>JALIGW010000013.1:2840000-3332500 GCA_023053685.1 Diadophis punctatus similis
CTGGTTAGGGCTAGAAAAAAACTTATTCTGAGCAAGTAGAGCAATGAAAAAAACCCTGCAAAGACTTAGGGCTGGAAAAACCTTCTTCGAAGAGAGTAACAATGAAAGAGCCTGCAAGGTAATAGCTGGGAAGATCGTTAGCACCTAGTTAGGGCTGGAAAAAAAGCTCCGGAAAAGCTACATTCAGAGTATAAGACGCACCCAAATTTTCAGCCACTTTTAGGGAGTAAAAAGGTGCGTCTCATACTCCAAAAAATACGGTATATGGTTAAAGGTTTGGATACAAGATGCCTCACAATTACAGGATCTGGGAAAAATTTGCTTCTTGTCCTGGGTTTAGTGAAGTGGAACAGCTTGCTTTCAGAAGTTGTGGGTGCTCCATCACTGGAGGCTTTTAAGAAGAGACTGGACAGCCACTTGTCTGAAATAATATAGGGCCGTGGTGGCGAACCTATGGCACGCGTGCCAGAGGTGGCACGCGGAGCCATAGAAGCCGGCATGCGAGGGTTGCCCACCGGCAAACCGGAAATGCAAAAAATGCACTTCCGGTTTGCCGGTGTGCTGTTTTTTGCACTCCAGAGGGTTCAGGGAAGCTCCCTGAAGCTCCGGAATGCAAAAAACTACAAAATGGACAAACCGGAAGTGCACTTTTCCGCACTTCCGGTTTGTCCGTTTTGTAGTTTTTTGCATTCCGGAGCTTCGGGGAGCTTCCCTGAACCCTCCGGAGTGCAAAAAACAGCATACCGGCAAACCGGAAATGTTTTTTTTCGCACTTCCGGTTTGCCGGTTTCGTCGTCCCAGGCTCCGGTAAGCCTTTACGCGGGGGGGGTTGCGCATGTGCAGGGGGCAGCATGGGGGGGGGTGTTGTGCGCATGCATGGGGGGAGGGAATGGGTGTGGGCACGCGAGCACGCACGAGCGTGCCCCCCCTTTTTGGCACGCGAGCCGAAAAAGGTTCGCCACCACTGATATAGGGTCTCCTGCTTGAGCAGGGGGGTGGAATAGAAGACCTCTGAGGTCCCTTCCAACTTTCTAATTCTGTTATTTGTGGAAACTATTGTTCTAACTCTCTTAAGCCTGTTTTACCTAGCTGCTTAATAAGAGGACTCTCATCCTGAACTGTTACGGTAATCTGTAACAGTTTTGTTCAAGCTATCCATGATTTAATAAAATTTGAGGAACATTTTTTCCAAGCTGATATTAGACTCTCTTTTTTTTTTCAACCAGACTGCATCTGCTAACATTTGGACCTGCCCAGTTATCTAATCTTCGAGAATAATTATTATGCTGATTAAATAAATGACACGAAGAGCCTATTTCCAATGCAAATAAGAACCAAATGTTTTAGGAACTATGCTATCTATTTTGATTTATTCATGGGAAGGGAAAATTTCTTGCAACTGACCATTTTTTAAAAAACGCAGAAGTTCCCAACTCATCAGCTCCCTCATGTGAGGGCCATATATTATCAGAAAAAGATATCTGATTTAAAGGTTAAAATAATATAATCCTACTCAATTTAGCCAAAGTAATGGGATTTAAGTGCCACTAATTGTCAGGCTGAAGCCATTTTATTTGGGATATTTGGCCTGCCACACTTTATACTATTCTACCATGCATTTTCTACTCTGGGAAAATGGGAGGGGGGATTGTATGAGGTTGTTAGTATGTAGCCATAACAAATTCTTCCTAGAAAGCCAAGGTCATCCTTTGTCTCTGCACCTCTGCACCTGCACGGAAGGAGATGGGTGGACTCTGCCAGCATGGCAAATGAAGATTGGACAACGTGATGGATTTGTGGGTGTGAGGGCAAGGACTTGAACTTTCAACTGGGTGGTGAAACCCGGAGGACTTCAGATTCGAGTTTTACCCATATGTACCAACATGGCTCTATTAATAAATTGGGACTTTGAGGAATACTTTGCCTCAGACTCTGATTTAATTTTGGATGCTATTTGGAACCCTGACACTAATCTCTGATTACATTTATTTCCAATTCATGTCTTGTACCATATTAGCGCATGGATAATACTGAACCCTAACGTTGTTTATTTGTTTGGTTCATGGATAATGCTAATTGGTTCCTAATGAAGTTTGTTTTTTGGTTTAGAATCCAAGAAAGATGTCATGGTTAATGTGAATTAGGGGGCTTGTGGGGGATTATAAACCCTGATACCTTTTAACAGGTTTGTTATTTCTGAATTCAAAACCTTTTCTTCTTCTTGTGATGTTTTAAGTCTGCCTTTCGATTCTGCCTATTTCTTCTGGATATTAGCATAAGCTATGTGTAAAACATATCATAATTGGTTGAACAAGCCATAGTGATTTTGTTCATCTGCAGCTATGATCTGAAACATTTGAAACTATGATCTGAAACGTGTAGTGCTCAATGGAACTGCATCTATATGGAGTGTAGTGCAGTGTAGTACCCCAAGGCTCTGGAGTAGAGTACCCCAAGGCTCTGTTTTAGGCCCAGTACTCTTCAACATCTTCATCAATGACTTGGACGAGGGGATAGATGGGGAACGCATCAAATTTGCAGATGACACCAAACTGGCAGGAATAGCCAACTCTCCAGAAGATAGGCTCAAGATACAGAAGGATCTTGACAGACTTGAACATTGGGCGCTATCAAACAAAATGAAATTCAATGGTGAAAAAAGTAGGGTTCTACATTTAGGCAAGAAAAACAAAATGCACAGCTACAGTATATGTGGTACCTTGCTCAACAGTAGTAACTGTGAGAGGGATCTTGGTGTCCTAGTGGACAACCATTTAAATATGAGCCAGCAGTGTGCAGCAGCTGCCAAAAAAGCCAACACAGTTCTAGGCTGCATAAACAGAGGGATAGAATCAAGATTATCTGATGTGTTCATACCACTTTATAATGCCTTGGTAAGGCCACACTTGGAAAACTGCGTTCAGTTTTGGTTGCCACGATGTAAAAAGGATGTTGAGACTCTAGAAAGAGCAACAAAGATGATTAGGGGACTGGAGGCTAAGACATATGAAGAACGGTTGCAGGAACTGGGTATGTCTTGTTTAATGAAAAGAAGGATCAGGGTAGACATGATAGCAGTGTTTCAATATCTCAGGGGTTGCCACAAAGAAGAGGAAGTCAAACTATTCTCCAAAGCACCTGAGGGTAGAACAAGAAGCAATGGGTGGAAACTAAACAAGGAGAGAAGTAACTTAGAACTAAGAAGAAATTTCCTGACAGTTAGAACAATTAATCCATGGAACAGCTTGCCTCCAGAAGTTGTGAATGCTCCAACACTGGAAGTTTTTAAAAAGATGTTGGATAACCATTTGTCTGAAGTAGTATAGGGTTTCCTGCCTAAGCAGGGGGTTGGACTAGAAGACCTCCAAGGTCCCTTCCAACTCTGTTGTTGTTGTTGTTGTTGTTGTTGTTGTTGTTGTTATTATTGTTATTATTATTATTATTATTATTATTATTATTATTATTATTATTATTATTATTATTATTACTACTACTACTATCTATGGTTAAAAGAATTCTGAGCATTATGAGTAAGTGCAGCCTGAGTGTCACTGAGGTTTTTTTTTTCCCCTGGTATGTGTGTGTATGTAAATTTTCCTTCAATCTAGATAAGCTCTTGCCGTGTAATTTAACATTAAAATTTGAGTAAGACAACTGTCAGAGCTTGAGGCATTATGATGACATGTATAAGTGTCCCTACTTTAGTCTCCAAACTCATTAATGCTTTCTAACAACATGATAATTATTTTAAGCCACCAGACATTTATGCATTTGTGAGAATTGTTTTGCATATAAACCTCTGAGCTTTGCAGAGATTGAATATGTTTGTGTGTATCTTGTGGCTACATGAAGGAGTGTCATAAAGAATGCATCCGGGTTTATCTTCATAGGAAAAGCTTTTATTGAATATGCCTGGAAGCCGTGGCAGCCCCAGGAATCTTTTTAATTGTGTTTTTAATGAGTGCTGTGGATCAGTGATGTTTGGCTTCATGAAAACCCCCAAGTCTTTACAAATCATCTTCATCTTTTCCTCATTTGGATTGAAAGATTTGGTTTGAGGAGAGCAAGCTCTAATGCTCCCCTTTCTACAGGTATATATCTATATATCTATATCTGTCTGTCTGTCTGTCTGTATAAATTCACTCAGAGTGAAAACTAAAATGCCACAACAATTGAAGTACTATTGACTTTCAGGCAAACATGAAAACTTTAAAGCAACAACCTTTGAAGTCTTAAACAATTTATTGCTTGTTGTCTCACCAGCTAGCAGTGGAAGAAGATTATAGAGGAAAAGACAAGGATTGTTATGTTTGACTGTTAGAAATACCTTATTTAGAAAGGCCACAGTTTCTGCGGAAGGCTGAAGCTGAGGTGACTGGAAATATCCCCATAAACCTTTTCCTTTATGGCCATGGTAAAACAACGTTGACATATATTGTGCTGATTGGAAACACTCCCCTGTAGCCTGAAGACAATTTAACCAGCACTGTATGCCTTGTGCCTTTGCTGAAATGTCTCTTTCACTAGACTGTATAGACCTTTGCTTGGAAAAACACACTGAGTGAGCAATGGAGGACCCCTGCAGGTTTTCTCCAAGTAACACTGCTCCACTTTTCTCCTCACTTAATTGACAGATGGAAGAATACTGAAACATGGGCAAAGGAAGAATATAGGACAATATTTTTCAAAAAAATACTTGGAGACACTACTGACCTGGTGAAATACAAGGTTAGATTTTATAGATATTTATGTCGATGCTGGGTGTGTTTGTGTGGTGTTTTTTTTTAATCCTCACCAATCTACCTCCTCTTTAAACATCCAACATAGTAGATTAGTATTCTTGCTCCATTACAAGGGCAAAGACTGAAATTAATAGGATTTTTCTAAATGTTACTTGCATTTATTATCTTCACCTTCACCTCATGTATATTTCTCTCAGTACCATTTTTAACAACTCTGCAAGATAGATCTGTTTCAGGAACCATAGCAATCTATCTTCTACAAAAGACCAAGGAAAGTACCCCACAATTTTTTAATATATTCTACAGATGACTATAAAACTAACCTGACTACTTTTCTGGAAGGTGTCTGTATAGTTCTCCCTTCCCCTTTTCACTATATATTCTCAAAGCTTCATTTAAAGAGCCGAGGTGGTGCAGCAGTTAGAGTGCAGTACTGCAGGCCACTTTAGCTGACTGTGATCAGCAGTTCAGCTGTTCAAATCTCACCGGCTCAGGATTGACTCAGCCTTCCATCCTTCCGAGGTAGGTAAAATGAGGACCCAGATTGTTGGGGGCAATATAAATATATTTTAAAAATTGCTTAATGATGTAAACCGCGTAGAGAGTGCTTGCACTATGAGGCGGTATATAAATCTCACAAATAAATAAATAAATAAATAAATAAATAAATAAATAAATAAATAAATAAATAAATAAATAAATAAATAAATAAATATTAAATCAATTTTCAGAAAGTTTGATGAGAATATGCTTTAACTCTTTATTTTTAAGAATAATTTAAATATAGGGATGCCTTATTAAATCATCTTGGATATTCCCTGAAAACATCATTCCAAAAACTGTAACAAATAAAATTTATTGCCAACTTCAATTCAGCTTTTAAGCTTTTAATAATGTTGAATGTTTAAAATTCTAGGTTATTTGGGCCTTGCCTCAAAATTAGGTATCCAGAATCAATTTAATACAATTGGATACATCAATTGCATTCTGGAATTTCTGAAGAATGAATAAACTTGAATAAAGTTTATGTTGGTCTAATCATCTCAGGCTCAGTATGAATGGCGTGTATGGCCTGCTGGGAGAGAGAGGGACCAGTGGGGAGGGGTATGGGATCTCTGGTGGAGGGGAGAGTGGGAGCATTACGGTCATAACAGGGAGGGGTAGGTATGGCGGGAGCAGAGGGGTAGTCCACTCTCGGGGAACGAGAGCTCGCTGTCTCCAAGTGATCTCTTGTTCTGGCCCCAGTGAGAGTTTGGTTAGGGAAAGCCAAAATATCTCTGAGTTTAGTGCTGACAGGAAAACCCTTACAGATTTTTTTTGTGTGTGAAATTTTAAAAAATGAACTTTTAATATATGCTTTTAATGATTAGAAAAAATAGATTATAGAAAAAGTGAAAGTCATGCTGTAACCGTAGAATAAGCAGTAAGTTTATAAGCATACTTACAACTGCTGTAAAGAAAACTGGAAGCTTTATATTTTATTTATTTTCCCCCCATAGATTTTTCTTTATCTTTTTTCTTCTTTCTTTTCTTTAAATATTACATTCTGATGTTTATCTTTATTAAAATCTTAATTAAGTCATATAAAAAAGAATTAATACTGGTTTAAGGAATGTGCAAAATTCTTTCTTGCTGTAGTTCTTAGCTCTTCGGTGAAAACAGGTTCTCTTCAAAGGAGGCATTGCAGCGGTTTAGAGGGAAGTGTTGTCTTGAAGGACCTGCATGAAGACAGAAACAAGAAAGAAATTCAGATGCATGTTTCCAGGTATGCATATTTTCCAAAAATGTAGAAATCTATGAGAGGAACCAGAAGGAGACGAAGCTTTTCTTCTTGTTCTTCAAAGATTCTTATAGATTCACTTTGCTGAAGCTTTTAGGGAAGTGCCTCCTTTAAGGCAGAAACAAGAAAGAATTTTATCTCCATGCTTCTTAAAGATATGAATTTTCAAAAAAAAAATGTAGAATCTATAAGGAGAGGCATGAAAAGGAGATAAAGTGTTCCTAGTTCTAAAAGTCACATTATAATGAAATTCAACCCCAGTGTTTTCTATTTAACAATAGTACTCTTCTCATATTTGACAAGTTCTGTTTAAATCGGGATGCCTGATCTAAATCGTTATTTGCCAAGCTTACACTTCCCCCTCTTTCTGTGACCCCTAAAAATTGAAGTCATCCCATTAGATATTGATGGCATAATTTCCCACTACTTTTTGGTGGAAAAATCAATAAAGCCAGAGTGTCAAGAGTCAAGACTTCATTGACTTTTAAAAATAAGCAAGATGCGATGAAGGAGGAAAGGCGTGAAACTTCTCCTGTCTTCTCATAGGGATGTTATTATCTTTTTCTCTTTTAGCTTTGACTGCTGAAAAATATTAATAATAAAAAGGCCCCATTTTCATAAAAGTTCCAGCTCCTTATCAGGTTGAAGTGGTCAACAAGTGAAGGGATAAGCATTGAGGAAATAGATCTAAATGAGTAGAGCTGAAAAGACAATTGCTGCAATAACTGGGATTATGAAGGACGACAGCTGAAAATGATACAAAATGGTTTACCTAAAGTCACCTATTTAAAATAATCATTAATGAGAATAATCACTGGGAAAAAGTGGCTTTCTTCCAAACACAGGTAGTCCTCAATTTATGACCACAATTGAACTCAACGTTTCTGCTAAGTGAGACAATTGTTAAGTGAGTTTTGCCCCCATCTTACCGGAGAAGAAGCTTGGCAAGATTAGGTTAACAACTCTTAATGCCTTTTTGGCAATGCTGTTACAGAGAGCTCTGGCGCTTAGGTCATTTGATTTAAGATCAGTTAATTAGATCAATTAATTGATCAATTAGATCAGTTGCCAAGCATCTGAATTTTGATTGTGTGATCATGAGGATGCTGCAATGGTCATGTGAAAAATGGCCATACGTCACTTTTTTCAGTGTTCTTGTAACTTTGAATGGTCACTAAACAAACTGTTGTAAGTCAAGGACAGTGATGGCGAACCTTTTCTGGTTTGTGTGCCAAAAGGGGGGGTGCGTGGGGGGTCACGCGTGCCTGTGCCCACACCCATAATTCTATGCGGGGGGCGTACATGCATGCGTGACCCCCTCGCCCCCGGCATGCGATGGTACACCCGTTTTTTGCTCTCCCTAGGCTTCAGAGCCTTTCTAGGAGCCTGGGAGGGCAAAATGGCCTTCCCCCTGAAGCCCTCCAGAGGCAGAAAATGGCTCATTTGCCGACTTCCGGTTGGACCGGAAGGGCCATTTTTTTGCTCTCCCCAAGCTCCAGAGCCTTTCTAGGAGCCTGGGGAGGGCAAAAATGGCCTCCCCCCCCCGAGGTCCTCCGGAGGCCAGAAATGGCCCATTTCCCAACTTGAAACAGGCCATTTCTGGCCTCCAGAAGGCCTCCGGGGGGGAGGCCATTTTCGCCCTCCCCAGGCTCCTAGAAAGGCTCTGGAGCTTGGGGAGAGCAAAAAAATGTGTCTTCCCCACCCCCTCTGCAGGCTGGAAACAGCATGTTTCCCAACTCCCAGTGGGCCCAGAAGGCCCAAAAATCAGACCTGAGCTTGCGTACCCACCGATATGGCTCCGCGTGCCACTTGTGGCACGCGTGCCATAGGTTCGCCATCACTGGTCTAGGACTACCTGTAGGAACATATAAGTCCTTCCTCCATTGCCGAGTTGAAGATCTCTCCAGCTATCCTTGACTTGGCATAAAACTGTAGCACCATATAATTTGTTCCCATCACCAATCCCTATTCAATTGCTTCAATTGCTTTGTTTGTATTCATGGCAACTACCCAACTTACTCCCACCCACCCACACACACATACATGCACATAATGAGTGACAAAGCTTAGCCTGAAGTTGCCCTTAGTCCATGTTGGAAGAAGGTAGAAAACTCTACTTTAATAATACAGTGCAATAAAGACAGTTTAAGCCTGTCTCACTCAGGAGTTGGGAATGAGATGAAAGCAACATCGTGGGGATACGGCAAAGCAAAGCTATTGCCGGGACCTGTTTGAAGCATGGTTAGTTGCAAGAGTGAAATGAGCCATGGTGACTTCAAGCAATGCTCAGGCCTCCGTTGGTTTGGAATATAAAGAAAAACTCTGCTAGAAATTGTTTACTGACTGGTGCAAATATATTTCTCTTTCCCCTTCATATCCTGTCCAGAGGTATTCTCCTTTTAAATGCACTTCAATTTTACAGAACTTGCTATCCTCAATGGAGTCGTTTTTCATTTTCAAAGGAAGATTCTTGACCATTCTGTATAACACCCTGCGCTACCCTTTTCTTGATATTTCTTTTTCAGCTTCTTTTTAAAAAGAGAGGAAACCCCACTGACAAAGAACCGTGGGACCCTTATGACGAGAAATGAAATAACATACATCTAGTTTATCTCCAGCCACTGATAAAAATAAATAAGTAAACAGTTTGAAGTATACATAACTTTTTTCCCCCTCTGTCTCTTTATCTTTTAAGTTTCACTGTGTAATATTAAGACAGAAAAAAAATCGTTCTTATATATTGCATTCCTTAAAATGTTGAATGGAAATTATGGTCAGAAAAACAGTTTAACAAAGCAATATATTAAGGAACTCAGAGACAAGCCCCACTGAATTCAATAAAATTTGACCCCAACACAAAAGTATACGATGTGAAGCCCTTCAAATCCTTAGTTACTGAATTCTAATTGTGTTAGGATAACATGAATTAAAATGAAACATTTAGTTACATGTGGAGTGGTCATATTAATTGTGTTTAATTACTTACATTTCAATTTAATTAAGCAAAAATTGAAATTAAATTACAACCAATTACTTTCGCCTACTCATCTCTTTGTTCTAGCCCACCTACTTAAGTATTGGAACATAGTGCTTAGTCTGCTGGTTGACTAAGTATGTTCAGTCTGTTGAAATACCCTGTGGACCCTCTGCAAAATTAGATACCAAATTGTAATGTACCAGAAGGAAATAATGTAAAACTTGAGATTATTTATATTCACTCTTTAATTTTAATTAGATATCACTCTAGATCAGGGGTGTCAAACTCAAGGCCCCTGGGCCAGATGCGGCCCACAGGGTGCTTAGATCTGGCCTGTGGGGCCACCTTGGAAACAGCGAAGGACCGTCCCGCAGTGTATCTGCCAGTGAAAACGTAGCTTGGGAGGCTCTTGAGCTACATTTTTGCTGGCAGAGGGTTGCAGGTGGTCGTCCCAGCTGAAAACAGCTTGCGAGGGCCACACACGGCTCCCCTGAGCTCCGTTTTCACTGGCAGAGGGTTGCAGGAGGCTGTCACAGCCAAAACAGAGTTCAGGAGCCTGTTTTTGCTGGCAGAGTACTCAGGCCACCACAGGCGCCCCCGACACGAGTGACGTCAAGGTCACGCCCTTCCCATCCCCCCCAAGGTCAAACACAACCCTGATGCGGCCCTCAATGAAATCGAGTTTGACAAGTCAAATTTAGTTTTCAACTTTATCCCATTCACTTTTTGATGCTCACCACTCTAAGCCAAAGCCCAGCCAAAACCCACTTTTCCTCGGAACAATTGCTCAGATTGATCTAAGATTTTGGGCAAGCACTAGCCCAGGGTCAGTTTTACAAGCAAGGTTTTTTTTCCCTGTCGAAGAAATTTTTGATTTCTGTGTGTTTCTCGGGGTGCTTCAGAATTTATTTGGAGTGATATGAGCCTGCCTTATAATTGCATGTAGTTCAAGATGTGGTTTTCTATTACCCATCTCCTTGATGTTTGCGGCCTTTGAATCTATCTAGGGCTCCTATACTAAGTTAGATAGCACAGGTGAGTACACCTGCTAGATTGTTACTAGCTAATTAAATGTATTGTGAGAAAACAGCCAGTGCAAGGAAGACAAACCCAAGCACATTCAATATAGCCTGGATCCTAACCCAGGGTTATTACAAATGATCAATCTATTCAACAGAGAAGCTAATTAACTGTCCCAGTATTTTTGTTTTCAAAAAATATGCTCATTTAAAATGGCTATCACTTGAGTTGTTTTCTTTCTAACTTAAAAAAAGTGAAAGCCTCTCTTTGATTAAGCTTCATGCATTAATAATTCAGCCATCAACAAGATTATTCCTTTTTAAAATATAATTATCACTAGCAAAGGAGAAAACTGGATTTGGCTGATTGTTGAATTAGTTATTTCCAGTTTAGAAGAACCTATTTCCCATTTTGCTAAGATGCACGGAAATGTCTGTTCTGTGCATGATGATTTGGGCATCCATCTCTCTAAAGGTAGGAGGGAGAATTTATGCCTACCTATGTACCAAGGATGTGCTACAGGGACCAGCTTCTCCCATTTACAACCAATCCACTTGTCTGGAATGATATAGAGTCTTGTGCAGGGGGTTGGACTAGAAGACCTCCAAGTTCCCTTCCAACTCAGTCCTACTCCAAAGTAAGACTCAATAAATTCAATGGAACTTAAAACCAAGTTAGTATGTATGAGATTTCAGCTTTTCATTCCTAACACTCAGCCTAATCTTCAGCCAATAACCCCAGTTATTGTGAGTTTTCAGCTCACATCAGCAACATTATTCATGTAACTTTCAATTATTCTTAGTGACATTTTCAGCTGATCTTAATGCCATCTTTGGATTCTCAGGCACAGTTGGAATCTTTCTCTTCAACCTCTTCACTGTCATTGTGACATAATCTCAATTATATGGGCCAATCTTTAAAGGCAAATTGAGAGAATTATTTGTCAGGGCCAAAAAAATTGCTCAGGCATTATATAATGCCAATTTCGGTGTTTCAGCTTGTCCTTCTTTTAAGAAAAAAAGAAGAGGAAAAAAGGAAAGTCTCTATGATTTTTTTTTCTCCTTTATTATCCTATTTATTTATTTATTTATTTTTCTCTCAGCCTTATAGTCTTTAAAATTTTTACTGCCGGATATTTGTGTGTCTGGAAATAAGAAAAGGGAATTTTGATCTATTTTACAAGTTTGTTTTTGAGTTGTTAAAGATTGGCTTCATTTTAGAAAAGAGGGCAGGCATGTTGGCTAACCCAGGCTTTGGGCCACAAGAGTAAGATTGATAACAATGACTATTATTGATTCTGAAAAAGAAAGAGGATTCCATAACTCCTAAATACTGTATCAGTACTAGATTTCATAAGATTTGAGGCTGGGGAGAGATACTTCAGCAATCTCATTAATGGCATCAATAAAAGAGAATGGGGCCTCAAGAGAAAACAATTATTTTGTATTTTCAATGAAAGAATTTGAATAATCTCATATATCTTTCAGCCTGTCCCATAGATGAATTTCTGCTGGTAGCTTTCTCTGCAGAGATAAAAGCCTAAAAGTATGACCAATATATTTTTTTGAAGGGGTGGATGAGTAGATGAATGAGAGAAACAAATGAGAGCATAAAACACTGGCCATGAGGGAAGTATTTTGCATCTCTCTTTGTATTAGCTTTTCATTGAATGTACAGCACAGATTTGTTAAAAGTATTACTTGAGAGCTTCAATTTCATTTTCAAACACAAGAGGTATTTTATATAATCATCTCACTCAATGTCTGACATCGTTTCTTTTTATCACTTTGATGTTTGGTTAAACTATGTAGATGTAAAGATCCGATTTCATCAGTTTTATATTTTTATTCTGAATAAGGAAAAGTAATTGGCAAAAAAATATTAGATTGTGAAATCTGATTGTGAACACTTTGGTAATGAACTTTATTTGTGAGTCCAGAGGCTAACACAAATTATCAGCCCTCTACCAAACACATTGGATTCATATGATTTGTTTAATCTCAATTCAGGAAGAACAGCCTGTGCCTGTGACAGGGCACATCCTTATCATATGATGGAAGCTGCAGTTCATTGATTATTCATTATCTTTTAAAATCTGCCTTCCAGTCCTTTCTCCCAAGGAACATATGGAAGTTACCTTTACTGGTCCCTAAGAACAGTTGTTCTCTCACTGGAGAGACTATAACATCAGATACACCTTGCCTTCCAGTCATGTTTCAATCAGGGAAAAGCCCAGGTTATATTGCTTTCTCTTCAAGAGATTCCAACTGCATTGCTGCTACAGAAAACTACAGTTCACCATCAAGGTTTTTCTGGTGAAAACATCCAAAGCATCAGAAACACCATCTAACAGCAGTTCAAGACAGTTGTTTTTAATTTAGGATAAATTCAAACATGGTGCATTGTCATTATGAAAAGAATATAAACAATATTTCTTGAGCAAGGATTGGCTTGGTAAGCAAAGCATTCATCGCGACTACATTGTGAAATTGATAAACACATGGCACTGCATAGGAGAACAAACACATCAGGACTAGATGCAGCAGTCCATCTGCTTTTAAAAGACACAGGCTTTTGAAGACAACAAAGCCCATATTTTGGACAGAGAGGATCGCTGGTTTGAAAGAGGGGTTAAAGAGGCCATCTATGTCAAAATTGAACAGCCCTCTCTCAACAGAAGGGGAGGGATACGACATCATCTATCTCCAATCTACAACACAGTCCTTTCAACAGTTCCAAGAAGGCTCCACACCAATTTGCACCATTCAGGTGATCCTGATGACACAGATAAACCTCCAGGTGACCTTAACAGCCCATTAAAAGAATGCAAAGGACCAGTTGTCTGCAAGGAGTCTAAATCCTTCCATTCCGCACCACCCAGTTAGAGCTGAAGAAGCTTCTTGGATGAGAAGTGAAATGTCTTCAAATAAAACCAGAAAGTCCAGCTTCCTCTACTCTCCAAGGACAAGAAGTAACAGGTAGAAGATCATTAAAGAGAGGTCCAACCTAGAACCAAACAGAAATTTCAGGGAGAACAATCGGTGGAACAGTTTGCCACCCAGACTTTGGGGTGTTCCATCAATGGAGGTTTTCAAGAAGAGACTGGACAGTCATTTGTCCAGAATGGTATAAGGACTCCTGCTTTGGGCTGGGGCTTTAATAGATGAACTCTAAGGTCCTTTCCACACCTTTGATTTTATATCTTATCTTGAGGACAGCCTTTGCTTTATCAAGTCCTTTAAAAAAATCTGAGCTATCTTTTTTTAGGTACTTTTTACACCTAAGAATTATTTTTAAAAGATCAAATGTTTCATGGCATGTTTGGGCTTTCTTAGAGCATTAATAATTGCCTTTCACACTTTAATGAATATGCCTGCACCATTTCCTACTCAGATACCAGAAAAACAATTCATTTTACCCTTATTCGATCTTAGAATATGCAAATATATGCATAGTCGTCGCTAAGAATTTCTGGCCAAAGTTTAAAAATAGAAACTGATAAAATAAGATAACTTGAAACCTAATTTTAAATAATCTTATGTTGGTTCTATAACTGAATGATGCCTACCTGAAACTCCATGTGAATTTCTCAGCAATGTTTAGTAACAAACTCATAAATTAGTTGTAAAATTAACACTTTGAGCCATTTTTTTTCTTCTTTGCCAACAGTAATACAGCAGTTAACTGAAGAAATTCATTTAGGAAGAATTTGTAACTTTTATGATTTGAGATGGATTAAAACTAAACTTGTTCCCATTTTTTTCAATGCCATAAGAGTTGCATCTGTCATTTTATTAGGCAAGATACTATCAGGTGTAGAAATTTGACAGCAGTTATAGAAAAAAAGACCAAGACAAGAGTAATTTTTAAAGCCAACTTTGAGTGTTATGATAAAGTTACCCATGAATTGGGAGTGGAGCCATATTCACTCTTAAAAATGGAAATGATTGAAAACTAGATATCATGGTTGCAATTCCAGGTATAGCCCATTAAGAGGAGAAAGTGGTAATGAGTGATGAGAAATCAGAAACCCTGATTTTGCATTTGAGGGAATCCTGAAAGTGCAAATTTGGATAGACAAGGATAACAATTAATTAAATTATTGGGCCATGCATTATCTAAAACTGAACCAGCTGAAAGTCAAAGGGAGACTTTATCTTGAGAAATATCCATCTCTTTCCTATTTGTCTTAATCATTTAGCACACTAAAACTCATCCTTGATTTCACTTCAGCCAAGACTAAATGTCAAAAGCTATATTTCACCTCCAATATGAAATGCAAATCAAGCCCACAGCAATCTTGAAGCAGTGAGCAGAGGAAAGGCAGGCAGAGATTCATCCTATATGTCAGTAGAATTCACAGGAAAACTATTGGAGATACTACCTCAGACATATGGATACTTTATACCGGGGTGAAATTCAAAAAAAATTCCCTACCGGTTCTGTGGGCATGGCTTGGTGGGCGTGACAGGGGAAGGATCCTGCAAAATCTCCATTCCCTCCCCACTCCTGGGGGAAGGTTACAACAAAATCCCCATTCCCTCCCACTCATGGGGGAAGGATATTGCAAAAATCTCCATTCCCACCCCACTCTGGGGCCAGCCAGAGGTGGTATTTGCCGGTTCTCTGAACTACTCAAAATTTACACTACCGGTTCTTCAGAACCTGTCAGAACTTGCTGAATTTCACTCCTGCTTTATACGCTATTGACCAATGACCACTAGGGACATGAGGAATTGACACAGCTAGCAAAACATTCCCTCTACTCTTTCCTCTTTGCTGATTGGAAGACTTGGGTTTTGGATATTTTAAGCTCACCCTTCCTACTTGCTTTTTAAAAGAGGCATCTGACGTCCTTCTCATTTCCTCTCACAGCTTTTAATTTCCCTAATAATTTTACTTCATATCCTTGGACATTAGCATATTTTGTCTAAGCACTCTTAATGGTTTGGCTTTAACAATGCACAGATGTTCTGCTGAATATGAAAACTGCAGGGTTCCAACCTGGGTTACTTTCAATTCATCAGCAACTGCTACTAATTAACCAGCAATGTCATGGCACAAACCTTGGCTTGTTGCTCTTGCATCCTGACCTCATACATATCCTAAGATACGTTTGCACTATGAACTCATGTCATCAGCTACCCCATTGTGGATGCCTAAGCTTTAACTTTTGCCTACAAAATCCTCAGGAGCATAGTTACCTATATTTGTTCAAAAAACTTCTGGTAAGCAATTACACATTGACCTTGTTCAGCAACCCCAGTATACTGTATTTTGGTGACTCAGTTGTTTAGCGAAGTGGTTGTGAATGAAAATCATGGGACTGTCCCAGGGGCAGGTTGCTCACTTACCTCGCTGCTGGAGCCATGCGCGCACATCTCCACGCTTTTGGGGGAGCGCACTCGCTATGCACGCGCACCCCCTCACACGATTTTGCTTCTGCACATGCGCGGAAGCAAAATAGCACTGAAATCTCACAAGGGGACGCACGCACGCGTGAGATTTTGGTGCAATTTTGCTTCAGCGCATGCGCAGAGGCAAAATGTCGCTGAAATTTCACGCACGCGCGCATCCCCTCATGAGATTTCAGCGCAATTTTGCTTCCACGCATGCACAGAAGCAAAATCGCCCGAAAATCACCGAAAAAAATGGCAACGCGCCGGGTGGACCGGCAAAGAGCGCTCCAGAGCGGTTGCAAAATCCGCCGCTCCCTACCAGAGCTGCATACTGGGCAGCTCCAGCAGGAACCCACCTCTGGACTGTCCTTACAATTTTTCTTTGCTTCTTGCTCCTTCCTTCCGCCAAACTGGAGTTCCTTCACTTTTTCACTTGATTATTTACTCCATACACTTAGTATGGGGTAAATAATAAAGTGAAAATAAGAGTTATACATTATACGTGTGTTTTTGTTAATTTGAAAAAAATACTGTATATTAACAAATTGTGAATATACCATGTTTCCTCTTTCTCCCATTGGAATGTTCACACCTGGCACTGGAATAATTAGCAAGAAGAAAATGTTTATATTAACAATAATTGGAGAGAAATGGATTACAAGACAGTAAGCAGGCACATGTATTGAAAGGAATGCACTAGCACCTGTTGTTTTCTTAGTGTTCACTGAGAGGCCCTTAGGAGGCATAGAAAGCCTTTACTGTGAAACTGATAGGGATCTTGCCAGTTTCAGCCAACAGCTGGGAGCTGGTTGAGGGTTCTAATCAACCTATTAACTCAAAGGTAAACTTATTAACTCGCAGTTAGCACTGTTTAGGAAAGCATTGTGCTGGGGAGAAAAGCAGCTTAGGAAGAGTTAGCTTGTTTAACATATGAACATCAAATTTCTATTGGATACAAGCCGAGATAGTGCAGTGGTTAAAAGCAGCACTGCGACCTTCAGCTGATTGCTAGTTCAGCAGTTCAGCTGTTCAAATCTCACCAGGCTCAAGGTTGACTCAGCCTTCCATCCTTCCGAGGTGGGTAAAATGAGGACCCAGACTGTTGGGGGCAATATGCTGAACTCTGTAAACCGCTTAGAGAGGGCTGTAAAGCACTATGAAGCTGTATATAAGTCTAAGTGCTATTGCTATTGCTATCAGAATATAGCTGGAAGGAACCTTCATCCAGTAGGCTTCAATTAAAGGAATTAATGTAACAGAATAACAGAAAACAGAATAACAAAGTTGGAAGGGACCTTGGAGGTCTTCTAGTCCAACCCCCTGCTCAAACAGGAGACCCTATACCAGTGATGGTGAACCTTTTTTGATTCGCGTGCCAAAAGGGGGGTGTGTGCGTGCGCTAGCGCACGCACATGTACCCACACCCATTCCCTCCCCCCATGCATGCGCACAACCCCCCCATGCTGCCCCCTGCGCATGTGCACACACACATACACACACACGCAAAGGCCTTACCAGAGCCTGGGACGGTAAAAAACGACGAAACGGGCAAACCGGAAGTTCGGAAAACGCACTTCCGGTTTGTCCGTTTCAGCGTTTTTTGCATTCCGGGGCTTCAGGAAGCTTCCCTGAACCCTCCGGACTGCTAAAAACAGCTCAATGGCAAACCAGAAGTGCGTTTTCCAAACTTCCGGTTTGCCCGTTTCGTCGTTTTTTGCATTCCGGGGCTTCAGGAAGCTTCCCTGAACCCTCCGGAGTGCGAAAAACAGCACAACGGCAAACCGAAAGTGCGTTTTTCTGAACTTCCGGTTTGCCGTGGAGCTGACAGGGCAACGCCTCGCGTGCCCTCCGATATGGCTCCGTGTGCCACCTGTGGCACGCGTGCCATAGGTTTGCCATCACTGCCCTATACTATTCCAGGCAAGTGACTGTCCAGTCTCTTCTTTAAAATCTCCAGGGATGAAGCACTTAGAATTTCTGAACCCAAGCTTTTCCACTGGTTAATTGTCCTCACTGTTAGGAAGTTTCTCCTTAGTTCCAGGTTGCTTCTCTCCTTGATTAGTTTCCCTCCATTGTTTCTTGTCCTGCCTACAGGTGCTTTGGCAAATAAGTTGACCCCCTCCTCTTTGTGGCAACCTCTCAAATACTGGAATACTGCTATTATGTCACCCCTAGTCCTTCTTTTCTCTAGACTAGCCAAATCCAAATCCTTCAACAGCTATTCATATGCTTTGGTCTCCAGGCCTTTAATCATCTTAGTTGCTCTTCTTTGCACTTTTTCCAAAGGCTCAATGTCTTTTTTGTAATGTGACCAAAACAGGATGCAGTATTCCAGGTGTGGCCTTACTAAGGCTTCATAAAGCAGTTCTAATACTTCATGTGATTTTGATTCTATGCCTCTGTTTATACAAAGATTGTATTAGCTTTTTTGACTGCTGTTGCACATTTCTGGCTCATATTTGATAAACTGATTGTCCACTAGGACTCCAAGATCCTTCTCACAGTTACTGTTTTTGACCCAGATTTCACCTAATAATCACCTTATACCTTTAATTTTTCCTGCCTAAGTGTATAAAACCTTGCTTTTCTCCACATTAAATTTCATGTTGTTGGATAAGGCCCATTGTTCAAGTCTGTCAATGTTTTATTTTTATTTATTTATTTTATTTATTTTGTCAAGTACGTGTTGGTAATATACATAGATGTAACATTGTTTATATAGATAAGATTGGTACTGAAAGAGGGAACATTAGGACAGGGACGGTAGGCACGCTGGTGCACTTATGCACGCCCCTTCCTGACCTCTTAGGAATCGGGTGAAGTCAACAGTGGACAGTCTTAGGGCAAAGTTTTGGGGGTTAGGTGAAACCACAGTCAGGTAGTGAGTTCCAGGCATTAACCACTCTGTTGCTAAAGTCATATTTTCTACAGTCAAGTTTATTTATTTATTTATTTATTTGGCAGTTTTTATATGCCGCCCTACTCCCTCAGGACTCAGGTTTAGAGCTGTTCACTTTGAGTTTGTATCTGTTATGTGCTCATGTATTGTTGTGGTTGAAGCTGAAATAGTCATTGACAGGAAGGACATTGTAGCAGATAATTTTATGAGCTATGCTTAGGTCGTGCCGAAGGCAACGTAGTTCTAAGCTTTCTAAGCCTAGGATTTCAAGTCTGGTTGCATAAGGTATTCTGTTGCGAGTAGATGAGTGGAGGACTCTTCTTGTAAAGTATCTCTGGACACTTTCTAATGTATTTATGTCCGATATGCGGTGTGAATTCCAGACAGATGAACTGTATTCGAGGATTGGTCTGGCGAATGTTTTGTATGCTCTGGTTAGTAGTGTGATATTACCGGAGAAGAAGCTATGTAAGATTAGGTTAACAACTCTTGAAGCCTTTTTGGTGATGTTGTTGAAGTGGGCTTTGGCACTTAGGTCATTTGATTTTTTTGGATCCTGAGCTTGTCTTCTGGGGTGTTGGCTATTCCTGCCAGCTTAGTGTCATATGCAAATTTGATGGGTTCCCCTTCTACTCCCTCATTTAAGTCATTTATGAAGATATTTTTATATTTTTATATTTCATATATTTTTTATTTTGTCAATCGTGTATGAGAAAACAATTATAAGTATGAACATAACATAAACATATAAGTTTAAACAGGTGCAGTATATGCATAAGAAATGAGTACGAATAATGGGAACAGTAGGACAGGAATGGTAGGCACGCTGCTGTGCTTAGGCACACCCTTTTACAGACCTCTTAGGAATGGGGTGAGAGCCACGGTAGACAGTTTTAGGTTTAAAATATTAATTTTTAATATAATTATTATTGATAATTATAATTTAATTATTATTATTATTATTATTAATAAATATTAATTTAGGTTAAAAAATATTGGAGAGTATTGGGCCTAAGACGGAACCCTGTGGCACCCCACTGCTTACTTCCCTCCATGTAGATGTATTACCATTAAGGAAAACTCATTGAGTACAGTTTGTCAGCTAGTTACAAATCCATTTGCAAATCGTGTCTATCCCACTTTTTTCTAGCTTACCAAGAAGTAGGTTGTAATCTACTTTGTTTAAGTCTAAGTATACTATGCCCACAGCATTTTGCTAGTCTACTAATTTAGTCATTTTGTCAAAAAATGAAATAAGATTGGTTTGGCATGATCTGTTTTTAACAAACCCATTGTGGCTTTTACAGTCCTTCTTATAGTCCTGCTTACCAAATTGTTCCCTTTTTGGTGCAGAATGCATGAAGGGACACAAACATAATCCCACTTTCCAGGATTATTGTGAGGTTGTTATGTACCATCTACATTTTGATATTTTAAAGCTTTTGATTGCATGGAAACATTTTCAAAGGAAATCTTATACAAACTTAAATTTGAGCATTGTTTTCTTAATAAGATGGATCAAATTTATAATCTTAATTATGCTTCGATAAGAATTAATACCTATGATCCAGAACAACTCCCAATCTGAAAAAGTTACTAATCAGACCTGCTTGATGTGCTTTAAAAACAGAATATCAAAATGCAATTTAACAATCTTAAATTAGCAAATGTACATAGTAATTACAGCAAACACTCTAAATGCCTCAGGAGTGTTTGGTGCAAGAAGTTGATTTTACGTAATATTAGTTTGTGAATTTATATCATACGAATACATAATGTAGATCTATAAGCATCCATCTAGATTATTAATTTGTTTCAAAACACTCAAGGGTACATAATAAGTTACCATCTGTAATATAAGAATCGATGCTTGTGCTGACATAATTTTAGCTTTAATGGTAATAAACCTCAGGGGAAATTAGCTCATAAGTTAATAGTAAAGGAAAGCAATACGTTCAGGTTACTGTCCTTGTGTTTACAGCAAGACCTGTCACCTTGCTGCCAAAGGATCATGGCATCGCTAGGACAGATTTTTCCCATGCTGCTGCTCCCACTTATCTGAATCCCAGTTTCTTTCCATAGCAGGCTCTGGGGAGAGAGTTCTGCCAAATGGTTAAAAGAACTTTCCATAAGCAACACCAAATATTCTATTAGTTGTCATCAATAAAGTACCGTATTTTTCGGAGTATATGACGCACCTTTTTGCTCCCAAAAAGAGGGTGGAAATGTTGGTGCATCTTATACACCAAATACAGCCATTTTCGGCCTCCTGAAGCCCCGCCCCTGCATCCCATTCTTGCAAAAAACGGGCCATTTTTTGCAAAAACAGAGGCATTTTTGCCTTCCCTCACCCCCTAGGAGTGCTCAGCAGGCTTCCCAAACCCTCTGCATGCCTCATTTTTGCAAAAAACCCGGCCAAAAACGGGCTGTTTTTCACAAAAACAGGGGTGTTTTTGCCTTCCACCACCCCCTAGGAGTGCTCTGCAGGCTTCCCAAACCCTCTGCATGCCTCATTTTTGCAAAACAAATGGCCCAAAAATGGGCTGTTTTTCACAAAAACTGGGGTGTTTTTGCCTTCTAATTACCCCATCTAGCATGACTGGTGGAGGAATTCTGGGAGTTGAAGTCCACAAGTCTTAAAGCTGTCAAGTTTGAAGTTTGTAAAAAGTGTACATGGTTGTAAAAAGTGTACATGGTTGTAAAAAGTATATATGGTTGTAAAAAGTATTCTGCTATACTGGTATTTTATTAAATAATATATTACTACACCATTTGGTTCAGAATACTTTTTTCCTTGTTTTCTTCCTCTAAAATATAAATGCGTCTTATACTCGGGTGCGTCTTATGCTCCGAAAAATATGGTAGTCACTGCTATTGTCCCCAATTTGGGTCTGAGCCTGGTGCCGAAGCTAATGAAGAACACCGGACATGAGGTGAATATTTTGTTTCCTTTTATTGAAGCACTCCAAGACAAGGGGTCCTGGCTAGAAAATGCCAAGGAACCCTGAACAATAGAATTAAGAAAACTTTATATATTTTCACTAAAGTGGAAGGTGGAATAAGGCAGGATATATAAAACAAATCATCTAATAAACATTTTAGTAATGATCTAACAATTGCCCTATTCAGGGGTGTTAAACTTGATTTCATTGAGGGCTGCATCAGGGTTGGTTTGACCTCGAAGGGACGGGGTGGGCGTGACATGGGACTCATGTCGGGGGCACCTGTGATGGCCAAGTGCTGGCAGGACTTTCCTGAGACCCTCACTCACTCTCATTATAATCTCCTTCCTTCCTTCCTTCCTTCCTTCCTTCCTTCCTTCCTTCCTTCCTTCCTTCCTTCCTTCCTTCCTTCCTTCCTTCCTCCCTCCCTCCCTCCCTCCCTCCCTTCCTTCCTTTTCTTCTTTTTTCCTTCCCTCTTCATTATTCTTTCTTCTTCCTTCCCTCTTTCCTTATTTTTCCTTCCTTGCTCTCTTCCCGTCTTTCTTTGTCTTTCCTCTTTCCCTTTCTCCTTTCCTGTCCCTTCTTACATGCTCAAGTGCAAAAGGGGAAACATTTCTCCTTTTGTTTTGTTTTTAGTTTGTTTGGATAGCCCTCTGCCAGTGAAAATGGAGCCCAAGGGGGCCACGTTTAGCCCCCCGTACTCCATTTCCAGCCACGAAATCCTCCTGGAGCCCTCTACCAGCAAAAATGGAGCTAGTATTGAACAGCTCTTCAGGCGCGGTTACAGTATGGAAATGGCTTTGGTCACCCTGATGGATGATCTCTGGCGAGCCCGGGATGGGGGTCACTCCTCTATACTGGTGCTACTTGACCTCTCAGCGGCCTTCGATACCATTGACCATGGTATCCTTCTGCGTCGTCTCGGAGAGGTGGGGGTGGGCGGCACTGTTTTGCAGTGGTTCTCCTCCTTCCTCTCTGACAGGACGCAGTCGGTGTTGACAGGGGGGCAGAGGTCGAGCCCTAGGCCCCTACTATGTGGGGTGCCACAGGGCTCGGTCCTCTCGCCCATCCTGTTTAATATCTACATGAAGCCGCTGGGTGAGATCATCCGACGACACGGGGTGAGGTATCAGCAATATGCTGATGATACCCAGTTGTACATCTCCACCCCGTCTCAATTTAGGGAAGCCGTAGACGTAATGGACCGCTGCCTGGCCGATGTTAGGGTCTGGATGGGGAAGAACCGGCTAAAGCTTAACCCTGACAAGACTGAGTGGCTGTGGATATTGCCTCCTAAGGACTCGACCAACTGTCCCTCCTTGGTTCTT
Source organism: Diadophis punctatus similis (assembly GCA_023053685.1). NCBI lineage: Eukaryota > Metazoa > Chordata > Lepidosauria > Squamata > Dipsadidae > Diadophis > Diadophis punctatus. The sequence continues at coordinate 2,863,088 of JALIGW010000013.1, forward strand.
GGGGGGGAGAAATTAGCCCCCTCAGAACGGGTTCGCAATTTGGGTGTCCTCCTAGATCCACAGCTAAAATTGGAACAACATCTTTCAGCTGTGGCTAGGGGGACCTTTGCACAAGTACGTCTTGTGCACCAATTGCGACCCTACTTGGAGAAGGAGGCACTTCTTACAGTCACTCATGCCCTTATCACCTCACAGCTGGATTACTGCAATGCGCTCTACATGGGGCTACCCTTGAAGAGTGTCCGGCGACTGCAATTGGTGCAAAATGCAGCTGTGCGAGCTGTGGTGGGTGTACCTAGATGCACCCACGTAACACCTATTCTCCGCCAGCTGCATTGGTTGCCCATTAGTCTCCGGATCCAATTCAAGGTGTTGGTCGTTACCTTTAAAGCCCTACATGGCTCAGGGCCAGGTTACCTTCGGGACCGCATCCTGCCGCATACCTCCCTACTGGGTTAGGGCCCACAGAGTCGGCCTCCTCCAGGTCCCGTTGACCAAACAATGTCGGCTGGCGGGACCTAGGGGGAGGGCCTTCTCTGTGGGAGCCCTGTGGAACCAACTTCCTCCGGAGATCAGGACCATCCCCACCCTACTGGCCTTCCGGAAAGCAATAAAGACCTGGCTCTTCCGGCAGGCGGGGTGAATGAGATACTCTTTTTAACTTTTTAACTTTTGTATTTTCTGTATTTTAATTATTATATTGTGTATTGTTATATATTTTAATGAATTTTTTATTTTGTATTGGATCTACATGCTGTGAGCCGCCCTGAGTCCCTAGGGATTGGGCGGCATAGAAATCCAACAAAATAAATAAATAAATAGTAGGGCCACCCCCAGGCCCTGTTTTCACTAGCAGAGGCACCGTGGACTGGCCCTTTGCTGTTTTCAGGCCGGCCCCATGAGCCAGATCTAAGCACTCAGTGGGCTGAATCCAGCCTGCGGGCCTTGAGTTTGACACCCCTATTCTATTGGTTTCCAGCTGTCCCTACTCCTAAGCCTTGGCTAATGAATGCTTCAGGAGTTATCTAACGCACGTTCTATTTGCTCCAGGTCATCCCTATTTCTAACTTCTAGCTGAGGTATTCAGGATGTCTAACTCTTTGTTACTGTTATCAGTCCTCTAACCACCTAGCATTGATACAAGTCTTAACACGTGCATATTGCCTGTGAATAAGCATCCTTTGTTCTTGCCAGACAGACTCCACAATTACAGGCGTCCCACTTTTCTTTCAAGCGCACGCCATAGCCTCGCTTCGTTTTAGCAGGCAGTCCATGACTTTCTCATTCCTAAAAAAAGAGTAGGCAAGAATTCTACACTATGGAATTCAAAAGAGAGAAACAAATCACAGAATTTGAAATCTCCCCCTTTTAGAAGCTTATGCAGTTATGGTTGAAAGGATTTCTTTTCTGCATGCCTCTTCATGTAGCTGGTGCAGGTTATGCTTGCTTCTCTCGGTTCTTCATGACTTCACTGGGAGCTAAGTGCAAAACGGGGACATTTAGCTATTACCTTAACAGCCCTTTGTACTGCAGGCATCCACAGTGGGCACCTTATGCAATGCACACTAATTGTACTTTGTAATGGATATATGCCAATTTAAGGTTGCTAAATTACATTTTGATATTCAGTTTTTAAAGGTAGTGAGCAGCTCTGATTAGTGTATCATATTAGTATTCATATTACGGTAGTAAAAAAATATCTAATGTGTAGACTGAATAAAAGAATTTTTGCAATAATAAAAATACATAAAATATACATAATACACAATTTGGCAATAATAAAAAGATTTACAGTACATCATCTTGATGTAAGCTCTCAGATTCCCCTGAACCATGAGGTGGGTGGCAAATAAATTTGACAGAAGATTAGATAGACAGATGATAGAGAGGGACAGACAGAAACCTCTCTGCTTATATTTCTCCCCACAATCCTGCAAGATAGATTGACTTGAAAGTTACCAAGTGAGCTGTTGTGAGTGCAGATGGAGTAGAAACAGGATCTCTCTAGTGTCAGTCAAATACATTAGCCATTATACCTTAGTCCTTGCTCATCCTGTTTAATTTTTAGACTGCTTCCTACTCTGAAAGTGAGCATAAACCAGCCTGTCCTGTACATCATCTTTCATATACATCATTCTTGCATAGAGCCATTGTGGTACAGTGGTTAGTATGCAGTATTGCAGGCTACTTCTGCTGACTGCCAGCTGCCTGCAATTCGGCAGTTCAATTCTCAGTGGCTCAAGGTTGACTCAGCCTTCCATCCTTCCAGGGTCAGTAAAATGAGGAGCCAGGTTGTTGGGGGCAAATATGCTGACTTTGTAAACCGCTTAGAGAGGTGTGTAAAGCACTATGAAGCGGTATATAAGTCTAAGTGCTATTGCATACCCCAAAATGGTGTATGCGAGGTTAGCTTTCCCTTTTCTTTAGCCAAGATAGCTTGTCTCCTCTAAATAAATCAGCTAGAAATGAGGTTGGTTGTTCAACATGTCAGCACCTTCAGCTACTTTGGGATAAAGGGTTAAGTTAGCCCCAAACTGGCAGATTTTTCTGCTTCCTTTTCCTCTTGCCAACTGCTGCACTTTCTGAAAAGTATGTCTTTTGAGGACTGCTTCAAAACAAAGAAAAATGGCTTTACGGTCCTCCTATACTCATTTGGGCTGGAAGGTGAAAGTTAAGAAAGACATGGCCCACATTTTATCTTTTTTCTGTTGAACCTGAGGGAAGGGAAGGGAAGGAAGGGGGAAGGGGAAAGGGAATTCTCCCATAAAAAGGTATACAGCCCTGTAGACCAGAACACAATGGAATCAAATGCAGATAACTAGGACTGGGGTGGGGAGGAGCGCCCAACGGTATGGATCAGCCAACTGGAATAGAGAGAAATCCTATCTATTCCAAGAAGATTGGATTGCCAACCCTATCTACTACTCAGGGGTGGGTTCTAACTTACCTTGCTGCTGGTTCGCTTCCTCCTGCACTGCATGGCTGTGTGTGCATTATGTGCCGAAAATTCACAATTTTTTTTAAAAAGCCGTAAACAAGATGGCGGTGCATGCACAGTGCCGGAAATTTGGCTTCTGCACATGCCCAGCAAAAAAATTCCCAAAAAAATTAAAAAAAAAGAATTCCAAAAAAAAAGATGGCGGTGTCCACGGACCGACACCGACAGAACCGGCTCTGTGATGTCACCAGCGGTTTGCTATCGGTTCTATAGAACCGGTACGAACCAGGAGGAACCCACCTCTGCTACTACTGCTATAAGTAGTGATAGGGTTAGCAAGCAGACCAGACTACCCTGCTAGTACCACTAACAGGAGACAATGCTACTTTTGATGCTGAACAAGAAAACCTGGCTGTGTGTCACCCTATCAGTTGAGTAGGAGCAGACTGAAAATGCTATCACCCATTCTTCTTTTCCCAAGGAAGGAAACCTTCTCAAGCTGGAGAAAGATCAAAGTACAAATCTGTTTTGTGAATTTAGCAATCCTGTCTTGAGCCAACTATTTACCATTTTTACTTTTTAGGAAGGCCTAGGGGAATTAAGTGAGTTTGAAAAGCATTCCTGGCAGGAAAAGGTAAGGTGTTGGAGCCCACCAGCAAGATGCTTTTCAGCACTCTATATGACAGATACCCAAACATCAGACCTGGATTCACACATCAGAATAAGCATGGTTTGCAAATATCACCCTAAACCAAAAGCAAACAAACCACACTCCAGCTTAATGCGATATTTGAGCTAAATCAGATTCAATAGCAATAGCAATAGCACTTAGACTTATATACCACTTCATAGTGCTTTACAGCCCTCTCTAAGCAGTTTACAGAGTTCAGCATATTGCCCCCAACAATCTGGGTCCTCATTTTACCGACCTCAGAAGGATGGAAGGCTGAATCAACCTTGAGCCTGGTGAGATTTGAACAGCTGAACTAGCAGTCACTGAAGTAGTTGCAGTGCTGCTTTTAACCACTGCGCCACCTCAGCTCCTTAAAGATGTTCTTGAATCACTTTTGCCTTCAGGTTATTAGCCCTGAGAATAAATTCCACATGGAGATTTTATTGTTGTCTGAATACTTTTAAAATATTATTCCCAAGGAAGAAACATGGAGCCAGAAGAGTTAACCTTGCTTCCCAATATCTCTCCAGATTTGCATCCTGGACATAAATTATTTCAACTCCTACCCTCAAAACAACGCTATACAGCACTGCACACCAAGACTACTAGACACAAGAACAGTTTTTTCCCCAAATGCCATCACTCTGCTAAACAAATAATTCCCTCACCACTGTCAAACTATTCACTAAGGCTGCATTACTATTACTATTAGTCTTCTCATTGTTCCTATCACCCATCTCCTCCCACTTATGACTGTATGACTGTAACTTGTTGCTTGTATCCTTACGATTTATATTAATATTGTTTCCTGATTGCTTATTTGTACCCTATGACGATCATTAAGTGTTTACCTCATGATTCTTGACAAATTTATCTTTTCTTTTATGTACACTGAGAGCATATGCACCAAAGACAAATTCCTTGTGTGTCCACTCACATTTGGCCAATAAAGAATTCTATTCTATTCTATTCTATTCTATTCTATTCTATTCTATTCTATTCTATTCTATTCTATTCTATTCTTTTAATATATAATTATATAGATTCAGGGGTGAAATTCAAAATTTTTCCCTACCGGTTCTGTGGGCGTGGCTTGGTGGGCATGGCAGGGGGAGGATACTGCAAAATCCCCATTCCCTCCCCACTCCTGGGGGAAGGATATTGCAAAATCTCAATTCCCTTCCCACTCCAGGGAAAGGATACTGCAAAATCTCATTCCTACCCCACTCTGGGGCTAGCCAGAGGTGGTATTTGCTGGTTCTCCGAACTACTCAAAATTTCCCCTACCGGTTCTCCAGAACCTGTCAGAACCTGCTGAATTTTACCCCTGTTATTGCATTTGAAGGTCTTTCAAAACACCTGAAGGAATACTCTCCTTAAAATCAGCAGTGAAGAAAAAGAAGCTTCCTATTTTGGTACAGCACTTATTTTCCCTCCAGAAATATGATTGACATCAGTCTTTGCTGTATTTTTAGCTCCAGGTTAAACTTTCCTGTTGACCCAAGCACTTTGAATGGACCAATCTGTCATGTGCATGTGTGTTTTTTCTCCCTTCCTTTCAACATTATATTCTGTCTATATTTTGCCTTTGTGATACAGTTCAGCACACTAATTATCTTTTGATGAGAGGTATCGGTGCTTAATTAAATAAGTGCATCCAACATCAACACAGAATACATTTGACCAGGAGCCAGCTGAAATAAAAGATACAATCCCAGAAGCAAACCAGCAGGGAAACCAGTCATTACTCAGATTATTTGCATACAGATGGTTCAACCTACAGCCCTAGATTATAGGATAGGTTGATGATATATGGATAAATAATGAAGACCCCTTTCCATTGGAATACAGAATGTAGAATAACATGCTTGGAGGTCTTCTAATCCAACCCTCCTGCTCAAATAGGAGACATTATGCCATTCCAGACAAATGGTTGTCCAATCTCTTCTTGGAGATCTCCAGAAATGGAGCATTGGCAACTTCTGGAGGCAATTCATTCCATTGGTTTATTGTTCTCACTATCAGGAAATTTTTCCTTAGTTCTGCGTTGGATCACTTTTTAATGAGCTTTTACCAGTTACTTCTGTCTTGCCCCCAAGTGCTTTGGAAAATCGGTCAACCCCCTCCTCTCTGTAACAGCCACTCAAATAATGGAAGACTGCCATAATGAAACCTCTACTTCTCTTTGTTAGACTTGACATACTGTACATAATTCTCTCAACCAATCATCATACAGTGTACCCTCCAGATCTCTTATCAACTTTGTTGCTCTTCTATGCATTTTTTTCTAGGGTCTGAGCATCTTTATTTTGGTGACCAGAACTTTATTTTGGTGACCAGAGCCGAGGTGGCGCAGTGGTTAAAAGCAGCACTGCAACTACTTCAGTGACTGCTAGTTCAGCAGTTCAGCAGTTCAAATCTCACCAGGCTCAAGGTTGACTCAGCCTTCCATCCTTCTGAGGTCGGTAAAATGAGGACCCAGATTGTTGGGGGCAATATGCTGAACTCTGTAAACCACTTAGAGAGGGCTGTAAAGCACTATGAAGCGGTATATAAGTCTAAGTGCTATTGCTAACTGGACGCATTAGTCCAAATTACATGCAAAATCCTAGTGCAGTGTAAAGCAGTACTATCACTTCACATGATCTTGATGCAATCTCTCTGTTCCAGGAGCGCATTGGGTTTTTAGGCAGCTGCTGGCTTATATTTAAGTGGCGGTCCACTAGGACTTCTAGAACCCTCTCATTGTTACTACTAGAAATACTGAACTAAACAATTCTATGCAAACAGTGGTAAGGGTCTCTTGGACTCTTGTTTCTGCAAGTAAAGGAGAAAAACATATTTATAATGCATCAAAAAATTTCAGAGAACTGTATTTGGCAATACCTATGACTGAGGAATGATTGGTAAAATTGACAGAACTCGCTGAAAGGGCTAAGCTGTTTGGTTAGAAAAAAGATAACATCTGCATTTATTAAAATTCTTTAAGGAATTTTGTGTAAAAAAGAAAAAAAATGAACTTCTGATTTATGGTTTTAATGATAGAGTAGGATAGGTTACAAAAAGAAGAGAATGATGATATAACTTTAGAGGCAAGTCAATTTATAATTGCATTATAAAGATTCAAAACCATTTATCTCTCCTTTTTTCTTTTCTATTTTTCTGCTATTCTTTTTGCCCCTTTAATTTTTTTCCCTTTTCTTTTTCTCTTTCCTTTTTCATTCTATTTTGTATTAGTCTTATTCATGTTTGACATTTTAAATTATACATACGGATACAGATAATAATAATAAAAAAAGAAATTTATCAGAGCTACAATACAGTGCGCCGAATGCTGGAAACAACTAATTTATTCTTCAGGAAAAAAAACCCCAAGTCATCATTTCACAGGCGTTGAGATGGCATATTTTATTAAGATCATTTGCTGAAAGACATAGACTGACAATATATATCCCATTCAGTCATTGCAATTACAATATAATGTATACATTCTTCTAGTTACCTATCCATAAAAAAGAGTAATGCATTTGGCAACACCAAGATAGAAACTAGTATTAAATCATCATTGAAAAATATGTGGTGTCTGGAAACTGCAGAAGCTGCAGCTTTGTTTCAACTGAGGAGTTAAAATAAAATAGTAATTATATAACAGTTAAAAATAAAAAGTGCCTCCTGATGCAGTCCATTCAGAAATAGTAACACGGAACTGTGCAGGCGATATTTCAGTAGCATAAATGGTTCCATTAACTGCTCAACTAATATTAAAACTTATTCTGAGGTTACCATCACTAGACAATTCTGATGGATCAGGGGCGGGTTGCACACTTACCTATACTGGTGCGCTGAGTGCTCATCTCCATGTTTCAGGCATGTGCACACTCGCTACGCACGCACCCTCATGCGATTTTGCTTCTGTGCATGCGCAGAAGCAAAATCTCGCTGAAATCTCATGAGGGGGCACGCGCGTGCATGAGATTTTGGTGCGATTTTGCTTTTGAGCATGTGCAGAAGCAAAATCATGCCAAAATCTCATGCGCGCGCGCGTCCCCTTGCGAGATTTTGGTGTGATTTTGCTTCCGCGCATGCACAGAAGCAAAAAAGCCCAAAAATGCTCACAAAAAGATGGCGACGTGCGCGACAGACCGGCGGAGACGGCTCCGGAGCTCTCATGCACAAATTGCGCAATCAGCCACTCCCTACCGGAGCTATGCACCGGACAGCTCCGGTAGGAACCCACCACTGAGATGGATGAGTTCCGAAAAAAATGCTGTGGTTAATGAGATTTTTTTTCTTCATTTACCTGTTTATTTTTAAAAAGATTGAATGTAATCGTAAGTAATGTTACTTAGGGGATCTAGTTTTTAGCAAAATGAGTTGGAATAGCCATAAGGTGACAGCTGGATTTTTTTTTAATTATCTATTTAACTGGTCTTCCTCTGATAGGGTCAGAGCAACTAAGGAGATATTTGGCAACCAAACTGCATCATTACATGAGCTGAGTTTCAGGTGCTGGAATGAAATTACTAAAGCATAAACAGTTTTCCATATGTTGGGTGACATTTCAACTAATATCTGAATCCCAGGAAGCATTATCAATTATAAAACAAAATATGCTAGATGGTTGTTGGTTTTCTTAATATATTTTTATTTTAGAAGAAGCAAGAAAAGGAGGACGAGGAGGAAGATACTTGTAAGATTAAAAAAATCTGCATAAACATACAAAAGAAAAAGTACAAAGGAAAAATTAGCATAAAAACTAATGTATAGAAAAGAGACGTGAGCAATGTTCCCTGTAATATCAGAAAATGGCGCGCGGCAGTTAGAAACTGCCGCGCGGCATTCTCTTTTCATCTGCGCAGCCGCGCAGGCACGCAGCCTCTGCCATTAGAAAATGCCGTGCGGAAGTTAGAAACTTCCGCGCGGCGTTCTCTCATTACATGCACGGCCGCGCGGCCGCACGGCCGCACACCTTAGAGGGAACAGTGGACGTGAGTCCTTTAGATCATTATATAATTGATAGAGAATGGATGACTTGACAACCTTATACTACTGGTATTGTGTTGCATTGCATTGCAATGCATTGCTTTTTTGCAGTAATAATAAAAATGTTGTTGTTGTTGTTAGTTGCAAAGTCATGTCCAACCCATTGCGACCCGATGGACAATGTTCCTCCAGGCCTTCCTGTTCTCTACCATCCTCTGGATGGTATTTTATTCTATAATAAAAATGTAGAACTATTTTCTCTATCTTCTCTTTAGATTCCAGAGGTTTCTTCCATTTCTCTTATTCTAATTCAATTACCAACATCTAGTAGATTCAAATCTTATCTCCACAGTAGGGTAGTGAAGGTTGGTATTCAGTTATGGCAATATGGCATGCAATAGGCAAATATTAGGGCTGTGTGGAAGCCACCTGTCCTGCAAATGATTTCCCGTTCTAATCTTTGTTCATGATGAAATATTAACAATATTTAATGTATTAATTGTCTTCGGCATTTTACAATTTCCTTCTAGAGCAAAAGACAACTTACATAGCACTCCATTCTTTAGATTTTCTTTTCCACTACAACCTCCTAAGAGGTAGATAGGGTGGTTGTTGGTCATTGTATAAGGAGGGAGAGAGAGGGTGGAGGGACGGAGAGAGGGGAGAGAGAGGGGAGAGAGAGGGGGAAGAGAGGGGAGAAATCTTTTCCCCCAAAATTGTGACTCTATTTTAGCTAGCCCCTTGGGTAATAGCTACTTTGGTCTCTCCAAAGATACTATTTCTGTATGCCCATGATCATCAGGCATTAAATAGATGGGTTTTTTAAAATTTGTGTCCAGAACTTAACATTTCCTGACAGAACAATTAATTTGTGGAATAGCTTTCCTTCAGAAATTGTGTGTGCTCTATCACTGGAGGTTTTTAAGAAGAGATTGGACAGCCATTTGTCTGAAATGGTATAGAGTCTTTTGCTTGAGCAGGGATTGACTTCTAAGGTCCCTTCCAACTCTGTTATTCTGTAATTTGTTGAGATCACTTCTGAAGATCAAATTGTTCTGCAAAAATTCACATAAGCTTAAACCATTTTGCACATACATTTGCCTAAGATGCTTCTCTTTGCCTACATTGGTCAATCACCCCAGAAGCTCCAATATAGTCAGCATATTCTTGTTGTCACAGTCCAGTAAATGGTTTGGGTATATATCGTTATATTTATTGACATTATATTTATGTGCCACCTTTTCCAAATTAATGCTCAGCAAAATAGTCAAACTACCGTATTTTTTGGAGTATAAGACGCACCTTTTTCCTCCCTAAAAGTGGCTGAAAATTTGGGTGCGTCTTATACTCTGAATGTAGCTTTTTCGGAGCTTTTTTCCCAGCCCTAACTAGGTGCTAACAATCTTCCTAGCTCTTATATTGCAGGCTCTTTCATTGTTACTCTCTCCAAAGAAGGTTTTTCCAGCCCTAAGTCTTTGCAGGTTTTTTTTCATTGCTCTACTTGCTCCGAATAAGTTTTTTTTCTAGCCCTAACCAGGTGCTAATCATCTTCCCAGCTCTTACCGGCTTGCAGGCTCTTTCATTGTTACTCTCTCCAAAGAAGGTTTTTTTAAGTCCTAACCAGGGGATAAAATAATGTGCTGAAGCTGACCAGACTAAGGACGCTAGCCAGATGAATACCTGGTAGGCAGATTTTCCCCCCTATTTTCCTCCCCAAAAACTAAGGTGCGTCTTATACTCTGGTGCGTCTTATACTCCGAAAAATACGGTATATACAACAACAAAGCAGCCATACAAGAAGCACTTTTTACAAATGGCAATTAAAACGGCTGGAGATCCACAAAAACAAATTAGAGATAGGATGTCAATATATTTATACTGCTTCTGGATGCCACCATGGACTAACTTTTGAAATGTGGATACAATTTGGGCATATCTAATCACATATTGCTGTCATATGGAGGCCAGTAGAATTTATAGCAGGTCTTCTTGCTTTTAAAAAAAATCATTAATAGTATTATCAACAGGATTCCATCTTCTGCTCACATTTAAAACTGGATAAAGGCCACAATATACTTATATTTTTAACTTGGATTCAATTCCTGCAATTTATTCTGCCAGGGATTTTGTCATTAGGTTTAAATAGTAGTTCACAGTTGTTTCTTTTAAAAGATACACATTAACAAACTGAAGTCTTATCTGGGTCCTATAAAACTAGGCAAAATCACATTGAATTCAGGTTCAGTTGGCAGAGGTGCGTCCCCATGGCTGTGTGCTCTTTCCATTGCTCTTTTCTCTCTAGCAATAGCAATAGCAACAGCACTTAGACTTATATACCGCTTCACAGTGCTTTTACAGCCCTCTCTAAGCGGTTTACAGAGTCAGCATATTGCCCCCAACAATCTGGGTCCTCATTTTACCAACGTCGGAAGGATGGAAGGCTGAGTCAACCTTGAGCCTGGTGAGATTCGATCTGCCAAACTGCTGGCAGCCGGTGATCAGCAGAAGTAGCCTGCAGTACAGCACTCTAAACACTGCGCCACCGTGGCTCTATACCAATGACTGCATCTCAAAGGATCCCTCTTGTAAAGTACTGACGTTTGCATACGATACAACAGTCGTTGGTCTCATTCAAGACTGTGATGAGTCTGCATACAGATGGGAGGTTTAAGAGCTGGCCCTGTGGTGCAGCCGGAACAATTTGGAACTGAATGAACTTAAAACTGTAGAGATGATAGTGCATTTTAAGGGAGCCCTCCTATTCTCCATCTCTTACAATATTAGACAACACCATTTTAGCAGTAGAGACCTTCAAGTTTCTGGGCTCTATAATCTGCCAGGACATGAAATGGACACCTAACATTAGAACCAGGGGTTAAATGCTACCGGTTCGGCCCGGTTCAGGCATACCGATAGCGGCAGCCGCCGGTGGTTCGAAGAGTTGGGCGGCATATAAGAAAACCAAATAAATAAAATAAATAAATAAACCGGAGACAGCAGCAGCATGAGGCTCCTCTCACCTACCCGGACGTTGCCATTTTCTTGTTTTTAACCCTCTGCCCATGCACAGAGGGTGAAAAAGTGCACGCTTCCGAACCAGTAGGGAAGGTAAGTAGATTTCACCACTGATTAAAACCATCATTAAAAAGGCACAACAAAGAATGTTCTTCCTGCAACAAGTCAGAAAGTTCAGACTGCCCCAGGAGCTGTTATTATTATTATTATTTATTATTATTATTATTATTATTATTATTATTATTATTATTATTATTATTATTATTATTATTATTATTATTATTATTATTATTATTATTATTATTATTATTATTATTATTTATTTATTTGTCAAGCATATAAGATAACAAGCAAAGTATAAACAAAGTATAAACATGATTGTATATATATAATAGTACAAGCAAGATTATGAATACAAGAATTATGAATATATGGGTGCATTTGGACAGGAACAGTAGGCAAGATTGTGCGCTTATGCATGCCCCTTACAGACCTCTTAGGAATGAGGTGAGGTCGATGGTAGATAATCTTAAGGTTAACTGTTGATACAGTTCTACAGAGGAATTATTGAGTCTGTCATCTGCACCTCTATAACTGTCTGGTTTGGTTCTGCAACCCAACAAGACAGACACAGACTTCAGAGGATAATTAGAACTGCAGAAAAAACAATTACTGCCAACCTGCCTTCCATTGAGGACCTGTATATTGCATGAGTCAGAAAGAGGGCTGAGAAAAATATCTACAGACACCTGACATCCTGGACATAAACTATTTCAACTTCTCCTCTCAGGACGCTGCTATAGAGCATTGCATGCCAAAACAACTAGACACAGGGACAGTTTTTTCCCTTGTGCCATCACTCTACTGAACACCTAATTCTCACAGAATTGTCTTATGTTTAAGGATATTTACCTACGCATTATGGCTATATTACTGTTATTCTTCTCATCTTTCCTACTACCTTCTCCTATTGATATCTTATATTACTTTGTTGTTTGTATGTATGCTGAGAGCTTTGTGCACCAGAGACAAATTCCTTGTGTGTCCAATCACACTTGGCCCACAAAGAATTCTATTGTATTCTATTTATACCTTATGCAGGCAGACACTTCACTACACAGCTCTTCAGGTTTTGAGTAACTCATTTGGAATTAGAAGATAAAAATCAGAAAAGGGGAAATTGCTTTTATGTGCACTTTTTCATGTGCGTGCCCCAAAAGACCTCATCGCATCCTCTCAATAAGTTATTCAAGACTCCATGATATGGGCCACCACATGCTAAATGGCTGAAAAAAAGATCTCAAAAGTGTCCTTTTCAATTATTTCTTTTGTTTCATGTTCAGTAGTTGAAAACCGAGGGTGTTCAATCCCTGATGGGACTGAAGGAGGCTAGCAGTGGTCTTTACATCTGCCACTATTGTTGAAAGCGTATAAACTCAGCTGACAGATCTCTTGAATTTGCCTTCAAGATAGAAATAGTGACATTCTCATCTAAGCATCATAGAAGCGTTCTTCTGCTTTAGCCTCCCTGCCTCTTTATGTCACTTTTATGCTAACATAACTCAGTAGATCAAGTGCTTGATCTGACAGTGAAATATTAAAAAAGATACACAGTTTGACCAAAAACAAAGAAGAAATCAGCAAATGATAATGATTTGCATGCAAAACACAAAATTATTAATGTTAGTTGAATGGTTGATTTTATAATAGTTCAATTTTTTCCCCTTGGCCCTGAGCTGGTTTGAGGTGCATCAGGGAAGATGTTGTTTAGATCAAATCTTACACAGTTTGACACATTTACATCTACATTAAAAATCTGAAAAGCAATGATAGAGGGGTTTTTGGTGTTCTCTAAGCTTGGTTGTTGTTGTTGTTTTTTTGCAGATGTTTCATTATCCAAACAAGTTAACATCATCAGTGATGTCTGTCAGGCCTGGAAGCCATCTTTTACCTTTTTGTATTCAGGCCTGCCACATTTTCTACTGTGGGAAAATGGGAGGGGGGGGGGTTATATGGAGTAGATGATATGTAGTAGTCTAAATAACATTCTTTCCAGAAAGTCAAGGCCGCTATGCCCTACAGCTGTGATGAAGTGACTGGGAGTCATTTTCAGTTTTGGATGGTGCCTGATTGGATTGTGTGATGGACATGTGGGTGCTGGGCAGGGACTTGAACTTTCATTTGAGTGGGGAAAACTTTCAGATTCAGGTTTTCCCAGATGTTGCCAACTTGACCTCTCTAATAAATTGGAACTTTGAGGAACTTCTAGCCTCGGAGTTTTATTTCGTTGGGGGTGTTTATTGGAACACTGACAATGTCTGCAAGAAAACAACCAAGCCAGAGAACACCAAGGACTTTTCATTTCAACCCTGAGCTACAAATATTCTCTTTATTGGTATGCAATAATATAGAAATTTCATTTCTTAAAGCAAACCATAGAATCATAGGGATGGTAAGAATCTTGGAGATCTTCTAGTCCAATCCCTTGTTCAAGATGGGAGACCTTTATATAATCCCATTAAAATGGTTGTCCAGTCTATTCTTGAAAACCTCCAAAGATGAATCAGCCACAACTCCAGGAGGCAAGATGTTCCATTGGTTTATTGTGCTCTCTGTCAGAAAAATTCTTCTTAGTTCTAGGTTGGATCTCTATTTAATTACTTCTTGCCCTACCCTCAGATTCTTTGGCCTGACCCTTTCTTCTCTGTGGCAATGCGAAGAACATACTGGGAAGCTGTGAGTTATTAGATTCATTAAACCAAATGCAGTCTCTTCCAAGTAAAAGAGAGAATGGTAACAATTATTTGATGCTGCCATGAACTTCTTCACCTATCAGGTGTAGCAATGCTTCAAATTGAGCCATGTTTGTTACTTTGGTCTAGATTACAGGGGTAGGCAAAGTTGGCTCTTCTATGACTCATGGACTTCAACTCCCAGACTTTCTGAGCCAATCATGCTAGCTCAGGATTTCTGGGAGTTGAAGTCCATGAGTCATAGAAGAGCCAACTTTGCCTACCCCTGGTCTAGAATATGGCCAAATTGTTAATTTACTGCCAAGGTGGAAACCTGTAAGCAAATAGACATTATCAGCTATAGGTCCTTCTTGGAATTCCACTTAAAAATGCAATTAATTCAATCAATAGAAAAGGAACATAAAGAGTTCCATTGTTCTACAGGTCCTTGCTTTAGGAATGGGAACTTTATAGCTAATGTGTTTGTTTTCTAAGAAAAACATACAAAGGACACAAATATACTGTAACAAGCATCCAGCTTTTCTGAGTTCCTCTTTTGTATTAGCTGCCATAGAATCCATTAATATCAGAACCTCAATATATAATTTTGAAAAGAGCACCCAATCCTATTTTTTATTTTATTTTGTAATCAGCAAAGTTCACTTCTCCAATTTAGATTTCAACAAGGAAGGAATATATTCCGATTCCAAATTTAAAATATAACCTTTCCGTTCTGCACTGTACCTGATTTAATATAACATACAACAGGCATCCTTTCTATCTACACATTTTTAATATATATTCTCTCTATTAATCCTACTTAAGAGAGGAAAAACACAACAATGTATTAATAGACCATTATACTTTGAATTCAAAAAAATCCCAAATTCATATCTAGGACAGAACCAGCTACATATCTAGGACAGAACCAGCTTGTCTTGGAAAATCTGGAGAGCCACTAGTGAAATTCAATTTTTATGATCCTATGATTTAAAGTTAATAGAATGCTCTTTGATGTACAGCTTCGTTTTTTATATTGTGACAGTTGTGACTCCAAGAAAGCTGAAATAAATTGACTCTGACTCTTTAAGTAAAACGCATCTTACAGGATTAGATCTTTTTTTCTGTTTGTTTGTTTTAATTTTAAAATCAGACACAGCTATGTCTGAATACCAATTTTATTGGAGCCACTGTGAGGTTAAACCAATCTGGAAAGAAAAGGATTCGATTATAGCAAATGCGCAATTTTGGAAGGCAAAATAAAATAGGTTTTTGTATTTTCAGCAGGTAAAAGATGGATCAAATTTAAAAAGTATATATATAATGAGGTTGATGAATCTGTATGAAAACTGGGATATCACATGTTTCATTGTTGTTCCTATTTTTACCGGTATGTGAAAGAATGAATATAAAATTCCATTCTGATAATCTTGGCTTTTCATTTTCAAAAAGAACACAAACCTCAAGGGCATGCATTTAAACTTATATTAATTTGAAAGCCAATAGATGGGTTGCATTCATTTGTATTGATGATATGTTTTACTCTAGCCATGTACAGCATTTATACAAGAATTAGCACTCTGCACAGCATAAATATCATATAGCAATAGCACTTAGATTTATAGATCGCTTCATAGTGCTTTACAGCACTCTCTAAGCAGTTTACAAAGTCAGCATATTGCCCCCAACAATCTGGGTCTTTGGAAGAATGAAAGGATGAGTCAACCTTGAGCCGATCAGAATCAGCGAGCAGTGAGTTAGCGTGCAATACTGCATTCTAACCACTGCACCACCATGGCTCTACATTCATTCAGTGGGTGGACTTCAATTTCCATAATGTTGGGAATGCTCAGAAATGAATTCAAATATATATGGAGAGAACCAGGTTAATTGTTGTCTTGCTTTCTCCTTTAAGCTTCCTGGAATAATTCTTATGTAGAGAATCAGTGTCTAGTGGTGAAGATGCTGGCCTAGACATCAGGAAACTGTGAGTTAGGACCCCCTTTGGCATGAAATCTGGCTGGAGGACTTTGGGCCAGCCACACTTTCTCAGCCCAACCCACTCACAGAAAAGGAGGAAGGAATACAAGATATGTTCACTGCTTTGAGTTGAGTTATTTAAGTTTATGTGCATGTATATGTTTGTATACGTATGTGTATGTCTGTATGTATATATTTCTAGCATTCCTAGAAAATGAGTTTTGGTATGGTCAAATGACTAAATCATTAAAGATTCTATTCTATTCTATTCTATTCTATTCTATTCTATTCTATTCTATTCTATTCTATTCTATTCTATTCCATTCCCGACTTAACTCAGCTCCATTTCTATTACCAAAAAAAGATACGGAAACTCACTAAATTCAAGACAATTCTTTTGGCATAAATTACCTCCACATTCAGCCCTCTTTTACTTGGGTCACCACTGATTTGCATGAGACCTTTGTTTTCCAACAAATCTGTTATCTGTAAATTTCTGTGGCCACAGATAATGTGTGTATGTGCTAGGCTAGATAAGGTTTTACTTACTTTCCTAGAATGTACATATTGACTTACAATTAAAAACATGGATGTGCACAGGTAGAGTTTTTCTTCTTACTACACTGAAATACTTGCCTGGGGGAATCATTAAAATATTTGCAACAGCTGCTTGTTTCTTTAGGGAAACTATTAGATTACATTAGGCCAAAAAAATGGTTTCATTTCTTTGACAGTTTAATGATCACCATAGAATTCTCTTTTCCAGGCTAACCGTATCTAATATTTCCAACCATTCTTCATATGTTTTTGCTTCTTTATCCTCTTGGCTGTCTAGTTGTGTCCTGGTCAACAAAGAACCGACCAGAACCTGGTGTGATACTCTAATCAATGAAGAATAGAGCAAAAATATGTAAACTCTTCCTTGATGAGCAATATTCTTTTTAGCTGAGTATAGTAGCATTTGTAACTTGTTGAAAAGAGAGCAAAAAGAAGACCTCTGCACAATGATACAACTACACAAATGCCATGCTTACATACTTTAAATTATATAAGTACATAATTTAAATTGTGGCATTTACATGATTGAATTATCATTTTTAGGTCATCACTTGTCCCACTTTGAATATAAAGCCATGTCTAAAACTACTCAAATAATATACATTGCATTCATCCAAAAAAGACGAACAATTAGCCTTAGAAGAGATGAAGTAAACATGCAGAGAACATATGTCAACGGTTACATTTTAATATCCACAGTAACATTTTATCTGATGATGAAATTAATGGTTAAATATGGAGATGTAACAGAGTGTGTAAATGTGTATGTGAGAAAGACCTCAAGAGATGGGGTGAAGAAATGCTGCCTAGAGAACAGTCAGATAAAAGGGGATAAGAGAGGCCACACTTGGAATGCTGCATTCAGTTTTGCTCGCCACGATGTAAAAAGGATGTTGAGACTCTAGAAAGAGTGCAGAGAAGAGCAACAAAGATGATTAGGAGACTGGAGGCTAAAACATATGAAGAATGGTTGCTGGAACTAGGTATGTCTAGTCTAATGAAAAGAAGGACTAGGGGTGACATGATAGCAGTGTTCCAATATCTCAGGGGTTGCCACAAAGAAGAGGGAGTCAAGCTATTCTCCAAACCACCTGAGGGCAGGACAAGAAGCAATGGGTGGAAACTTATCAAGGAGAGAAGCAACTTAGAACTAAGGAGAAATTTCCTGACAGTTAGAACAATTAATCAGTGGAACAACTTGCCTCCAGAAGTTGTGAATGCTCCAACATTGGAAGTTTTTAAGAAGAGATTGAATAACCATTTGTCTGAAATGGTGTAGGGTTTCCTGCCTAAGCAGGGGGTTGGATTGGAAGACCTCCAAGGTCCCTTCCAACTCTGTTATTCTATATGATTTCTATGTAGTCTGCAGCTGCATAATGGGCAGAGAAAGAGGCAAAAGAAGGGACTCTGGCTATCTTTTCAGGTTGTAAAGGAGATAGAAGGAGATGCGTCCTTTCAGATTTGCAAGCTTCTTTTAATGTAGCTTTACAATGAAGTAGAATTAGCTCATCTGATCGTGTATCCTGTCCGCTCTTCCTGAGAGGGCTGACAACATGTGAGAATGGTTTACTACATGTCGCAGGAGCTTTCCTTTTAGCGTGTAGACAAGAGCTTCGTGGCAAGCTGACATTAAGTACGCTGTGTTTGCTGGAATAAATGAGATCCTCTTTCAAATGATCAGGCTGATCCTCTTGCTGGGTTGAAATGACCTACCCTTTCATTTTCACTATTGTATTTCCTAATAGATATTCTCTTTCTTTCCCCCTGCTGCCTTTCCCTTCCCTATTTGATATCTTGAATACTTCCATAGAAAATTAGACTGTATCCAATTCTATCATAGTCAGTGGGAAGTTGGTAGGAAAATTAAAGCAAGAGAGACCCCTTGTGGTCTAACAACTTTAATTCATTTCAAACATTGGCATTCCTTTAAGAAGGCTGCATAGGCATTTTCCTCTTTCTTGGTTTAGCTTCATTCAGAGAAAGGATTTTTATGAAACAAGATGTTTCACACGACTAATGATTAGACAATGTTTCTTTGTGCACTAGGCCTCACCAGTGTATGCGTTTTCCTATTTCGATAGCCAGTCCCAAAGGTCCTTTTTCAAAAGGCAGCTAAATTTTCTAAGTTTTCTGAGCAAGTTTGTTCTAATGTCATCTGGATATATCTTATTCATTTTGGGATGATAGTTTTGCTTTTGTAGAACTTGCTTTGATTTCTAAAAAGATGAAACTCTGAAAAAGTAGTTGCTTTATTATTCTGTAGAGATTCTCAGTCATCCAGGTCCCAAAGGTACTGTATTTTTTTCAGGAGACAACTGGACTTTCTTGCTTTTCTTTGAAGACATTTCATTTTTCCTCCAAGAAGCTTCTTCAGCTCTTCTTGGAGAAGCAACACATCATCAAAGAAAAACAAGAAAGTCCAGTTGCCTCTTGAAAAAGAACCTTTGGGACAACCAGGACCTGGATGACTGAGAATCTCCATAGACATTTAGCTATGCACTTTGGGATGAACACCCTTTGAACGGTGCAGGGATAAGAATGGATTTCCAGGAAAATTGCAGACTACAGGAATCATTTGCACTTCAGTTTGAGATGGCAGGCATTACTCAGGTGACCCTCAGAACACAGATAAACCTTGAAGTGGTCTCAACTCTCTAAAAGAATGCAAATGACCAGCTGAAGAAGCTTCTTGGATGAGAAGCGAAACGTCTTCAAAGGAAAATCAGAGTTGAAGACGCTTCTTGGGTGAGAAACGAAACGTCTTCAAAGGAAAAGCAGAGCTGATGAAGCTTCTTGGATGAGAAGTGAAACACATTCAAAGAAAAATCAGAAAGTCCAGTTGCCCCTTGAAAAAGCACCTTTGGGACAACCATGACCTGGATGGCTGAGAATCTTCATAGACTTCCATAGCCAGTGCAGGTGGATAGCCCATTTTTATTCCTGTATAGTGCCAAGGGAATCAAAATGTTACATTTTGGATTTGTTGATGAATATGATAAGTAATGATTGTGGATTGAGTGCTATTTACCATGTATAAAACCCTTGGCTGCCTTGCTGTCTTTTTTCAGTGGATAGAAAGCTGACATTGGGTGTAACTAAGTATGCTTGGCTAGTCCCAAAGGTGCTTTTACAAGAGGCAACTGGACTTTCTGGTTTTTCTTTGAAGACGTTTCGCTTCTCATCCAAGAAGCTTCTTCAGCCTGGCAAGATTGAGAGGAAGAGGAGGAGAAAGAAGAAAAAGGAAGAAATAGATAAGATAGATGGAGAAGTTCAAGGAAATGATTGGCATGTCTTTGGAAGAGCTTTTGAGTGTTGCCAATGATAGGATGAGCTGATAACCATTTATCCATACTGTCATAACAATGAGCTGCTTGAACTCTGTAACTTTTGAATGCATAGACTCCTGAAATCCTGCAACAAAAATCTATTTTGTTTTAGAGCTGGCCCTTCTGCAGGGTTTACATCTGGCCAATTTTCATGGGATTTAGTCTTGGCTACCCAAAAACATTGGATTTCTTTTTCCTTATCCATTCTGTTATACCCTTGTTTGTATGGTTGAAATCGTTATAAAATTCAATGTATGGTTTCATCCAGATTTATAGAGTATAGAACATAGAATAATATACTTGGAATGGACTTTGTTGGTCTTCTAGTCCAACCCCCTGTTCGAGCAGGAGACTCTATCCCATTTCAGATAAATGGTTGTCCAATCTCTTTTTGAAAGCCTCCAATGATAGAGCACCCAAAACTTCTGAAGGCAAGCAATTCGATTGGTTGATTGCTCTCAACGTTAGGAAATTTCTCCTTAGTTCTAGGTTGCTTCTCTCCTTGGTTAGTTTCCAACATTGCTTCCTGTCTTGCCTTTTGGTGCTTTGTAAAATAGTTTGACCCTCTCGAAGGAGCTCCTCAAACATTGAAACAGAGCTATCGTGTTACCCTTAGTCCTTCTTTTCATTAGACTACACATACCCAATTCCTGTAAATGTTCTTTGTATGTTTCATCCTCCTTAGTCATCTTTGTTGCTCTTCTCTGCACTCTTTCTAGAGTCTCAATATCTTTTTCATATTGTGGTGACCAGAACACCCATATAGTTTCATATTTTATCTCTCTGTCCAGAGTCTGTAGAGGTTTTGTTTTGTTTTTGCAAACTTGATATGAGCATTAATGTTATTCTTGGTGACTGTGATTTTCTGCTTTGTTACTCTCTCACAAGTCATCTTCATATTCCATGATTTCTGTCTGACAGAGCCCTTGAACAAGTATTTTAAGTCAAACCAAGAGAGGCCTTTAAATCATTCAGTGTTGTGAGGTTATTTGTGACACTCTTGGGAGTAATTTTGTCATGATGACCTCTCTTGGGAAGACCCACTATTGTTCCAAAGTCCTTCATGTTTTTTTTTAACTGTAAGAGATGAAGCTTGTAAGGTAAGAATAAATTATTTTCAGCTAGATCTGCTATGTAAACATGAATCAGATGTTTCCAACTATCAATGCTAGGAAAAGGATAGAGAAAAGAATATATTCAAAAGTCCAGGAGAAAAAGGAATAGACATTGGGGGGAGGGGATGAAAGGGAAGGAAGGAAGGGAGGGAGGGAGGGAGGTCCTTTTGCATAGGATTTCTTTCTTGTCCATAATAAAACCTTCCTTGCCACTCAAGTCTGTGAATTTTCTGCTGTTAGCTAGTTACTAAATGTAAGATTGAATTTCTAGAGAGTATACCTCCAATGTGTATAGTGTATGTGTTTCTTGGGAACAATCATATACAAATCCACTTTCTTCCCAAGAAAAGCCCTCCAGAAGTTTACTGAATGACTTCAGACCAGTTACTCTCACTCTATCTATCTTTTTTTTAAGAATAGGACTTCTTCCAGTGTTCTGTTCTCACTACACGTTAGTCTGTGTGCAGCTCGACATGCAGCTAAACCCACCTATCCTCCAATAAAATAGACCATGTGCGTAGATGTGAATGCTTTATTGAAAGAACAGGATATGGTGAAACTGGGGAAAGTAAGGATACATACAATGAGAACCAAATACAAGATAGACACTATTAAGTTACTGCTGAACATAACAATTAATAAATACAAGCAATTTAAATCTCACCAGTAATGCTCTGTGTGTGGGATGTGGGTTTGTTCTTGGATGACCATGTGCCACAGATTAAGAAGGATTCTTCTATGTGCTTTTGCCTTCTCCAAGTGCTAAAGGAATTGGAGTCTGGCTTTCCAGCGTGCACTTGTTTTGAGAGTGCGGGCTGATGGGTAAAGGGGTGGGTCTGCTTCAAACAATATACTTGGTATTTGTCTCTCCAGCCACTAGATGGGGCTTGAGAGCAACAACAGTATATAAAGATCTTATGTTGGGGCATATTTGTCCCTCTGGCCAATAGATAGGGCTAGAGAGCAACAACAGTATATAAAAGTTATATGCCAGGGCATGACTTCCAGAAAAGGACAAGTGGCTATCTCAGGAGATATTCTCTCCTGAAGGAGTTTAAACTGAGCTAGACTGGCTGTATTTTAGGGATAGTCTACTAGTGGATCCCTTGCAAACGTTGGACTAGATGATCGCTAAAGTACCTTTCAATTAGGGGTGGGTTCCGGATTCTTCTACTGCCAGTTCGCTCAGAGACACTTTGCGCAGGCAGGTGCGCTTTGCGTGTGTGCGTGCATGTGCAGTACTAAAAAAAGCTTCTGCTCGTGCGCAGAAGCAAAAAACAAGATGGCATTGCCATAGGCGCCACCAAGAGAACCAGGTCGGGGGCGTGGCAGGCCTGGGTTGCTGCCGGTTCCAGCGACCCAGGCCACCAAGTTACTATGGTTCTATATGGTTCTATAGAACCGGTCCGAACCCACCTCTGCTTTCAATCCTTCTGTATGATGACTTCACCTCTCAGAGTTGTTGCTATGGTGGGGGGAATGGGAGTGCAACAAGCTCTTGGAAGAAATACAAAATGTAAATCCAATGTAGAAATAGATAAATCAATTAAAGATGTGGATATAATAATGAAGGAGAATTACAGTATAGTGAATATCAATTAATGATTTACCATTATTACTGAATGGCACTGGAATGTTACTGTTTTTCCATATTACTGTATTGCTGCTAATTATGTAATTGTACAAATGAGAAAGAACTAGATTTTAAGGGAAATGATGAATGTTTTTATGACAGTTTAAACTTTTAAAAATGTAACATTTTCAAATTTTTTGAATGGATCTAATGCTATTAATATTTAAAAGGGCACAAATCCCGGAAAATATTCCCACTGAAGATTTCCTAGTTCATTCACTCTGTTTTCAATTGCATATTTTTTTTACCTTTTAGGTAAAATTCCAGTTTTATTTTCAGTTTTTACTTATCTGTAGTCTATGGGAGTCTAGTTTGTTATTCATAATATTAATCTATTAAATTTATATGTCACCTAACTCCAGTGACTAGAGCAGTTGATTAATTTGAGGGGAGGTTGCAGACTTATTATAGCATAGCTATTTTATGAAGAGGAATTATAGGAATCAGCAACTGTATGAGGAACATTCCCGCATAAACAACTCAAATTGAGAAATTTACAGAATGTTGCTGTTTGGAAAAGTTGGCACTCAAAAGATTTAATCAACTACCTCAAAAGATTTATTTTCAAGAACTTAAAAAGGTTAATTGTTAGAATATATTAATCTAAAAGTCACCAGTAGAGCCTTCACGAGTAATAAATCATCCATAGACCTTGGGAGTCCATGGGGAAGTAAAACAGCAAGTGTAGAGTCTATTTTGCATTTCACACAGAGAAAAATTATCATGACACTAGGTCCACCATTTTGACTCCTGTCCATGGACACTTATAGAAGTGCCCAGTCACGACTCAAATTGTACACATCCATACACATACACTACACATACCAGGGGTGGGTTCCGGTTTGTTTTGCTGCCAGTTCGCTCAGGTATGCACTTCGTGTGTGCGCGCGCACATTGCATGCGCATGCGCAGTACATTAAAAAGCTGCGCATGCACAGAAGCAAAAAACAAGATGGCGCCAAAAGAACAGGTTCGGGGGTGTGGCAGGCCTGGGTCGCTGCCGGTTGTAGAGACCCAAGCCGCCAAGTTAATACTGGTTCTATAGAACCGGTCCGAACCAGTTGGAACCCACCTCTCTCTCTCTCTCTCTCTCTCTCTCTCTCTCTCTCTCTCTCTCTCTCTCTCTCTCTCTCTCTCACACACACACACACACACACACACACACACACACACACACACACACACACACACACATACGCACACAGACAGACAGACAGACAGACAGACAGACAGACAGACACATAGATAAGTTTGAAAACTTGTGAGGTTGCTCAAGTGTGCAAAATTTCAATATTGTTATAAATAAAAAATGCAAACATTTTATGTAATATTGTAAGGGGGATAACTGAAAATTAATTTCCTCATTAAATACACAGGTAGGATATCTCTGCACCAAAAATGTGATGATCACTACAATAGATTCATAGGGAATGTCCATTATTTTCTCAGATTCACTCCTGTCTTTAGAGATAGCATCAACCGTATTTGTCACTACTGATCTTCCCTTCTCAACCTGACAATTTCCAGTTATGTGACACTACAGCTTACATAATAATAACCTCTCGCCTCTAATCCAACGGTTTTAATTTTTTACAATTCCCATCTAAGTTTTTAATATCTTTTTAAAAATGTGAGTATAAGAAAGCTGTTATCTCCTGAAGGTTTTTCAGTTATAAATTATTTTTACACATATTGGTTCTGGATGAAGATGAAGTGTTTTAAATCTAATTAAATGAAATATTTATTCCCCTTCTCCCTCTTGTAACAGCAGGCTTTTCCAAATACTTCCCTTTTATTTAGTACTCTATATGTGGGAATGACCTTGGAAGACTGGGTAAATAAATGCTGCCTAGGGAGCAGATAAGAGGGATCTGAGCCTACAGCTGCATAGTAGGCAGAGCAAAAGACTCAGAAGGGACCTTTCATAAGTTTTCAGGCTATAAAGATGACAGCAGAAGAATACTTTCAATTTTGTAAGATTCCATTAATGTAGTCTTACAATGAGGTAGAATTAGTTATCTGGTCATGTTTCCTGTCTGGTCCACTAGGTAAGTGTTGTTGCCAGGTCAAGTCCAGGGCAATTAGCAGCCGATCCCGAGGATTTGGAGGTAGTGAGGGTACAGTACAGAAGACCGGTGTTCCTGGCACCAGAGACGGAGAGTGAAGAGGACGTGGGGTCAGAGGCTGGCGAACAATTAGAACCTGATGCATCTCCTGAGATTAGTGACTCAGGAGAAGAGGAGGAGGCTCTTCTGGATGCCAGAGCACGCAGGTTCTCAAAGAGACATGAGTGGCTAATCAGGAGGAGGCTTCCTCGTGAGTAGTAATGCAGGGCTTGACCATGCCCTGAGGGTATTTAAGGATCTGTCACGAGGGGCTTTGTTGCAGAGAACAACCCCGTTCTGTGGTTTCAGCATTTTGCTCTTGTATCTGCAGCTCGGATTATCAACAGTTAAGAGTTTTCCTGTGATTAATGAGAGTTTGGATTTCCGCCAAAACCTTCATGAGGTGCGATAAGGCTCCTTAATTGCTCTCTGAGACTCTAGCCAAATACTGGGAAGACTTTGTAAATGACTGATATTCTATTCAAAAGACTCAACTCTGGCTAAGAATTTATTTGCAGTAAAACAATATTGTTTCCAATTCCTTCTTGTGCATCTTATTTTGGGGGCATACCCATGGGGACAGAACAGTAAGGCTGACATCAATGTTGCAATCTGAAAATACATTCTCCTGCCTTCTCCTTTACAGCCCAAGAAACTAGGAAGGTCTCTTCCGAACCTCTTGTCCCACTGCTACCAGCTGCAGGCTATGCTGTCTCTTATCTGACCAGAGGTAGATTTCAGCAGGTTCTGGCCAGTTCTGGAGAACCGGTAGTGGAAATTTTGAATACTTCAGAGAACCAGCAAATACCACCTCTGACTGGCCCCGCCCCCATCTATTCTCTGCCTCCCGAGTCCCAGCTGATCAGGAGGACATGGAGATTTTGCAGTATCCTTCCCCTGGAGTGGGGTGGGAATGGAGAGTTTACAGTATCCTTCCCCTGCCATGCCCATTAAGCCATGCCCACCAAGCCACGCCCACAGAACTGGTAGTAAAAAAATTGAATCCCACCACTGTATTTGACCATTTCCTAGGTAGCATCTCTTTGAGCCAGTTTACAAGGTTTTTCCCAAATACCATTTCAAATATCCCACAGCATCATTGCATGTATGAACCCTTGGGGCAGGGTGAGTTGGGGTCCTTGAAGTTTTAAGAGAAAGTTTCGAATTCCTTAGAGTACTTTGAACAACATTTTTTTTGTGACAAGACATAAGCCATAAATATACACCGGGCTCCCTTAAATGACTGTATCCTAGAATTTGTCACTCTAAACTTTGTCACCCTCAAAAGGATTCAGGTCCTGCTGGAGCTAAATGTGCATTTTAATTTTTTTGCTAAATAGTTGAAAGAAAAATTCCACACAAGAGCCTGAACTGTGTAAAGCAGGTAATCCTATAATCTCCATACAATGTAACTGAAATGGGACAATGGAATGGAAAATGGAAAAAAAGAGAAGATTGAGTCTCATTATGGATTTTCATTACCTGGCAACAGTTAGACAATTGGGAAAATAAATGGGAAGCACAAGAGAAGAACTCATGGATATTTTTGTCCCTTTCTCTGAAATACTAGTTGCAGCTAAAAAGCAGGCAAGAAAGTAGAATTCTCAGTAAGAAAATCATATTCATTCATTTGTTTGTTTGTTCGATTTACATGGCTGCCCATCTCAAACAAATTACTCTGGGCAGCTAGTAATTTTAGAAACTCAGCAAAAAGCCATTAAATATAAAATAAAAAGACAATGAGCAGCATCGATCAAAGAAAAAAAAAAACGTAAATATGGATCCAATAGAAATATTTCAAGAAAACTATTTTCACAGGTTCCAACTTATCTTCCACCTGCACCGTCATGTTTTCAAAGCCTTGCCGACAGTCCAACAAGGGCAGGGCCAATATGATCTCTGGAGAGATAAGCATCCATACGGAATGTAAAGTGATTGCAAAGCCTCTCTTCCTAGATCCCGCCAGGTGAAACTCTGTAATGGATAGGATTTTCATTCTGGATGGGATGGGATGGGTAGACATGATCAGGGAGAAGAGGTCTGTCAGAGTAATGAAGATTTAAATGCTGACCAGCTGCTGTAAGGCTGCTGTAAATGCTGATGCAATGAGGATGAGTCAGCATGGGTATTGCCACTTTAAGACAGAGGATGAGTCAACAGGGTTATTGCCACTTTAAGAAGCTGTCTATATAAAGGGAGGCCATTGAGAAGGCGTTTCTCTTTCCTCGTGTATCACACTCCTTGTCGTATTCTATCTGCATTGTAGTTCTCCATGTAGAGGTGAAGATTGATTGCTTGTCTGGTATGTGCCTACCACGTGTGTATATATATAGAAGTCTTGTATATAAACCACTGTTTTTAAGACAAACCTCTGTGTACTGTATTTTGCTCCTGGGTTGTCTCAAAATAGTAGTCACACTGTGCACACTCTGACAAGGTCCCTCAAATAATCTGTACTCATGCCTTGGAGAGCTTTATAGAGAACCACCAGCACCTTGAATTGATCCCAGAAGCATATTAAAAACTAGGGCAGTTCATAAGAAAATATGAATTTATGTAGATTGGGAAGTGCACCTAACTGCCTGCACTGCTGCATTTTGCACTACCTGCAGCTTCCAGATGTTCTTCAAGGACCGCCCCAGGTAAAACATATTTTGATAGTATATCCAGCAGGTGACTAAGGAATGAGTGTCAGTAAGCAAGTCTCCTGGTCCAGGAAAGGTGCAATTGATTTTCCTGGTCAAAGAGGATATGTGGATCAAGGAGGATAAATTTTCATCCATTCATACCTGCCTACAGGATAAAGTTACTGTTTTACAGTGATTGAATGAATATAATTTGCCACTGAGAGAAACAATTCCTAAGATTACTCCTTGCTTTGGTTTCAACCACCTCAAAGTCAGGATGGGCAAGTCACAATTGAAATCTTAGCACAATTTCAATAGGTTTTTTTTTTTTTTTTTGCCGTGAAGGAAATTCTCTTGATTACCTGCAGCTCCTTTTGGTTAATCTAATCTGAAGTCAAAAGATCTGGATCTTATGGATATTTGTAGCTCATAAATCGTCGTGAGGCCATCATTTCCCTCCTTTGTTCCCAGGTCCCACTTATTGTAGCACGCAACCACCATAGCAGCAAGACACCTCTTTCCATGAATTACCTTTGGTTATTTCCCTTTGTAGACTACCCATTTAGACAAAGAATTATTCTTACAATTCAAATGCCCCTTGTCTAATCATCCTTACTTGAGAATGATTAAAATGGCAAAGATTACCCCAGTTGCAAATACAGGAAGAGCTGGTTGCTAATCAGCTCCTTACTGGTTGAAGCGAGAGTTGATAAAATTACAGATTACAGATTAACAGAGTTGGAAGGGACCTTAGAGGTCATCTAGTCCAACCCCTTGCCCAAGCAGGAGACCCTGCATCTGCCTCTACCTTGGATTGAACTCACAACCTCCTGATTGTGAGGCAAGAGCTCTATCTCTAGGCCACAGCAGCTGGGTAGAATGTTTGAGCATCATTGGAAAAGATTGAAATCCGAGAGGCAGAGCCCATGTCAAGATTCTCTCTGCTGATTTTTTTCTAAAGATTTGGCCCTCCTTTGCACTTCTTTGGAATTATAATAAAGAAGAAGTGAAAGTTATTTGTGTTTTGCTTGTGGTCTTTGGACTTTGGGAAACTTTTGAACTTGAAAACTGGTTTTTATTTTTATTTTTTGATTCTCGATTTTGGATTATAAAACAATTGATAGAGATTTGGCATTTTCAGTGTAATTTTTTGGAACTACAACAATGGCTTCAAAGTTTGGAATGATTGCTTTGAATAAAAGGCCTATTTATCCCTCTGCTTATACCTCTAAAATGCAACTTGCTACTGAGTCAACACCTCCACAAGCTTTGACATCTGAAAACTTATTAAATACTTTAAAGATTATGAAACAAGACTTAATTTTGGAATTTAATCAAAAAATCACTGAAATAGAAAAAAATGCAGGATGCTTTAAAGAATATGGAAAAGCAGCTACGGATGGATATGTTAGAGGTTTGCAAATGTTTAGCAACAAATATCGATTTTTTGGAGGACTGTATTGAAACAAATAAACAAGCGTTGGCAACTTCGGTGGAATATATAAACAAATTTCAAAAGGACATCGCAAATTTTGAAACAGAGGTGTTGATGTCACAGTTTAGAAGAATGCAATTTGCTATAAGAGTAAGAGGGTTGAAGGAAGGTTTATATGATGATTTGAAAGGAAGAATGATTGAGGCCTTGGTACAAGTTTCTGGAATTTCTAAAGATGAACTGGCTACACAAATTGAAAAGATATACAGGGTCAACTCGTGGTACGCAAAACAAAAACATTTACCAAGGGACATTGTTATATATTTTACTACAAGAGTCTTACGGAATAGAATTATTCAGGCGACGTTTAAGAACAACCTTCAGGTGGATGGTCAGGAACTTAGGATATGGAAAGAAATTCCCTCTAAAATGCTTAAAGCTAGAAAAGAATTTACTTTTTTGATTGATGAACTTAAAAGATTGAATTTACAATATAAATGGGAAGCACCAACAGGAGTAACAGTGAAATTTTTGGAGAAAAGATACCGGCTGAATACGATAAACAAAGCTACTGAATTTTATGTTAATGTTTTAAAGGCTGATATATCTAAAATTCCAGAAGAAAGATGCATGAATGTAGAAGAGGACAAGGAGGAAAAGTCATCCTTATCGGATCAAAATGAAATAGTTTCAAAGCGTCAAAGCGAACAGCAGAGCCAGAAAGATGTGGAAAAGGAGATGGAGCACTGGGTTCAGATGGAAGATGAGCTGATAAATTCAAAATCATCAAGATACAAAAGGAGGCAACCAATAAGATACAAAGAGAAGTAGTGTTGATATGTATTAGATGGATGGAGATAATATAATTGTATTTTCTTCTTCTCCTTTTTTTATTGTTGTTTCTTCTTTTTTCTCTCTCTTTTAATTTTTTTTTCTTTTAATAATTTTTTAAGAATTGGAATTTTTAACTTTTAATTAAAATTATTAAGTTATAAATTATCACAATTAGATTTTAAAATTTGTTTTAAAGGAAGGATTTTTTTTTGCTTTAGGTTTTTGTTTTTCTCTCTCTCCTCTAGGTTTTTATTATTATCATTATCATTATTATCATTATCATTATCATTATCATTATCATTATCATTATCATTATCATTATCATTATCATTATCATTATCATTATCATTATCATTATTATTATTATTATTATTATTATTATTATTATTATTAATATTACCTTTAAGGATATCTTTTTATTATGAATTAACAAGTTGTTGTATAATAATATTATGTGGTTATGATGAAATTCAAAAGCTTTATTATTTAATATGTAGACACGTAATACTTTTTTAGTTTTATTTGAGCTAATAAATTGTTGTATAATAATATGTTGTTATGTGAAATTTAAAGGTATTATTATTTAATACTTTTTTTATGAATTAACAAGTTGTTGTATAATAATATTATGTTGTTATGATGAAATTCAAAAGTTTTATTATTTAATATGTAGACACGTAATACTTTTTTAGTTTTATTTGAGCTAATAAGTTGTTTTATAATAATATGTTGTTATGATGAAATTTAAAGGTATTATTATTTAATATTTAGATATTAGCTATGTAAAACTTTCTTGGTTTTAGTTAATTATGAGATTATTATTATCATTAATGTTTTTTAAAGATTTAGTATTATTAATATTTTTCATAGGTGTAGAAAGTTGATTGAAAGGAAGAGGGAGAAACTGTTTTCCTTCCTTTGTATAACTTAGATTATTATTATTATTAATAATATATATTAATATATTTTTATTTTTTATTTTTTATTTTTTAGAATTATATTAGAAATAATATAAAATATAGAAATTTAATGATGTTAGCAATGTATAATTTGGAGATGAGGGTTTTCTTTTCTTTTCTTTTCTGTAATTACTGATATTATGCCCTGTATTCTCTCTGGGAAGTCCGGGGGGAGGGGGGGAGGGAAGGGGGTGGGGGCGGGGAGAAAAATAAAAAAATGTTTGTACTCTGTACTAATAAAACTTTTTCAATTAAAAAAAAAGATTCTCTCTGCTGGCAGATTTTCATCCTTTATTTCCTCAAAATATTGTATCTCTTGCTTTCCCAGGCTCTGAGTAACATAGAGGGTGGGACCTCTTATACAGCTCTCCACTTTTCCAGCCACTAGGAGAAATTCCCAATGGCTGGGAATCTGTAAGTAACATTTGGCCAGAGCAGGGGGGAAAATATGTCATTCCTTATTAGGATGTTTGGGTTTATGTTCTCCAGCTAACTTTATCACTACCATCCTTCTTCTCATGACATCAAGATTTCTGTCACAGGCAGTAAAAGTTCAGAGAGATTTGACGTGCCCCAACAAATACAACTTTTATAGAAGCCCAAGTACAGTAGTCAACATTGGGAAGGAGCAGAGATTCTGCAATTTTAGGTCTGAAACATTATTATTACCAGAGGTGGTATTCTGTCAGTTTGGACCGGTTCGGGCGAACCGATAGTGGCAACCTGGCCCGCCCACTCGCCCTGGTTCTATGCCATCCTATTTCTGCATGTTTTGAAGCCGCGTGCATGTGTGCAAGCCATGCGCGTGAGCAAAGCGCATGCATGGAAGGTTGCCCACGCCCACATTTGTGACCCGGTAGGGAAGGTAAGTGAATACCACCTCTGATTATTACCATTGCTACCAATGAACACATCCCAAATTCGTTTTAATATTAAGTCTGAACTTAAACATCCAATCTTCCACTCATCTGATTATAAATTATAAACCATTCTGTTTAAACATTTGCACCTGGATTCCTCTGATACGGTCAGGCCTTCAAGTGCCCTTACACGGGCACCTTTTCAACCATCTAATAGCCTTTGCAAAATGATCCGAGGGTCAATAGCACACCGAGAAATTAATGAGTAAAATGAGGCTTGAAAGGAAGCTGTGACTAGCATGAAGAGCAACATCATTACCAGCTTTCGGCAGAGCAACTTTAGTGCAATTACACATCTAAAATTATATTTATAATTAGTGAATTGAAAGCAGTTTCAGATCAGAAAGCTTAATTTTGGATCAGAACTCATCCTCTTTCTTCCTCTCTCAGCAGGGCAAAAATTTGTTCCTTTCTTTCCAAATTACAACACGGCCTGATGAACTAACATCCAAGCAAGCACTTATTACATTATCACATTACACAAGACTGATGTTCCTTCATGACTTTCTTTTGTTATAGTATATGTAGTTCTAGTTTTTACAGTGGGTCTATGCTTATAATCAAATCAAATAAATTTAATTTGAGGGAATGGAGATTGATGCTGTTTAGAGTTATTGCAGACTTTCTCAGGCTTCTTAGTGCTACAGTGTTGGAAACCTGTAGTATATGAGATCTTATTCTATTGTGCCTTACGGATGGAAGGAAGGAAGGAAGGAAGGAAGGAAGGAAGGAAGGAAGGAAGGAAGGAAGGAAGGAAGGAAGGAAGGAAGGAAGGAAGGAAGGAAGGGTTCTTATTTCTATGTATGCGTTTGTATACTGCTTGGATATATGTAATTATGGGCGGGTACCACACAAATATAATATATCAATTAAAAAATAAATCTAAGAAATACAGATACTCCTTGATTTATGACCATTCATTTAGTGACCATTATGACAGCACTGAAAAAAAAAGTGACTTACAACTGGTCCTGGCACATATGAGCATCCCAGAATCCCTGCAGTCACACGATCGAAATTCAAGTGCTTGGCAACTGGCATAAATTTATGATGGTTGCAGCATTTGGGTATCATACAATTGCCATTTGCAATCTTCCCAGGGGCTTGTGACAGGGAAAGTGAATGGGAGCAGATGGATTCATTTAACAGTCACACGTTTTACTTAACAGCCATGGTGATTGACTTAACAAAACAACAAAATGACAAAAAGTTGCACCGTAAAATCTGGAGCAACTCACTTAATGAAGCGTTAATTAATGATGCAAGTTTTAGTCCCAACCATAGCCGTAAGTCCAGGACTCCCTGTACGTTTGGGTATGTTTCCTATAGCAGTGGGCCCTAATCTTTTGGGTGCCAGGCACTTGTTTCATGGAGGGCAGTTCTTCCATGGATTGGGGGAGGGCATGGTGTCATGCATCACCTGTATCCCACATGTGTGTAGATGGAGCTTTACTTGTTTGCAAGGCCCAGTCCCTGGCAGGCCACAGCCTGATGCCTGTCCTACAAGATCCTGTTTTATCCATATTGAACACCCCTTCTATATCCATTTCATAACCAGTTCCTAAACACACTTCAAGGAATCATGTTGTCACTGTTCTGACTCTTCAAAACCAAGAAACAGAAATAAAAGGTCCAATTAACTTCTTTTACTTAGCAATAGCAATAGCACTTAGACTTATATACCACTTCATAGTGCTTTACAGCCCTCTCTAAGCGGTTTACAGAGTTCAGCATATTGCCCCCAACAATCTGGGTCCTCATTTTACCGACCTCAGAAGGATGGAAGGCTGAGTCAACCTTGAGCTGGTGAGATTTGAACAGCTGAACTGAACTAGCAGTCACTGAAGTAGGTTGCAGTGCTGCTTTTAACCACTGCGCCACCTCGGCTCCTATTCTAATTCTTGCAAGCCTGGAAACATTGGCACATAGCAACCAAAACAAAGGCAGCAATAACTGTTGCTGCTTTCCCACCTATTTAACCCCACTCCCCGCATGGCTGTTGTAGTTCTAGAGAGGCGTGAGAGGCCTGGAATCTTTCTTTTGGGCCTAGTTCTTTCTTCTTCTACCAGCCTGCTCTCCAGCTGATTGTTGGCCAGTACTTCTTCGTCGTCAGCCTCTCAAGCCGTGAGTCTACTGTTTTTCATTATCCCTGTAAGCCTTCCCCCCACCCCCCCGGATGGCAACCCTGAGACAGTCCGCCAGAGGCTCGCCATTTTGAGAGTTGACACATGTAGTCTTATCTTAAGAAATGCTACATAGTATCTAAAACATACCAGAAATAACTCTGGATGGAATTTGATCTTTATGGCCACCTCTTTTTTTACCTAGGAATTTACATAATTTCAGGTAAATTTAATCATTATCAAACAAATTAAATTTGACCATATTGTAATGCAAATATAGAATAATACTGTTTTTTCTCAGAACAGTTTTCTATACCTATACAGTAATTAGTGTGTAATTCGTTGCTGCAGTGCCCGTACTATTTCAGATATTATTGAAATCTATATTTGTTTGATGGTAAATACACTGCAGATTAAATATTTTCCTCTGTTAATGAAAGTCTTATTTTAATTTTATTCACTTTAATAAGCAAAGTGGATCTAAGGCATTCAGTTTGTTATATCTGGGTTTACAAATAAACATGCCTTTTAAATTTGACTAAATATGTCTGCAATATGGAGCTATTACAAAATGTGGTTAATTATGTTGTGAATTAAACAGATTGGCATATTAGCTAATGGAATCCTTCTTTTCGGATGAAAACACATTTCTGTCTTCAGAGCTGAGAGCAAAGAAAAAGAATTTAAAAAAATATTGATAAGGAATCTATACATAGAAATGGGGACAGGATTTCTGCATACATGTCTGTCTCCTTTTTCTCTGCCTGAGATATGTTGATAGGATATGTTCTCCTCATAAGCAGAGGTCATTGTATGGTGATATTAATAGATTGCAGCTAAGGCAGTCCTCAAAGTATGACCATTCCAGTGGTGGGTTCCTACCGCTGCAGTCTACTCTATAGCACCGGTAGCAGCCCGCTGGTGACGTCACAGTACCGGTGCGGTCGGTTGCTGGTGCCTGTGCGCTGCCATTTTTTAAAAAAAATTGTTTTTTAATTTTTTAAAAAAAATTCTTATGCGCATGCCCAGAAGCCGAGCGTCCGGCACTGCACATGCGCTGCCTTCCTACCCCACAGTGAGTCCAAGCAGGGGAGGATGGCTGAGGGAGCGCGTGAGATGCTGACAGAACAGGCGACAGGAGCCTAGGATCATTGAATGGGGAGAAGCATTCAGGCCGGATGGAGCCTCCTAGAAGAACCGCTGCCGTGGTCTTGCTGCTCTCGCTGCGGGGGGCTGCGTTGCGGGTGGGCAATGCCCCCCGCTTCTGCAGCCGCTGCCAAGCTCCCGAGGCCCATGGCCACCCGATCACATGGCTGGCAAGCCACACCCACAAAATAAGCCACACCCACAGAGTGGTAGTAAAAAAATTAGGAATCCGCCCCTGGACCATTCATTTAATGACAATTCTCTAGGATGCTGTGTTACATCTTTGTTCCATGAACTGCATTGGCTGCAGCTTTTGGGTGTAATTCAAAGTATTGGTTTGATCTTTAAACCCCTACATGGCATGACACTGGGTTATTTGAGAGACTTCTACTTCCAGATCACATCTATCCATCACATCACATCTAGCAGGAGGAGTATGTGGTGAGTCCCATCTGTTAAAGAGCTTCATCTAATACTGTGATGGCGAACCTATGGCACACGTGCCGGAAGTGGCATGCAGAGCCATCTCTTCATGTATGCAAGCCATCGCCCGTCGCTCTTCTGGGTTCTGGTGCGCCGGCCAGCTGGTCTTCATGTGCACGGGAGCACTGGAAAACAGAAGAGCAGCCGCCTGGTGCACATGCATGCACCGGGAAGATGATATTCCAGTTTCCGACACGCACATGCGCACCGGCTACCTGGTCGTCCAGTTTCTGGCACGCATACATGCGCGAAGACCAGCTGGCCAGTGCGCATGCTCCCATTTCAGCACTCGGTGACTAAAAGGTCTGCCAACACTGATCTAATGGGATCCAGACAATGGACCTTTTCCACTGTTCCAGTTTCCACAACATTATCCTGCCCACCTCCCCAAAGGTGAGTTTAGTCCGTGATTCTTTCAACAACGATTGGAATGAGGGGTCCTTGGTGCTCTCTGAGTTTGGTTGTTTTCTTGAAGATGTTTCATTACCAAACTAGGTAACATCATTATCACTATATGTTACAAATGCCAGTGTCATTGAGCAGTGCTAGTGATATTATCTAGTTTGTTAGTGAAACGTCTGCAAGAAAAGCTCAGAGCACCAAGGACCTCTCATTTCAACCCTGAGCTACACATATTCTTCTCCATCAGAACCATGCCAATCTCATGGGGAGCCTGCATAATAGTTGTATTATTTTTAGATGGGTGTTCTCCTTTTTAAAATTATTTTAATACTTTTTGTATTGCTTTAACTCTTGTTGGACGCTGCCCAAAGTCACATTATTGAAATACAGGGCTATATAAAATGAATAATAAATGTCAAGGAAATGCCTATCACACAATGGACTTTCCTCCTAATCTACGTCTTAAAATACTCAGCATTTTGCTCTCTATGCAATTTCTGTAGCACAAGGATAATAAGGAAATGCACATTTATTACATTTCTCCTTTGCTGTTTCTATTAAGTATACAAAATAATCCCCTATTATTCCTTGGCTTAAACACCAGCATTGGCTTCCACACCAAATGTTCTCAAAAATATGTCCAAGACAGTCTCCAAAATCTAGGCATCCAATCTACAGAAGGAAAAAAAAATCCTAATGCTCACATTTTGATTTTCAGATTTGTATAGTTATAAAGACATTTTAGGATCATGCTATATGTAAATAAAGATTAGTCATTGGCATTCATTTATTGTACATCTGTTGAGTATTTACGTATTTCTAATTAAACCAACCAAAGACATTTTCAGGTTGAAAACTAATTATTTTTCTGGAAAGTAAGAGGAAAGCCCATGAGGTTTTTTGGCTGAATCCTCATCATGTGTAGCAATTCTGTTAATCAAAAATATTGTGTGATCAGTGTATAACATGTGGTTTTTTTCCCCTTATTAATTAAATGATGCCTTTTAAATTTGAAATTGCCTTGTTATCCAGCTAATATTTCTATGATGGCTTCCATATATAATTAATTCACCATTTGATCCATTTAAAATAAATGAGAAGTGTTCTATCGCTCACCATCAAAATTCAAGCAAAAGAGCCAGGGAAATCAGAAAAAAATGAATCTACCATTTGATCACTTCCAATTGATCCACACCACCCACTCTGAAAATTTAATCTTCACCAATGCAAGAATTTGCCAGTAATACCATGTTTCCCTGAAAATAAGATCCTATTTTTTGCCATCAAAAAAGGCACCATGTCTTATTTTCGGGGGAGGGGTGTCGTCCACTGACTCGCCTCACTTGCATGTGTCACCCCCGGCCCCTTTTTTGCTATCAGAGGCCTTCAGGAAGTTCTTCATCCGGCAAGACCAGCAAGGCTTTCCTGAAGGCCTCTGCAGCCGATAACAGAGCTCCGGATCGATCCGGAGCTCTGTTATCGGCTATGGAGGCCTTCAGGAAAGCCTTGCCAGCTGCAGAAGAAATGGTCCGAGGTGTGTGAGGCCTGGCTGCAACTATCCAAAGGTAAGTAGTAGGGCAGCTCCACCACCCCCATACCCACCCTAGCTTAATGTTTACCTGTGCACCCTAGAGTGGGCAGGGATCTAATTAGGGCTTATTTTGGGCGCACATGTAAAAATCAAGCTAGGACTTGCTTTCTGAGTAGGTCATATTTTCGGGGAAACATGGTAGTAGAAGCAGGAGCTAATATCCAATTAATGGTTGTTATATCAAACAATGGTAATAATTTTGCCCAGATAATATTGATATCCAAATATGCATTGTTCTTTAATACTGAGTTCCATTAAGACATATCGGAGGACTATTCACTGAAAGAAATAATCATGAAAACTGATGACTAATGAGGAGTTTTCAGAAAAAGATTGAGGTCTCCATTCATATTCCACGTGTGCACCATCACATCTATCATCTACATTAAAAATGGAGATCTGTGCTTCACTTATTGCAGTAATCTAGGATAAGGTGACCAGATTTTAATATTTGTAAAGCGGGACACCATTGATGGGGGCTTCTAGGGGAGCAAGATGGGAGGGGTCCGTCTCTCTTATCCAGCAGCTTTGTGCACCCCCCAAACACCCCCCCTTCATCGCGGCCAGGGGTTGGTTCCTACCGGTGCGGGCTTGCCTGTTCGTCGCCGCAGAAGTTGGTGGTATTCGCGGCGCGAGGCTTCCCCCACCTGCTTTCCCCGGCCACCGGGATGCCGCCATTTGCCTTCTTTTGCCCTCTGCGCATGCGCAAAGTGTTCTGCTTGCGCAGAGGGCAAAAGAATGCAAATGGCGGCATCCCGGCGGCCGGGGAAAGTGGGCGGGGGAAGCCCCGCGAACGCCACCAGCTTCTTCGGCTCTGCAGCGATGAACAGGCAAGATCGCTGCTGCCCCTCTCACTGCCCTCCCTCCCCGCCTGGCAGGAGGAGGCAGGCGAGGCAGGAGGCAGAGGGGTGTGCAGGGCAAATTCAAATTCAAAAAGCAGGACTTTTTTGAAACGCCGCGGGATGCGGGACAAATTATTAAAAAGCGGGACTGTCCTGCCAAAAGCGGGACATCTGGTCACCTTAATCTAGGACTGCTGTTGAAACATTATCCAGAATAGCTTGCTTGCTGATTCTACTGTCCACTGATTTGTAACAATCAATCAGATTCTGCTCTTCTTCTTCTTCCTTAGCTTAAACAAAAATAGAATAACAACTTCTGATGGCTAAAGGAACACCAAGAAGTTTTCTAGACAACAAAACAGAAGCCTTTCACCTTCTTCTGAATCCTTCCCAGCCTAGTCTCCATCTCTGTGATATCTTAATGGTCTTCTATTTAAAACTTGCTTAGCAATTTTTACCTTCCATCTACTTAGTATCTGATATATCTTAGTATCAGATAGTTCCAGCTTAGTAGCTCCATCTACTTCGTATCTGATATCTCTGTCTCTCAAAAGTTATGAAATCTCTCGTCACAGGAAGGATGAAGGTTGAGTTCTGAGAGTATACATCCATGGAAGGATAGCTGAGCAACCACCTATTAATGTTCAGCAGAAAATGTTTGCAGTTGAAGTGACTCCTATTAACCAGTCTTTGGTCTTCTGCACCACAGGTTAGTTTTTCTTTTATAGTTGTAGTTTAGATTGAATTGGTACAGACATAATAATCAATATGACAAACCAGGGTTAACTCTGCTTCTCTGTGTACCAAAGCTATCAGTGCCGGGAAAGTATACAGAGGCTGAATTCAGTGAGTGAAGGGCAGTGCCCCGGCCTGTTTGACCAATATTGCTGAATAGTGCCTAATTCTTCAAACCAGCCTTTGGAAATTGGTGCTCACATTGATCTTTCCAGTTCCTTTGCTAACACTCCAGTTTATAAAAACTCCAGTTCTGCAGGTGGCAGTTGGGGTTGTGAGTTGGGATTTGTTGTGGTTGTTTTGGTAGCTTGCAAGAGAGCAAGAAATAAATTGAGACAAGGACAAAACTTAAGGGAAGTCTTAGTTGAGCATACCTCCTGAGTTGTATTGCCTTTAAGAATTCCAGTAGCATTGTTTAAAAAAAAATCCATCTAAAAGAAGCATTGCAATAAAAGACAATCTATTTTTCCCTTATATTATCCTTCAATGATGCTGTAACATGGAAATGCTGAGAAATAATGTTAGTATATATTCAGAGCAAGCCTGACTCTGAGGCCCTCATTGCAATTTCCCCCCCTAAATTATCTAGGTTCACTTAAAAAAGTGAAATATAAGGCTGCCAAACCTTGATGGCAGTGCCAACTATCAAACACATTTCTCCCAAATACAATGTGCTTAATCATTCCAAGAGAACAAACACTCTGAAACATAAGGAAGCCGTGTAGCAACCAAATATATCCATCATTTAAGAAACAGAGGATGCCTTTTAAAATATTTGACCGTGACTGCTATCCGTCAAAAGTTCCTTTTAATTTATTCAGTTGTAAGCCACAGCTAATAAAAACCAAATTATTTTTTAATATCCCACATCTTTGAGATGTGCCTCAAGCTTTGCCGGATAATATAAAGTTCATGGTTTATTCAGCCACAGCAGCTGTTGTAAACCCTAGGCTGTCACTTATTTTTCAGCTTCCGCAAAAGATTTATCGTCTGATTTCATATGCAGCATATATTTAACCATCAGATCAAGAGTTAAGGTAATCATGTTCATGTTTTATTGGGCAGCAGCAGCAGAAGAAAATTGGTGACGTGGCAGTACAAGCATGAAGATTTAAATGCTGAAGTTATTTTTTTAAAATATATATATATAGCCCTTTTTATACCTATTATCATTACAGCAATTGTGATTTCCATGCCCTGCTGACTCTGTCTACTGGGTCTATGACAATTTGCCATGGCCAATGCACCATGGCCAACACACCATGGCCAATGCACCATGGCCAATGCACTATGGCCAACGCACCATGGCCAACTTGCTGTGGCCAATTCGCCGCAGGATAAATCACCACGGGCAACTCGCCATGGGGACAACTCATTGCAGAACAAGAGTTACACTAATATCAAAGAAATGGTGGAATAGAATCATTAAAGAAAGGATGCAAAAGGAGGGACAGAATGAAATGTGAATGACAAAAACTGAAATATTTTTATTTTTATTTTAAATAATTAAATTGAATTGTTAAACAGTCCTGTAGCGAATTGTCCCATGATGAATTGGCCATTGGCTGTGGCAAGTTGGCTGCGGCAAGTCATCCCATTCCATTCTCTACTTGCTCACCGTTTCTTCTCAGATTTGAATCATTCATATGCTTAGCCGATGTCTTCATAAAAGAGAGCCTTGGCACTGGCCGAGTTATTGGTCACCTTGGGCCCAGTTGTACTGGAGAGCCAGATATTTCTGGTGTAAGGATGTATTCTACATTTTTCTTTGGCCGTGCTAAGATTATTTCATTAACTTAAGTGGAACCAATCAATCAATCATTTCTATACTGTCTTTCTTAGACTTAGAATAACTTTATTGTCACTTTGAATGAAATTTCATTGCATGCAGCTCTCAAAGGGTCTCCACCTCTAATGTACACTACACAAACATGACAAAATAAACAAATAAGTACAAAATTATGCATCCACCCACATATATTATATGACACAGAGAAACAACACAGTCTACTTTGGATGTATACATGTACATGGCGAGAGAAACAAATCCTGCGAGTTTACCAGATGGATGGCGTTCCTGCTGACAGTCATCAAGGAGCATCATCAATAAAAGTAAAATCAAACAGCTGAACCATTAACAACAGTAAAATAATATTTGTACATGCTTTATAGGCATTAGCATTATAAATATTTTAATACATATAAGCCACTGATTAAAATCCCTGCATGTCCATGAAGGAAACTAAGGAAAACAGCTGTACATGACAGAGTTTCTTGTGATAATAACCAATTATGGAAGCCTTGTTTGATTCTTCTGTTTTATGGGGACTTTTTAAACTGTTTCTTTATGGTGCTCCAAATATTGTGCAGCTTTCTGTGCAGAGTTTAGGACAGAGGTGGATTCCTCCC
This sequence comes from Diadophis punctatus similis, assembly GCA_023053685.1. Lineage (NCBI taxonomy): Eukaryota > Metazoa > Chordata > Lepidosauria > Squamata > Dipsadidae > Diadophis > Diadophis punctatus. The sequence goes on from JALIGW010000013.1 coordinate 2,904,652, forward strand.
GGTTCGGACCGGTTCTATGGAACCAGTAGTAACTTGGCGGCCTGGGTCGCTGGAACCGGCAGTGACCCAGGCCTGCCATGCCCCTGAGCTGGTTCTGTTGCCGGCGCCATAGGTGCCGCCATCTTGTCTTTTGGTTCTGCGCATGCACAGAAGCTTTTTTTAAGTATGTGCATGCCCGTGCCCGTGCGGTGCACCCCTGAGCGAACCGGCAGCGGGAGAAACCAGAACCCACCTCTGGTTTAGGACTGTTTGTAATATGAATGTCTACTTGTTCTGCGTATATCAATTGCAAATGTTTCTATGTTGCATTTTAATTTTTAAAAATATGGAGTTTTTAACATGGTGGTTTGTTGTTTTAGCCTGGAAACTACAAAAAGTATTTGCTCAATAGCCCAACGGCAGGTTAACCTCAGATGTGTGTCCTCTCTTCCTGATGAACAGTACTGCTTCTTTTTCCAAACTTAAATAGATCCAAACTTAAATATAGCATTGGTACGAATAGCACTTGCTCATCACCATTCCACCAGTAGAATTCAGTAATAGTTTCAATATTTTTTTTTTCTCAAAAAAGTTTTATTAGTACAAACTTACATAAGTGGTAACAAAATATTAAATCCAAAGTACAAACATTTTTATTTTCCCCCCCCCAGACCCACCCCCTTCCCTCCCCACCTCCCCCCCCCGGACTTCCCAGAGATAATACAGGGCATAATAATAAGTTTAAATTGTTAATAAAAAGAAAAAGGAAAAAGGAAAAAAAGAACACTATTTTTAAAAAAACTTCAACTCCATACTATACAGTACTAATATATCGCATTTGTATACAATAGTAAAGATACAAAAAAGAGAGAGAAAAAAAAGAAAGAGAATAAAAAAAAAGAAAGAAAGAAAGAGAAAACTCTTTAACACTACAAACAAACAAACCTCCTACCTCCTCCCTTCAGTCCTTTATCTTATACAAGGTAAGTGTTACATAAGTAATAACTAAATATAAAATACACAAATCTTAAACTAATATTATTGACATTAGAAATAACCTCTAAGATAAAACTTAACTAAATGTTACATAAGTAATCATCAAATATTAAATTTCATCATGATATTAATAAGATAATATTATTCTAAATTAATTCGCTAACTTCAATAAACAAAAAAAGAAAATAAAAGAAGAATAAACAATAAACAAATCTTCAACAAACTATATATATCTAATATTATCAACATTAAAAATAACCTCAAAATTATATAAAACTTAACTAAATATTGCATAAGTAATCATTAGATAGGGAAAAGATAAAATACAATCATATTAGTCTCTATCCATCCAATATATTTCAACATCACATTGTTTTGTATCTTGATAGTTCATCTTTTAATAGTTCAATAAATTCAAATTTGTCAAGTCGTCTCCCGTCTGCTCCCAAACCTCCATCTCCTCTTCCCCAGCTATCTGATTCAGGCACTCCTTTTGGATTTTTGAGTCTATTTCTTTTTGATCCATCGAAGGTGGCTTCCCCTCCTCCTCCTCTTTTATTTTCATACACCCTTCTTCTGGAATCTTGGATATATCAGCCTTTAGAACATTGACATAAAATTCAGTAGCTTTTTTTATCGTGTTGAGCCGGTATCTTTTTCCAGAAAATTTCACTGTTACTCCAACTGGTGCTTCCCATTTATATTGTAAATTTAATCTCTTAAATTCATCAATCAAAAAAGTATAGCTTTTCCTGGCTTTAAGCATTTTAGAGGGGATTTCTTTCCAAATCTTTAGTTCCTGACCATTCACCATAAGATTATTGTTAAACGTTGCTTGTATAATTCTGTTCCGTAGAGCTCTTGTGGTAAAATATATGACAATATCCCTTGGTAGATGCTTTTGTTTGGCGTACCACGAGTTGATTCTGTATGTTTTGTCGATTTGTGTAGCCAATTCCGCTTTAGAAATTCCAGACACCTGATCCAATATGTCAACCATCCTGCCTTTTAAATTTTCATATAATCCTTCTTTCAAACCTCTAATCCTTATAGCAACTTCCATAGATCTGAACTGAGTCATTAAGACCTCTTTTTCAAAATTTGCAATGTCATTTTGGATTTTATCTATGTAATTCACCGAAGTTGCCAAAGCTTGTTTATTTGTTTCAATACGTTCTGCCAAAACTTCAATATTTGTTGCTAAGCCTTTGCAAACCTCTAACACATCAAATCTTAGTTGTTGATTCATATTCTTCAAAGCAGCCTGCATCTTATGGTCTATCTCACTTATTTTCTGGTTAAATTCCAAAGTAAGTTCATGTTTCATAATCTTTAAATTATTTAATAAATTTTCAGGTGTCAAAAGCTGTGGAGGTGTTAGCTCAGTGTTAAGTTGCATTTTAGAAATATATCCAGATGAATAGTCATTTCTTTTAGTCAAAACAGTCTTTCCAAACTTTGAAGCCATTGGTGTTTCAAAAGAGTACAAAAAAGAAAGAAAGCCAGTTGCCTGATTAAAGTTCTTTCCAGTTTAAAAATCAGATAGTCTTTTATTATTGAAAATATTTCTATTATAACTTTAATCCAGAGTTAGGAGACAGAGAAAGAAAAAACCATTTTTCCAAGTTAAAAGTTTCCATAAGAGAGAGAGAAAGAAAAAAAAAAAAGCCTCTGGGGAAACGAAAGTCACTTTCACTTCTCAATCGCCATATTGTTACTCTGTTTCCTTTGTTCCCTTGCCGAAGTGAAAGCTTACCCAGGAGTTGAAAAAAAAAGGAAAAAAAGAGGTTTCAGTACTTGCCCATCTCACGCCTGTTTCTCTCTGTCTGCTTCTATAGTTTAAATGTAGTTATAAATCCCATTTTTGAAGCAGCGGCTGGTCACTCCATCTAGCTCTGCAAAAGGCAGAGGTTTCCGGATCTTCGGAGCTGGAGACAGGCTGCATGGGGAGCTCTCCCTTCGCGCCCTGCCAGATGGCTCCTAAGGCGCTGGGGGGGCTCTACCCCTCCTGTCAGGCTCTCATCTCTCCCCTTTGCCCGGGGAAGAGATTTTAAAGCCGCCAGACAGCTGTTCTGGCGGCTTTTAACAAAGATCGGAAAGGCATCCAACGAGGGATGTCTGCGATGAAGCGCTCCAAAACCGGAAGTCAGTAATAGTTTCAATATTGAAGCTCTACGATGAGCAGGATTTTGGTCCCATATAGATCTAACAGGATTTAAATTTAAGGCAAGCACAAATGCACATGCACATACTTGAAAGGGGACACTAAACAGTCTTTCCTTTTTAGAATTTTCTCAATAAATTTACTTATTTTAAAGTTAAATTATTTTGGTTGGAAATCTTTTTTCCAGAGAAATAACAATGGCGCTTTGACTTATATACTACTTCATAGTGCTTTACAGTGCTCTCTAAGCAGTTACAGAGTCAGCATATTGCCCCCAAAAATCTGGGTCTTCATTTTACCAACCTCAAAAGAATGAAAGGAGAGTCCACCTTGAGTCAGTCAGGATCGAACTCCTGGAGTGAGCAGTGAGTGCATTCTAACCACTGTACCACCATGTTTCTATATAATATAATTACATGGCCATCCCTATTTATGCAAAGAATTAAACTGCTTCAAAATCTCTCTTCATGGAGAGATTATTACCGGTTTCTTACTGAGAAGTATCTTGTTTTAATTTTATTTGTGCATCCCATTGAGTTTATGAGTTACTGAACTGGAACAGATTTGGTGAAAAGAATTAAATATTCAGAAATGTAAAATTGGAAGCTGACAAAATGGAAACTGCCATTTCCCAATCTACTTCTCTTTTCAGGTCTTGTATTTCCCCACCTCTTAATATGGGTGTACCAATGTTGTCGATGTCCTGAATACAGTGTTAAATATAGCAGCTTACCGCATCTTCAGTTTCTCTACATTCTCATTTCTTAATTGTCATAGGACAGATTCACATAAAATGTGCCCCAGCTGATTAATATATTGAAAGAATATGGAAGGAGGATTACAGGTGGAAAGGAGCTGTATGTATGAACTGATAAATATATGTACTATAGAGCTGTTCCCTATAAAACAGGTACCCCTTCACATTGACAAACTTCACATAGCTATGTCAGGAACTATCTTGTGTCTAAGCCAAATATGTAGATGGGAATTTCTAGGGCCCATTACCAACAGTTGATTCAGTGCACCCCAGTTCAGGTTGTTGACTTATGGCAGAAATGCATCATATGAATTCCAGATTGCATTTGTCCTCTGTCCCCCCCAAATCTCAGGGATTGCTCCACAGAAGGCTTCTGCCAAATTGTAGCTTTTAATATGGCTGAAGAGCACAATGGTTCAAAAAAATCCATACACATAGAGAGGGGACGGAAGGGGGAGGACAAAGAAAGAGAGAGTTTAATTTTCATCCATTCATCATAGATTTAGATTCAACCAACATTTTTGAAAATAATGCTTAGTAGGCAAATTAAAGTTCAATTCTAGAGAATAAGAAAGTTGACTTTGATAGAGAGAGGCCAGATCCATTATTAAAATGACAAGGGTTTAGGCTCCTTGAGCAATAGATTTCTCTAATTGTTTTACACTGTAGGGCTGACATAAAGGAATTCTTGGCCCAGTAAAAGTGGTATATGTTATCATTTATTTCATTTACAGGACTTATATGGCTGCCTATCTAATATGGTGGCTCTAAGTAGCTCACAACTGTCCATAAAAATATGGTTAAAATCAAAAATAATCTTCCACTCAGATGCCATACAAAACACTCTTGAAGCATATAACTTCGGAGGGTGTGAAGGTCTAGCTTGAGAGAAGAGCCAAGTCTTCGCAGCACTCTGGAAAGCAAAAATGGTACACATTGTTGGAGTTATAGGTGGGAGGCTATACCAAAGGGATGAGATGGCCACTGAGAAGTATGCTACCAAGGTCCCATCAGATGGCAACATTTAAGGGAGGGGACGTGGAACACACCCATCCAGGGGACCTGAAGCATTTCTTTCAAAATTCCCCTCAAAATCTCCTTCTTGGGCTCTTTCAGTGCAATTCTGCAAATAATGAGTTATGTGAAGACACGTTTGAAAATAATGAATATAAAGTAGAAACTTTGTTTGTAATCCAGTTATTACAGAGGCTTCTGCAACACTTTCAGTGTCGTTAATATCCATGTACTGTATTTCTTTTGAAAGCCAAGGCCATTTATTACTAGGGAGAGCATATTTGACAGGATATGGAAGCTTTTTTTAAAAAAAAAAAACACCACCATTAACATCTTGGTTTTTTACATGTGAATGGGATTTGCTAAAAGCAGGCCTTGTGTGCTTATATTTTGTTATAAATCTACAACCATAAATCACAATGCTTTCTTGAATGTCAATATCTCTCCTGAGTTAACATTAAACAACTGATTTCTATGGCTTTGTTTGTTTGTTTGTTTGTTTTACCAGAGACCTATCAGAAGGAAGAAGCTATTGAAGACTTCAAGCCCAGAAAAATGTAGATCCCTCCATTTGTAGAGCATGGACCAAGTGAGAATCAAAGACAAATTCAGATTGATTGACAATGAAGAACCTGAAACACAAGTGTTCTAATCAAACTTGTAGGCTAAGATATGATTTATGAGATATGTTAAGTTCTGGTCCTGAAGAGGCTGGAGGCAGTATTGTGACTAACAGCTCTGGATCAACAGATCCAGCAAAGGAACCTGCCTGGAAGCTCTCTCTTAAATAGAGGGCTGCCGGCTGGTTCAACCAATCAGCGTTCTTCATTTTCCCGCTCTGCAAAGCGGACCTTGGTGTAAACAGTTTAACTTCAGGTTCAACCTTAATACATAACAAGATAGAAAAACTACCGTATTCCTAATCCATCCTTGAATGACGCTAATTGTCTATAAAGTTGATATAAAGTATTCCTTTCAGAAAGAATAATTATATAATTTGCCACTGAGAGAAGAGGTCAGGAGTTCTTCAGACTTGATTGAAGTGATTGAATCCTTTTTTTTTAAAAAAAAAAGCTAGAATCCCAAGATTTGAGAGCCTCAGTGAAATTAGGATTTTGTTTTTACTGAATAAATTGCCCCAGGGAAGGGGAAGGGGAGCAAATATCTAAAAGAAAGGCCCACTTTGACGATGATTTCTCTTTGAGACTCATTCATTCAAACAGCTGCTTTGGCTGTATAAGTCACCCAGGAGACTGGTGCTGGTGGAGAAAATGTTCCTATCAAATTTTCAAACCTGTAAAAGAAGAAATGTGTCCTTGAAAACAGTCCACAGCTTAACTTTATTCAGTGCCTTGCCTAGAGGGAAATTTTCAGAAACCGGGTGTTCTCTGGTAGTCCCGCTAAATTGTCTTGGTTTGTGATAATCACTGATTTTGTGGTTCCTGTAAAATACATCTCGCAAATCAGTCAAGCACCTTAGTAACTGGATACCTGCTTTTAAACCACAGGGTGGTAGGGCTTCTGAACTGTAAAGCACGAATTTGTATGGAAGTCTCCATGCATGAAGTTTTTCACATTATTCGATGAAGCTGTTCATCGGGAATATGTTTCATGTCTTTAGGGTTACAGCAAGAACTCTTTTTCCCTTTCTTTTTTAAGGAACAATGGGCACAGCTCAGGGGTGGGTTCTACTTACCTTCCCTACCGGTTCACATCGCGACGGAAGTGCATGTTTTGCACGCACACGCTCACTTCACTGGCACGCACGCACACATCACTTCCCAGAAATGACCCTCTGCGCATGCCAGGTACCACAAGTACTATACCTGTGCATTTGTCACTGTACCATAAATTTGGACATGGACAATTTCTTTGTGTGAATAAAGACAAAGCAGCATATTCTAACCCTAACCTATTTTTTTAGAACAGGCCTAACAGCTGCATGATGATAGCAGTAGTAAAGATAGGGGAAAAGAGAACACTATTGAAAGAAGAGAAGCTGCAATAGGGATGTTTAAGTCACCAACAGATTTTTAAAAGGTAAGATTCCTCCAGTTAAACCTGGCTTCTGGTGATTTCAATAGACATGTCCATGCCTTGGGAACAGTATGGAAGTGATTTGTTACTGCCTTCTAATCTAGTATTGATTCATGTGACTTCCTGATGTCTCACACCCAAATATTGCTCAGGTTTGACTCTGATTAAGCATACATCTGGGGTAGGGAGGTTGTACATGTGTTGTGTGTACTTATGTGTACATGTTCTCCATCCCAATGAAATATATTTGTAGACAAGAGTTTGAGAATATAGAGGCGAACATGAAACAAATAATTCTGAATACTATTGTCTATTTGAAAATCTTTTTCAGCCTTTCTGGACTTATGTTTCCATCATTTTTAGCATGCCTGTGTGGAAATGTTGTACAGTAGATCTTGAGGGCACAGGATGAGAAAAAAACAGTTCTGTACAACATGAGAAACGCAAAGAACTTTATAAGCAAAATCTCAGAGTGGATGCTGATAAATCATTAGAGAGAGTGAGATGGATTAGGCAGTCACCTCTGGAAGAGAAACGGACATGCCACTACTAACATTATAGTCCACATTTTTCAAGTAGAAGAAAAATGCAAACCTTTCTAAAGCAATGGGGAAAAACGATTAAAGCCAGGCAGATCAAATTATTTATTTTGCTAATGCAGTCTGCCCAATCAATTTGTACATTTTAAAAAAATACCTAGGGGAAGGGAATAAGTTTTACTGCAGATGAAACATTGAACCAAGCAAGCAATGTATCTGTGCTTGTGTGCCTATGTGCCTATGCGTGCCTATGTGTCTGTGAAATGTCCATAAATTTTGGCATCTATTCTGGAAAGCTGCAGTCTTAGCCAAAAGTCAGGGAAATCATATTGAAAATTTTCTTCTTTGTAATTATAATAAAAGCTGTTGCATTCTGTGATAAGAATCTTGTGGAAATACTTTGAATTGTTGGAAGCAGAATTGTTTCCAATGACTTATGTAATATCTATTAACAGCTGAAGGCTGTTAAGAGTTTTTCAGGGCTCCGGTGATGCCCTGCCATCTCTGAATGCAGAATTCTAATTGCTCGCTTTACCATTTCATCTAAAAAAATAAAGTACTACATCTTTATTCAACAACTACATGAGGCCGCTGGGTGAGCTCATCCATTGCCATCGGGTGAGTTATTATCAGTATGCCGATGATACCTAATTATACATCTCATCTATGGTGAATTAAGTGATACCATGAATGTCTTATGCCAGGAATGTCAAACTCAATTTCATTGAGGGCCTCATCAGGGTTGTGTTTGACCTCAGGGGGCCGAGGTGGTATGGCCAGGATGGGCATGGCCAGGATGGGCATGGGCAGCTTGATATGTCAGGGTGCCTGTGATGACCTGAGTGCTCTGCCAGCGAAAATGGGCTTCCGATCTCTGTTTTTGACTGGGACATCCTCCTGCAACCCTCCGTCAGCGAAAACTGAGCTCGCAAGAGTCGCATGTGACCCTGTCGAGCTCTGTTTTCAAAGCAGAGTTACTGAGCTACACATTCTGTACACACAACTGTACAGAATGTGTCCTTCACTGTTTCCAGGGTGCCCCTGTGGGCCAGATCTAAGCACCCTGTGGCCCCTGAGTTTGAAACCCCTGTCTTATGCCAATTCTTGGAGGCTCTGAGGGTCTGGTTGGGGAACAGTAGGCTTTAGCTGAACCCTGGCAAGATTAGGTGGCTTTGGATCTGAGGGACCACTGATTTCAGGACTATGCCATTTTGGTTCTGGATGGGGTTGCACTATTTATTTATTTGTATTTATTTATAAAATTTATTGGCTGCTCATCTTACCATAGGGTAACTCTGGCCAGCTTATAGTTAAATATAGTTAACACATAAAATGACATAAAAACCAAGGACACATGGGGAGGGGGAGGGCAGAGTAGGGGAGAGATGGGACCTGCTATTACTCAATCAACCACCTCTATTGTGCCGTTTCTCCACTGGGGGGCCCAAGATGACTGGCAGGGCCACATCTTATGAAAAGATAAGGGGGTTGGGGCCAACCTCACATCAGAGGTCAAGATATTCCAGAGGACAGGAGCAATAGCAGAGAAGGGCCTCCTCCTGGACCCTACCAGCTGATTGGACCTGCAGCGGGCATCCTCTGCTGGCATGAGTGGCACAGGCCAATCCTAGTGGGGTGATATGGTCCCTCAAGTAACCTGGATGCCATGAAGGGCTTTAAAGGTGATCACGAACACCTTGAATTGCACCAGAAAGCAGACTGGCAACCAATGCAGCTCATGGAGTAGTGGTCTTATATGGTCCATTCTTGCCCCCCCCAAAACTACCCGTGCTGCCACACTCTGTACCAGCTGTAGCTTCTGAATGCTCTTCAAGGATAGCCCCATGTAGAGAACATTACAATAGTCCAGCCGTGAGATAACTAGGGACTGAACTACTATTCACTACTCTAGACTGAGCCCGTTCACAATCTGGGGATCCTCCTAAACTCCCTGCTCAATGAGAAGGTGCCAGTTGTGACTAGGAGGATCATTGCACAGCTTCATCTAGTTCACCAGCTGTACCCTCCCTGGATCAGAAGGCCATGCTTACAATCATCAATGTCCTAGTCACCTCCAGACTGAATGGCTGCAATAGGACTACCCCTGAAGAGGGGCCAGAAGCTTCAGCTGTACAGAATGTGTCATCATGGACAATTATGTGTGCTCCTAGGGCAGCACATGTCTGCTCTGTGGGCTACAATTCAAGATGCTGATTTTTAACCTTTAAAATCCTTCTGGCATGGGACTGGCTATGTGAGGGACAGATTCTCCCTAGTTATATCAGCCCAGCCCATCAGACGGCTAACTGTGGGTACTATTGCTAGGGACTTATATCCCATGGGTCCCAGGAGTCCTGCCTTCTCTGCTATGGCACCTTATGGGCCTCCATAAATTACTTAATCCTTTTTTATTCTTAGTAAGGCCCTCAAAATAACTATGCTGCCAAACCTGGGCCTCTGAGGGAACCAGAGATCTGTCCCAATGCCTCCATTGTTAAGGGGCCTATTTTTATCCTCCTCTTACCCAGAGTTAGTATTTTTATTTTTATGCTATTTATTACTGTGACTTTTGATTTTTTTTTATTGCTTTTATATTGGCTGTTTTATTTATTGTTGTGCAGTGCTCAGACTCCCCTTTGGGAAAGATAGACAGCTATATAAATCTGATAAACTGACAAACAAACAAACTAGTTTTTTGAGGAATATGGATCTATAACAGATCCAAGCCAAGTATCTTTACTGAAATAATGACTTCAGGTAATCAAATATACATATTATGCCACCTAGCTATCTGTCTCATACAGAAGAAAGGAAATGATCAGTTGCTTAGCGGGGTAAAAAGGAAAAACTCCTATAGACTGAAGTTTGTGCTTCATATGGTGTGACCAGAGGTGGGTTCCTACCGGTTCTAACCAGTTCTTTAGAACCATTAGTAGTTTGGCAATAACGTCACGGAGCCGGTTCTATCAGCGTCTCCGTGGGCGCTGCCATCTTGGATTTTGCTTCTGCGCATGTGCAGAAGCTATTTTTTGATTGCTACGGGCACGCGGGCACAACCCTGAGCAAACCAGCAGCAAAAGGATCCAGAACCCACCCCTGGTTGTGACTATTGAAATAAAAAAAGATTAGCAACAAGAATTCTTTCCAACCTACCTCTTCCAACACATATAACAAATTTCCTCCACGATATAAAGGAAAATACCGGTAATAATATTTTGTTCAGGTTAACCTTGACTTCTGGTAACCATATTGACAGACTTCTGAAGTTTCCTTGGCAAGAAAATGTGTTTGGTTCCTGTCTTCTTCCAGACTGTTGTTTTTCCCAGTCTAGCCAACAGATATGGGATTTTCTGGGTGTCTTCCATGCAAATATTGACCTGACCCTCTTAGCTTTTGGGGAAATCAGCCAAATATGGCTAAATGCTGCTTGCTGTCTTCTTGGATAGACTCTGGAACATTTCTGTTCACTTTTCCATATGCTCTCAGCTCAACACTCTGTTTTGCCAATGTTATTATGTAGATATCTCAAGCAATAATTCCTCATAAATATATTAAACTTTATTTGCTAAATAAGTCTTTCTGTGGGCATTTTAGCCGTTAGTGCTGTGAATGATTTTTAATTCTTTATATATTATTAGTGTGCATATTTCAGTTATTGTTACAATTCTTCTCATTTTGGACCTCTATTAGTTTGCATGATTTGGCAGAATATTAATCAATACCATGAACAGAATTTCCTATCAATGACCATTCATTATTACTTAAGACTACCAGATCTAGATTGCAAAATTGGTGACTGCCAAAGCAGTCATACCATTCTAACTCCATATTGCCTTCTAGTGGTCACATTAATTCTTATATCTCAGAGCTAGTAATTAAAATTACTAAAATAGGTAAAGAAGGGATAAAATAATATGCATCACAACAAGCTCAGTTGATTTTGTGGTTCAGTCTTATTCCCTTTGGTAGTTATTTTAATTCTAAAGCATCTTTAAGGCAGGAACAATTTAAACTTTCTAAAACCACCGTGTTTCCCTGAAAATAAGACCCTGTCTTATATTTTTTTGAACCCTGAAATAAGTGCTTGGCCTTATTGCCATGCACTCAAAAGCCCAATTGGGCTTATTATCAGGGGATGTCTTATTTTGGGGAAAACAAGGTACCCTATATTGTGTCTGCATATTGCAGTTTCTAGGAAATTTGTTTCAGGGGTACATTTGATAAAATATACAGTGGTACCTCAGTACTCATACGGGATTTGTTCTAGGAGGTGAAACAAGTACTAAAAGCAACGAATACTGAGAAAACCCAAACCCCCAAAACTTTAACCTTAGACTGTCTACAGTAGACCTCTCCCATTTCTAAGAGGTCTGTAAGGGGCGTGCATAAGCACACCACTGTGCCTACCGTCCCTGTTCTACTGTCCTATTGTCCTCTTTTATCGGTACTTTTTACTTATGTTATGTTTATACAAACTTATCATGTGACCCTTTATTTCAGCTGGAAGAAGTAACGAGTCACAAGGCAGTCAACACCAGCAACCCTCTGCCTTACTCATTGAGTACGGAGAGAAAGATGAGTACTAGGGCATGATTTTTGCTTCAAAATGCATCAAGTACCAAGTTCGATGAATTTTGAAGCAATTGAGTATCGAGGTATCACTGTATCTCATTTGATGATGAATATTGTAAAGATGGTGACAGAGGTGATAATTAATCTCACAGAAGAGACGTTTGATCTTTTCCCGGACATCAGACATTAGAAAAGAAACCGCAGTTTAAAAGTCTAAGTAAAAATATTTATTTCGGTACAAAAACAATAAATCCTCATTTATTTACATCTCTAATATAAAAGTGCGTCTTCTCTCAATGGAAGACAGAAAAGAAGGAGAGATCGGAGAAAGGAATGCACACATGCGTACAAGAACATATCAATCACGTGCTCAGGAATAAACCATTATATTGAATAGGGATGCATCTCCCTGCATATACTTGTAACAGGCAATAATCACACCGTGACAGATGGCAATGGTAGGAAGGTGAGTAAACTGCTGTATATATAAATAAACGTTCCTTTTTAGGACCCTATAGTCTCTATTTGGGGTAGATTCATCTGCTACTACATAGGATTGAACTCCCAACCTTCTGAGTGGGAGGTGAGCGCCTTCATCAATATGCCACCATACCACTCTTGGTAAACTATACATAAATGTTTCCCAACAAATGATGGCAAAAACAAGTGATGAGTTGCATGAACTTCACCTTCTGTGAAGTAGAAAATATACTTGGCTTTTCTAAATGGGATATCTTCCTTTCACACATGGCGGAGTTAGTTGTTATGGGAGCTTTGTCATTGCTCCTGAAAATAAACCCCCCATTTTACTTGCACACCTATTTCTAGTAATATATCATAAAATACAAGGTGAAGTCATTATGTTGTATTAGCGAGTCTCAGATGATGTGGGCAACCAACCATAGAGGGAAGGGGGGGAAACGTTTTGGAGAAATAAGGCAATACATTATGCATTTTAACTACAGATAGCCAGGAAAAGAACTGGCTACTTTAGTAAGGTCTCCTTTTATCCCAAAATTAAAATCCTATTTTTCTATGAGGAAAATGGTAGCTTCATTAACAGAATAACAGAGTTGGAAGGGACCTTGGAGGTCTTCTAGTCCAACCCCTGCTCAAGCAGGAAACCCTATACCATTTTAGACAAATGGCTGTCCAGTCTCTTTTTAAAAGCCACCAGTGATGGAGCACCCACAACTTCTGAAGGCAAGCTGTTCCACTAATTTATTGTTCTCACTGTCAGGAAATGTCCCCTTAGTTCTGGGTTGCTTCTCTCCTTGTTTAGTTTCCACCCATTGCTTCTTGTCTTGCCTTCTGGTGCTTTGCAAAAATAGGTTGATCCCCCTCGTTTTTTGTGGCAGCCCCTTAGATATTGGAACAGTGCTATCATGTCACCCCTAGTCCTTCTTTTCACCAGACTGGACACACCCAATTCCTGCAACCGTTCTTTATATGTTTTAGCCTTCAGCCCCCTAATCATCTTTGTTGCTCTTCTCTGCACTCATTGTTAGGTTCTTATTCAGACGTGGTTTTCAGCTGGTTCGGACTGGTTCGGGCAAACCGGTAGAGTCCATTTAGACCAAATCGGAGAACCAGCAAATACCACCTCTAGTTGGCCCTGCCCTCCCACTCCCACCATTCCCTGTCCTATATTCCCTTTTTTTTGCTCAGCTGATTCGCGTGGCAGAGCTGATTGCCGTGCCTCAGCTGAGCTAAACAGCAGCTCAGATCTCCAGCGCTGACACCGAGGGCGGTCTTTGAGTGCTGCCATGTTTTCAAGCCACGTGTGCAAGCCAAGCACATGCGCGGAAGGTTTTGCATTTGTGCATGCGCTCGCTCACATTTTTGGTGCTGCTGGGTGAACCAGTAGGTAAATTATATGAATCCCACCACTCTTCCCTCTAAGGTGCGCAGCCGCACGGCCACGCAAGTGATGAGAGAACGCCGCACGGAAGTTTCTAACTTCCGCCGGGCATTTTCTAATGGGAGAGGCTGCGCGCCTGCGCGGCCACACAGATGAAAAGAGAACGCTGCACGCCGTTTTCTGCTATTACAGGGAACATTGAATCCCACCCCTGTTCTTATTCCTTTGAGTGGGTAATGAAACACAATGCTTCATGTTCTTTAAACCCCCAAAGAAGAAATATTTTCATTGGCTTCCTCAGATGGGGAAATATGGACAGTCAGAGAGGCTTCGGGCTAATGATAAAATGTGGAACAGAAAAGTGCAATCCTGGCAGTAGCACGTTCAGTGACGGCATCCTTAAGGATCAGGGGCGGATTCCTAATTTTTTTACTACCACTCTGTGGCCGTGGCTCATTTTGTGGGTATGGCTTGCCGGCTATGTGACCGGGTGGGCGTGGCTTGCCGGTCATATATTAGTTATTTCAGAGAGATGTTACCACTATTTTTGCTATTTTATACCTTACATGAAAAGCTTTGCATACAAAGTGTGTGTTACACCATGGCAACACAGCAACCTTTATATGCAGAAAATGCTATAGTTAAAAGACAAGCAAGTCTCATACAATCCATTCAGTCATGGATTCCTTAGATGAAAATATTGAGGACTATTAAAAAAACAGTATCTTTTAACAGTCCTCAATGTTTTCGTCTAAAGAATAACAGTATAAAACTGTATAAAATTAACAGTATAAAAGGTTAAGCTTTCGGAAAACGCCCACTTTGGGAAGCTTTAGGCAAAAGCAAAGGAAAAGTGTCAAATGCGAGCTTCTTCTTATTTTCAAGCGAAGGGATGGGGGAAAACTTAATTGTCAAGTTTCTGGGCATGCGCAGAAGAAATTTTTTAAAAAAATGTAAATTTTTTTTTAAAAAAATGGCGGTGCCCAGGCACTGGCAACCGACCGCACCGGTACTGTGACATCACCAGCGGGCCGCTACCGGTGCTATAGAGTGGACCGCACCGGTAGAAACCCACCACTGTTAAGGATATACTTTGAACTCTAGAGTAATGGGGTAAATTGTTGAGTCAAATGAGGGAAATCAAGTGTTTAAAAACTACTTTAATTATCTCCCAGAATGATTGGGTTCCTTGTCCAAACTGATTTCATCTGAAGATGTTTTCCCATAGGAACAAACCATCTTCCAACTGCATGAAATATTATGATCCCCTATGTCATAATAAGAAATCAAAGAGCATCTTAAAACAAGACAGTTTAATAGTATAGTTTTATGTATTATGCATAGCACCACAGGTTTTCTGTCTCCCATGGAGCCGACATTGTGAATAAGGCAAATGAATACCAGACCAGATGTTTAGAAAGTGTGAAGGAATGTATGAACAAATGGAAAAGATTATCTACCCAATGTCTGCAGAATGGCACAAAATCAATGTATTTTATCTTTGAATAAATATCCAGATTGTGCTTGTAAATAGTTTATTTCGTCCCTATTTATTTGCTCCTCAATTTGCACTGTTCAGATGTTCAATTCTCCCTGCTGCCATACAAAGTGAAAATAAATGTACATAGATATAGTTGATACAAGTGGTGTGGTGGCCTATTGGTGAAGATACTCGCCTCCCACTCAGAAGGTTGAGAGTTCATTTCTAGGTAGCAGCAGATGTTTCTCTATCAGGCAGCAAAGAAAAGATATCCGCTGCAAACACCACATGGTATCAGGAAAGGCATCTGACCAGTAAACCCTCTGCTCCATTCAGTCGCCTCAACTCTACCCTGAATTAAGGGATTAAGGTAAAGTGACCAGATTTTTTTTTCTTCAAGCGGGACACCATTGACGGGGGTGGGTTTCTCCATTTGAGTTTTGCCCTCTGCGCATGCGCAGAACGCTGCGCATGCGCAGAGGGCAAAACAGCAAATGTCGGCGTCCAGGTGAGGTGGGGGGAGGCGGGAGGGGGGAGGCGGGAGGGCGCTTGGATGCCTGCAGCTCGCGACAGGTAAGCTGCCTCCTTTCCCCGTCTCCCGCCTCCCGTTCGTTGCTTGCCAGCCCGGCCGAAGGGAAGGCGGGAGGCGAGGAAAGGCCTCCCGAAAGGAGGGGAGGCTTCGGAAGCCCGCCTCCCTTTTGGCCCGAAAGGGAGGCGGGCTCCCAAAGCCTCCCCTCCTTTCGGGAGGCCTTTCCTCGCCTCCCGCCTTCCCTTCGGCTGGGCTGGCAAGCAACGAACGGGAGGCGGGAGACGGGGAAAGGAGCAGCCGGCAGCTTACCTGCTCCAAGCATCCAAGCGCCGCGGTCTCCCGGTTGCCTGCCCGGCCCCAGGGCAACGGCGGCAGCGAGGCGACGGGGGGAAGAAAGGGGAGGGGGACGAGGAAGGGCTGTTTGCGCCGCTCGTGACGTAAATTCAAAGCGGCGATGGCTCCTCATCCCTCACCCCTCCCAACAGCAGCGGTGCCTCCGAGGGCGGGGCTAGGGATGGGGCGGGGGAAGGAGAGGAGGAGCAGCCTCCCTTCCCCCTCCCCCCAGCTTCCAGCCGCCGCCAGAGGAGTCAACAACGCGGGACGCCCGCCCGCCGCCAATGCTGCCCACAGCCGGCCCGAGCTGAGAGGCCTGCTGCCTTTCAGGGCGATTTTTTGAAAGAATGCCCTAGTCGGGCATTCTTTCAAGAAATCAGGACTTTTTAAGAGGGCGGGCGGGACGCGGGACAAATGGTGAAAAAGCGGGTGTGTCCCGCCAAAATCGGGACGTCTGGTCACCTTAGATTAAGGTAAAGGTAAAGGTTCTGTTGTGGTCTGCCCTCAGCTTGTGCAGCCTGGGCCTTTGGAGCCTTCAGTACCTCTTGGCAGTGCTGAGAAAGGAGGGGCTACTCCTTTCCTGAATGCAAGAGCACGCAGGGCTGCCAAAAGGCAGGAAGGTTTACTCTGGAGGAGGTCTACTTGGGAGTAAGACTTAGGGCTAATTGGTTATTCCCCTAGTCTATTTAAGGTCATCAGTTGCAGCTAACAAGCTGCAGAGAACAATGTTTGAAAATGAGATGTTTACTAAAATCATTCCCCTACCAAACTATCCCTCCCTCCCTCCCTCCCTCCCTCCCTCCCTCTTTCTTTCTTTCTTTCTTTCTTTCTTTCTTTCTTTCTTTCTTTCTTTCTTTCTTTATTTATTTATTTATTTATTTATTTATTTATTTATTTATTTATTTATTTATTTATTTATTCGGCAGTTTTTCTATGCTGCCCTACTCCCTCAGGACTCAGGGCGGCATACAACATTTTATGAAAACTCCAAACAAATCATTAAAAAGCAATTTTTAAAAAACAGTTTAAAAAACATATAAACAACATACATACATGGGGGAGACATCAGATATAAAGCCGTCTCAAACTCACCCCGCCTGCAGGAAGAGCCATGTCTTAATGGCTTTTCGGAAGGCCAGCAGGGTGGGGATAATTCGGATCTCTGGGGGTAGTCGGTTCCAGAGAGCAGGGGCCCCTACCGAGAAGGCCCTCCCCCTAGGCCCCGCCAGTCGGCACTGTTTGGCTGACGGGACCTGGAAGAGACCCATTCTGTGGGACCTGACCGGTCGAAGGGAAGAATGAGGCATAGATCTATCTTTCTTTCTTTCTTTCTTTCTTTCTTTCTTTCTTTCTTTCTTTCTTTCTTTCTTTCTTTCTTTCTTTCTTTCTTTCTTTCTTTCTTTCTTTCTTTCTTCCCACCCTAGATTACAGCCCTGGGATTGGTGGCAGCCTCCTATTTAAATTCTAACCAGATCCTAACAGATATGACTTATCTTTTGGGGGAATCACTCAAAAGAGCAACTTAATGCTGCCACCTACTGAATGCTTTTTATAGGTAAGTGGAGGAAATTGTTAGAGAACAGGGATGTGGATCCTAAAACGTGTTTTTAAAAATGTTTTATTTGAATTTTTCAATAAAGTATAAAGAATTTAAAAAGAATTTAAAAAAAGAAAAAGAAAAGAAAAGAAGAAATGAAATGAAAAAGCAAAAAAAAGATAAAAGTATGACTTCCACCATTTTTTCTAACTCTCTTATACTTTCCCCATTCTCTTTGACCCTTTTTAATCCTCAATCCTGAAAGATAGCATTTTGCATAGATTTCCTTCTATATAAACTGATACAATTGTCTTTTCCTAGAGACACCAGGAAAAGTACAGATCAGCTTCACTGTGTAAAATGTGAACAATTTTCGTATTTTGCCTGTGCATCAAGCTGTGGGACAGCTCCTTGTAAATACTGCTAATTCTGATCTGAAGATTTCGGATTTAACATCTATGGGATTAAAGGTTGAGCAAGAGAGCAAGCTGGGCTGATTCTCAGTGCAAATATAGTCTGATGCAGTGGCACGTGGCTCATTGCACTTCACATCCTGAAATTGCAGGCAAAATATATTGCAGGCAAAATAGAGCCATAAAAGCTCTTCTTTCAGTTGCTGACAGATAGGGAGAAAACTCTTTTGGTTTGAATACAGTTGTTCCTTTAACTGATCTTTCCTTGCTCTGCTTTGAACAGTAACAGAAGCATCCTAGTCCATTCCATTCACGTTGATAATTGTCATGTTAAATGATCTGGCTGCTAGCTAAACAAGTGGAATGCTTTATGCATACAAATGTCACACTGCATAACCTTCATTCTCAGCGATAATAACTTTCTAGAAATGCTGTGCCCTTGGCCAGTCATCCCAGTATCTGATTAGAAAGGATAGGAGGAAATGATGAAGAAAAAGAACTAGATTTTCAAGGATAAG
The DNA here is from genome assembly GCA_023053685.1 of Diadophis punctatus similis. Classification (NCBI taxonomy): domain Eukaryota; kingdom Metazoa; phylum Chordata; class Lepidosauria; order Squamata; family Dipsadidae; genus Diadophis; species Diadophis punctatus. The sequence continues at coordinate 2,923,381 of JALIGW010000013.1, forward strand.
CAGGTATGATGCTAGGATCGACAGAATTCTCTTTTCTAGTGGAGCAAGAACATTCAATAATGCATGTAGATAACCGTTTGTTCATTCCCCCACCATCTCGGGGAGCTTATCTAAGTCCCAGTTGTTCGGCTGTTAATGTTATGTTTCAGCAATGTAATGGTGTAAGAGCACACAAAATAACTTTGAAGCTCGTCTAGATAGACTGCCTGACAGCTACAAGTCAAAAAAGTGATATCGGGCAAATCACAAGCTTATCAACATGTGTAGGAGCAACCTGAAGATGTGGTAATTGGAGTGTCAGGATGTCTACTGAAAGACCACAATCAAATCCTTTACTGCCCATGCACAAACGATTTGACCTTGTCACTGTTTCTTAGCCTGGTCAATCTCACGATGTCATTTTGAGATGCCTGAGCAAAGTATTGTAAAAACCATATCATTTTCAGTCATGCCTTGTTTTCTGAAAGTGTCTGTCTTGTGGATCACAGAATTATCCTAGCAGGCAAATACCCTATAATTGCAGAAATCGTCATTATATACTGTAGATATTAGGAGAACATATATTCAAGAGACAGGTGAGTCTCTTACATGCCCAAAGTCTACATCTGTTGGACAACAGAAACAGATGGACGTTTTTTAAAAAATGTTATGGACAATGACAAAATGGAAAAGCTCTGCTTCAAATCCTCGTACATTTTGAACCAAATCCAAAGGACAAAACCAGCCCTACATGAAAGCAGGATGCAGAGTGGAGTCCCACCACAACACTCAAAAACATAGAAGGAACCTTTACCATTTACTATAGATGGGTAGTTCAGTGTCCAGATCACACTGAAAATTAATGTGTTCCTATCTTCCTTATCAGAGTTTGTTGCAGAAAAATCAATTTCCAGAAGCACACACAGATGACTGGCTGACCTTGTTACCAGTTCATGAATATCTTAACATTCCTGGACCCTCGTTTCCATTCTCCTGTGCTCCCATTTTATTTCACCCAAGGTGACTTGGTTTTTCACCAGCTGCCTTTATGGATGAAGCCCAAACCTTGGTTGAAATAGTATACTTCCTTTCAAACAGTTAATCAATAAACAATTCTCCAAAGCTACTATGGTAGTTGCCTCTAAATTCCATCCTGGCACCATCTCCTGTGTTGGTAGTGTAACAAGAGTAATAAGATTCTGAGAATTATGAATGTATATCTCTCCCTACTACAGAATGGAGGAAACATAAGAATTTGAACTGAATGAGAATGAGACTATTCATAAAGTATCAATATTTCAAACAGCTGATCTGGTCAAATGTGGCAAAATTAGAGGAACAGCAGCAAAGAGTTTCACTATCTTATCTAAGAACAGCTAAGCAAAATGTCATTCTGCCTGTTCTGAGCTAAAAAAAAATCAACTTGGAATGTTGTCAAATCCACAAGAGAAAAGGTATAAATGTTTTGACAATCGGAGAGAAAGCCTGGAAATCCAACTTAGATTTCCTCTAAAAAATTAGATAATCTGAACTTATTTAAGCAAGTTGGAATGGAAGAGCAATAAGCAAAGCACAAGACAATTGCAAATATATTTCAGACTTGATCAGATTGGAACATAGCCATCCTAAATTTTTCCTCCTGGCAATCCTGCTATTTCAGCCCTCGACACAATGGCACACTGTCATTTATAAACCTGATTGATATTTTGGTCTCGCTTGTGTGTATATTTTGTCTCATCTTTTTCTTCTGCTTCTTATGATCTGTTTTTTGCTCTTGGACAACATTAGCTATTATGTGTTCTTCTGCTGTTGAAGCCAAGACTTTGGCAGCACATTTTGGCCTTGAGACAATCATAGCATACACTGAAAGATGTATCTTTAGGCAGTTTAACTCAAGAATTAAGGCATCCTTCAGCTGTAAAACATGTTATCATCAGATCTGAAAGATTAATGGGTAGATCAATTTGTGTGACTTCATCCATAGTTAACAAATTAGATAAATTAAAGAGATTGGTTCCAGTTATTATGTCACTCATTGAGAAAACTATCATATTCTAGGTTCAAATTAGGGTTAGGCTATAGGCCTTTGCTAACTATAGGATATTGTAACTAAACTTCCTTTCTTTAGTAGCTATGGAAGAGTTTTCCTAATTATTCATTGCCTATAACAGATAAGATACAGTCCATTGTATTACATTCTTCTGTCACAGAAACTATGTCTTCAATATATAATTGATGTTGAATCAGGTTCAGAATCTGGAATTTAACCAGAAAAATTCTTCCAAAATACTCATGATAACAAGAAGCACTATAATCTTTATATGTATGAGTAAAGATTTATTATTTTCAAATGACCACAAAAATCTATTCTGAGATAGCAATATTCTAGAACCATGGTTGGTGTAAAATATCCTGTTCTGGGCTGCCAGAACCCAAGAAAATCTCAAGGAGGAAAGGTCTAAGCCATCAAGGATCAAGTAGTGCACAACTTATTCTAGAAAATTATGGAATCAGGAGAAACTATGCATTTTGAACACCACCCTGAAAATTTCTTCTTATTCCCATGCAGGTTTTGCCTTGTCACTCCAAGAAGTCACTGCATATTGCTATATTGGATATTTATATATTGATTTAGTGGACTGTACAGTATAATCAAACATTAGAGATGTATCTGCCAGTATATTCTTCAGCCTAGATTTGTAGACTCCAGTGGGCTAACATAACTTTGCGATAAGGATTCTGCCAATGAAGAATCTAGGTGTCCTAGTGCACCACTACTTAAGTATGAACCAGCAATGTGCTGCAGCTGACAAAAAATCCTATGCAGTGCTAGCTAGCATCAACACAGGGATAGTATCAAGATCATGTGAAGTGCTAGTACTGCTTTATACTCTATTGGAAAGACCACACTTGGAATATTGCATCCATTTTTGGTCAACATGATACAAAAAGATGTTGAGACTCTAGAAAGAGTGCAGAGAAGAGCAACGTAGATGCATAGGGGACAGGAAGCTATGGAATACAGTAATACAATGAAAGGTTGCAGGAACTGGGTATTCTAGTTTAACAAAGAGAAGGGCTGGGGAGATATGATAGCAGTCTTCCAATATTTAATGGACTGTCACAGAAAAGAAGGGGTCAACTCATTCTCCAAAGCACCTGAGGGCAGGACAAAGAGTAACAGATGGAAGCTTATCAAAGAGAGATCCATCCTAGAATTAAGGAGAAATTTCCTGATAGTTACGGTAGAACAATTACCATATTTTTCAGAGTTTAAGACGCACCGGAGTATAAGAAGCACCTTAGTTTTGGGGGAGGAAAACAAGGGGAAAAAATTCTGCTTCTGCCTCCCAGCAATTTGCCTCCCAGCAAACAGCAAACAGTACAGATGATATACACTGTTTGTTGTGTATTTCTGTGCATGTGTGCCTGACCCATAGAAATAGCAAAGAATTGGAGAAATGTACATTATGGCAGTATATTAATGTCAGAAACTTTTCTTAAAGTAGTCACACTAACTCCTCCCAATTATTTAAATAGATCTACTCCAAACATGACTAAGTCAGGGTTTAACTCAGCTGCCTTATCTTAATACTAAAACAGGACACTGTTACATTTCAGACTATACTTGTACAGATGCTGTTAAAATTGATGTGGCTTTCTGGAAGTATACATTATTCTTTGCTATTTAAAAGAAGATACAAAAGCACTGGGTCTCTTCAGATCAAGCATTTATTTTAAAAAGCTTCATTTTGTTAAGTTGTCTAGAACAATAATAAAGCAGTCTTTAAAAATAAGTAATAATTTGAACATTCTACAGACATTTATAGTTATTGACTTACCTCCTTGCATCCAGTTTCAGCAGTCTGATTAGCACAAGAAAATAAAATTCTGCCTCCCAGCAATTTGCCTCCTTGCAGCTTTAGTTTCACTTTCAGTTTCAGCACGTGGCGTGCCTGCAGCCTCACTCAGCTGAGGGTCGGGAAGCTGATAATCAGTTGCTTGGCTTAACAGGCTCTGTTCTGTTTGCTGCAAGGAGGTAAATTGCTGGGAGGCAGAGGCCAAAAGGTGGGGGTGGCTGGGTGGGGCTACATTCGGTGTATAAGATGCACCCAAGTTTTCACCCTCTTTGGGGGGGTAAAAAGGTGTGTCTTATACTCCGAAAAATATGGCAATCAGCGGAACAGCTTGCCTCCAAAAATTTTGGGTGTTCCTAGACAACCAGCTTCTGGTTATGTTACCTAATTTGGGTCTGCAAGAAAACAAAGTCTGAGAGCATCAAGGACCCCTCAGCTTCAAATCCTTTTCAAATGACCAGGAAAGATAGGAAATCTTATGAAAAGAGAGATGTGTACAAATGATTTGTACAAATAAGAAAAACAGAGTCTACATGCAGAATTTTCTAAGATATTAAAGAGGAACAGAGAGCTGCAGGGGAAATGAAAGGATTTGCACACAATCAAAGATGAATAGATCTCCAAAAACTGCATAATAGATGCCAAAACTCAGAATGAGATACCAAACACCACCACAACAAAAATGTATCTGGGTATATTATAAACAAAAGTAAATCCAAGAGAAGCAAATTATTATTATTCAATAATGGGTGGTGTCGAGAAGTCATTTTAGTCTAATCTTGCCTTCTTCTTTGATTGAAATACTTGTTTAATTTATCAACACATGATGTGATGTTACAGAGAAGAAGCAAACAAAAGTAAGGTAAGAAATAATGGTGGAAGATTTACATGCAAACTAGAAGTAAGGAGGAATTCCCTGCCTGTGAAAATCATGTAAACAGTAACAAAGCAGTTACACATTGTGCCGTCTGAAGTTGAAGATGTTCCATCACTGGAAGTTTTCAAAAATGGTTTGACCAGCCATTTATCTTGGATCATCTAAAAATTATTTCACTGGGCAGGCATTTGGACTACATAACCTCTGAGATTCCTTTCAATATTATGATTCTATTAATGCTGCCCTTCTAAGTGAGAAAAATGAAAAGCAGACATACAGGATGGCAGAGATTGGCTTGGCAGAAACAAAGGTGGGTTTCAGCAGGTTCTGAACATTTTGAGTAGTTTGGAGAACCGGTAAATACCATCTCTGAGCACTGTTCCCTCTAAGCTGTGCGGCTGCGCGGCCGCGCATGAAACAACAGAATGCCGCGTGGAAGTTTTTAACTTCTATGCGGCATTTTCTAATGGCAGTGGCTGCGCGCCTGCACGGCCGCACACATGAAAAGAGAATGCCACGCGGCAATTTCTAACTGCCGCGCGCCATTTTCTGATGTTACAGGGAACAGTGCCTCTGACTGGCCTCGCCCTCATCTATTCTCTGCCTCCCGAGTTCCAGCTGATCAGGAGGAAATGGGGATTTTGCAGTAACCTTCCCCTGCCATGCCCACCAAGCCACGCCCACCAAGCCACACCACGCCCACTAAGCCATGCCCGCAAAAACAATAGTAAAAAAATTTGAATCCCACCACTGGCACAGAAACATAGTATGTGCATAGAATCTAGATATTCTTATCAACCACATAATGAGATCAACATTTCATCCAGCAGTGTGAGGTAAATGCTACCTTGGAGTCCATTAAGAGAAATAGAGAGTCCAATTCACAGAAAATAACTCAGATTTTATTTAAAATATCACGTCCAGTTGTGACCATCCCAGTTCAAATCGGATAGTGATAAAATGAAGCAAGGAAGATACAAAAGCACACCTTGAAAGATAGTACTGTTAGCATTAAGAGAATGTACTGAATTGATATGATTGCTATACTTTTGTGTATGTTTTGCTAAAACCTATGGTTACAAATAAATGTTTTAAATAAGAATTGAAGATTGTTCGGAGAAGGGCTACTGAGATGATAAAAGGTATAGAAGCCAAGCCTTATGAGTAATAGTTAAAGGATCTGGATATGTTAAGCTTACAGAAGAGATGATTGAAGAGCATTATAATAGTCTTCAGGAAGCTGAAGGGTTGTCACACAGAAGAGAGAGTGAACTCTATAGCCCCAGAAGTCAGGATGAAAATCAGTGGATTAAAAATCATGTAAACAGGTTCAAGCTAAACTTTTTGTCAGCTAGGTTCCTACTGAAGTAGTAGGATTTCCTTCTTTAGGACAGAAGCTTTTCAAACAGAAGCTATGTGGTCATATATCAGAGAAACTCTAATTGTGGAGATCTTTCCCATAGTTTCATAGAGCTATGGGGAAGATTGAGGGCAAAAGAAGAACGGGACGACAGAAAATGAGGTGGTTGGATGGAGTCACTGAAGCAGTCGGCGTGAGCTTAAATGGACTCCAGAGGATGGTAGAGAACAGGAAGGCCTGGAGGAATGTTGTCCATGGGGTCACGATGGGTTGAACACGACTTTGCAACTAACAACAAAAAGAGATGTACCCTAACTAACCAGAAATCATTAAGAGAACAACTTGCAGTATTGCATTAATATAACTATTGTTCTGCCCCAGCTACAAACCACGAAGAACGCAGCTCACACAAAGTTCATGCAAACTTTATTTTAATTAAATAAAGACCACTAATAAGCTTTCATAGTAGTTTGTTCAAACAAAGATACATTTTCAAACAGTCTTTCAGGAACCACGGCTGTTAATTCAAAGTCTGACAAAAGTCCAATGTAAAATAACTCAAGTCTTGATGCAATAGACTTGTCCGATATCAGTACTCTTACTGTGGTTTGGCAAGACTCCCAGAAGCAATTAGCCGAACAGATAACACAGCAAAACCAGGGCTGAAGAGACGTTTTCTGAATCCGATACACGAGGTGATTATGAAGAGTTGTTTCCTGCAGCTTGCCAGCTGCCTCGACTGTTCTTAAATAGACTAGGGGAGTGGCCAATTAGCCCCCAACCTTACTCCCGAGGAGACCTTCTCCGGAGTAAACCTTCCTGCCTCTTGGCAGCCCTACATGCTCTTGCATTCAGGAAAGGAGTAGCCCTTCCTTTCCCATCACTGCCAAGAGGTGCTGGAGGTTCCAAAGGCCCTGGCTGCAAAGGCTGCTGGCGGACCACAACACCTATCTCAAAAAAACTAATAATACTGGTTTTCCTTTGGGGTCCATTTCCTGATTTGGTCTATCTCATAGGGAAATTTCATTGTTGATTTTGCACTAGGCAATGGGGTGAAGTAGATGACTCAGAAAATTCCTTCCAAGTCCAAGATTCCTTCATCATCACCTTTACGGACATTCCAGAATTCCAGAATCATTAAAAAAAACCCTAAGTACAGCAACTCATCTTATTTCTTTCTGTGAATTTATTTCTTAGCTCGCTAATGGATATGGTTATATCTCTCTGTCTCTGTGTCTATCTCCTGTGCAATGATAGCATTTGGAACTGGGATATGCTATACTTTTAAACTGTTTAAAAAGTTGTGTCTTCCCCGTAGCCATGCTAGACCAAGAAAATATGCACTGAGGTAAGGAAGCACTTTATCTTTCCTGGTGCCAACATGGCTAAGGAAAATTAATTTATTTAAAGATTCATCAACAGTTAAATGTGAGCGAGCATGAGCCCACTGTGAAGCACCTGTTCAGCTTCAAATCAAAGTATGTCATACGTTCCAATTTAGTATCCTTGATGACTCTACTTGTAGACAGCTTACAGGATGTGCTACATTTTTTTTACATATGCATTTTTTCATTTTAATTGAAACATCATCTGAAGATGTGATCATTACTATGGTATTAGTATATTATACTATAAAATATATCTAAACAAGGAAGTCCAGTTGCCTCCTGAAAAAGCACCTTTGGGACTATCTTCGTACATCTTCCTTCCCCTGTCCTTACCACTTTCTATAGAGGAACAATCGAGAGCATCCTGTCATATTGCATTACTGTCTGGTTTGGAAGCATTGTGGCTTCAGACAGGAAGGCAGTGCAGAGAGTGGTGAGGATGGCAGAAAAGATTATTGGGAGTTCATTTCTTTCTATCCAGGACATGGCATATAAATGCTCAAGTGGGGTCCACAGGATTGTCTGGCACACATCCGTTTCATGACCTGTTTTCCTTGTTACCTTCTGGGAGGAGACTTCATGTTATCCAAAGCATAACATCTAGATTCAGTCACAGGTTTGTTTTATATGGTATCAACCTTGTGAATTCTTAATTTTCCACTTTCTGCTATGTATTCAAAATGGACAGTGATATATCTATATCTATATCTATATCTATATCTATATCTATATCTATATCTATATCTATATCTATATCTATATATAGCAATAGCACTTTTCTTATATACCGCTTCATAGTGCTTTACAGCCCTCTCTAAGCAGTTTACAGAGTTCAGCATATTGCTCCCAACAATCTGGGTCCTCATTTTACCGACCTCGGAAGGATGGAAGGCTGAGTCAACCTTGAGCCTAGTGAGATTTGAACAGCTGAACTGCTGAACTAGCAGTCAGCCTGCAGTGGCAACCTTTAACCACTGCACCACTTCAGCTCTTAGATATCTATATCTATATCTATATCTATATCTATATCTATATCTATATCTATATCTATCTATATCATCTATATCTATATCTTCTATATCTATATCTATATCTATATCTATATCATATATATGTGTGTGTGTCAGTGTAAAAAATGGCAAATAAAGGTTATCGTAATCTCTTAATCTGAATTAATCTAGTGCATCCTCTTTTCTGTGATGTTTTCCCATAATTTTTTAATAAAATACATGCTAGATCCAGAGGTGGGTTCCTCCCGGTTCACACCGGTTCTATAGAACCGGTAGTAATCTGGTGGTGAAATCATGGAGCCGGTTCTGTCGGTGCCGGTCTGTGGAGGCCGCCATCTTTTTTTGGGATTTATTTTATTTTATTTTATTTTTTGCTGGTTTTTGCTTCTGCGCATGCGCAGAAGCCGAGTTTTCAGCACTGTGCATGCACCGCCATCTTGTTTTTGGCTTTTTTTTGCTACCATATTTTTTGCTTGTTTTTCAGCACTGTGCATGCACCCGCATCACATGGCGCGCAATGCGCGCACAGTCACGTGGCATGGGAGGAAGCGAACCGGCGGCAAGGTAAGTTAGAACCTGCCCCTGGCTAGATCTTAGTAGAAGTTATTCAAATAAAACTAAAGACACCAATCCATATAATAGGCAGTCTGCTAATTTATATGCCAGCAAAATGTTCCACACTGGAAGTGTTTCAATTTGTTTATATCAGAAAACAGAAAATGTTAACATACAATAGCTTTTATGTCAGGTTTAATTCTGAAAATGGTCCAGTTCATTCACTAAGGTCACTATTTAATTGGGGTTGCAAGTTTATTATTCTACAAACCTGTTCTTGAGGATTTAGTCAAATAAAATAAGGTATTTTATAAAATGCAAGATTGGTTCATTCTGAACAGGACCGATTATATTCTATCACCACTTCTGAAAACAGGTCAAACCTTTAACCTGAAATATGTAATGCCAATGTACCATCTGCTGGACTCAGTACTTTTCACTTTGCTATTCATCTATTTTGAATGATAAGGAAGTCTTCCTTTGCTCTGAAAATAATAATAATAATAGTTTATCTCTGTGTGTTTCTTTAGCCCCTTTGACTCCAGAGTGCACAAAATACATAACAGTGGAAGAACTGTGGTTGTCCAGATGTTGCTGAACTATAAGTAGCCCTTGAATTATGAACACAAGTGGGACCAGAATTTCAGTCCCTAAGCAATGTAGTCATTGAGCAAGTGATCACAGGATGGGCCTGACATTATGGCTATTTTAATGTGATTGTTTAGCAAATCTTATGGTTAACAGATTACAGATTAACACTACTTTGTCAAATGCCTTACTGAAGTCCAAGAATATTATGTCCACAACATTTTGCTGGTCTGCTAATTTAGTTAATTTGATTTAATTTAAATATAGCTGGTAGATGGAGGCCAACATAAAATAAAATCTAAATTTTGCCCATATGATTTGTGACTGCTGATTGATTTTGTTTGCTTTTTGCCTATTCTGACAACAATTTCATGAAATGCCCTCAAAAATCCATAAGTGTTTGCTGGTCCCCAAGGAGGCCTTTCTCTGGGTTACAGTTTAGCCTCAGCTTTATTTAAAATGATTGTTTTATTGAACTGCAGCCCTATTTGGATTTTTCTGATCTCTCATTCTAGACTGCCATAGAGCAATTTGTTATAGGAAACTAAACTCTGAATGAATGTTTGTATGAGTGAATGTATTTGAAAGTGAAACCATGAGGGAATTTACTCTGTACAAGAGATGCATTTAACCTATCTGGCTTGACTTGCTTGGATAATTCCTGCCCATGAATTATCTTTCTGCTACTTTATAATAGACAAATACTGAATAAGTAGTCCAGCTTTGAAAAATGTATATACTTGCAAATGATTTTTAGCATTTATAGCACGACAGAACATACAAAATAGTTCATTTTTTAGCCCTGTTCCAGAAAAAGAAATGACAAATTGTGGTATTCAAGAAATTCAACATTTGCAGCTTTTGATATAAACTGATCCGATTCGCCATGGGTCATAGGCAGCTTTTTATCACAAGTGGTGCCACAATGACAATTAAGTTAAATTAAAATACATTTAAAAATCACAGCATGAGCCTTTTTTCTTTCTTTCTTTTTGTGCAGGATGTTTTAATGCAGATAAAACAGGCAGACAATATAGGAAACTGACACAAAATAATATAATCTGAGGATGAGAGGAAGGCCAGGATCAGGAATACTTATAAGATCAAGAATTAGGGAGGGGGGGGAGGCAAATACAAAGAAGAAGGAGCTTGACTGAGGTTTTTAAAGAGCAGAATTTCTGAACCTTGACAACTTTAAGATGTGTGGACTTCAGCTCCCAGAATTCCCCACTCAGCCTGCTGACTAGAGCATTCTGGCAGTTGATGTCCACATATCTTAAATTGTCAAGTATGAGAAACAGTGTTACACAGGCTCAGGGTGTAGGAAGTTGTTCTACTAATATCAGATTCTTTGCTATAAGTAGATATATTTTGGATGATGAGTTAAGTAGGATCAGATTTTTTTTTAGAAGTTTTATTCATAAACATGTTTGCCTAAGGGGCAAAGTTGAAAAAGTCAAGATGGCAGCTGTCACTATGGTCTCTAAGCCCTGCCCCCTTTGTAAGCATGGATGCAAAAGAGCTAGGACTTCAAGGACTATTTTGGATATATTTCTACTTATTGTAAGCATAAATCTTGAAAGTCCGTGGGCAGAAGTGTGATCTCAGAAACCAAGGAGAGATGGAATGAAACTCTTAGCCATTTTTAGTGCCTAATGCAGCTCCTCCTTTATTTATCCCCATTGACTAATAGAATTTTTCTTTCTTTGTTTGTATCATTTTCACCAAGATTGATGTCCATGATGCAGTCATCTTAAAGAATGAGCTTCCTCTGTACTGAATTTTGATTTGTGTTGGTGCATGTGTCTGTGCGTGCCTGAGCATGTGCTATTTTGAGCACACTTTGTATTGCTCATGAGTTTCAAAAACATTTCCAGTATAAAACTATGATCACTGACCTTGAGTCAATGTGAACATAGGAACATTACCGGGTATGACACATGAATTGTCCTTATATTGCTGGGATATTTCTTTCCCAAATGTATTACACTCTGATCAAGGGTAAAATCCTCTGAAGTCTGCTACCAGTTTGCTTTGCGCGCGCATGCGCGCTGCAGGCACTACCGTGCAGCACTGAAAAAGGAGCATTTTGAAGCCATCAGAGTCTGCAAAGATAAGTAGAACAGCGAGCGGGGGGATCAGCTGTGTCGCACAATTTAGATTAGCTAGAAAGCAGGAAATCCTAATCTAATCGCTAATCTAGATCGCTAATCTAGATCATGCGGCACAGCTGATCATCGCACAGATGATCTTCGGATATACCGCTTCGCCCGAACCTGAAGCATTTTTTGCTACCGGTTCAGATGAACCGGTCTGAACCAGTAGCATTTCACCTCTGACTCTGATCTAATTTTTAACATGGAACGGTTTTTCAGCTGGTTAAACTGCTTTCCCAACAAACAGCTAGCAAAAAATGCATTAGAAAATTATTATATATATTGTATATATATTATATATTATATATATTGTATATTATATATATTGTATATTGTATACAGAGGTGGGTTCCTGCCTCTGATTGCCGGTGCGGTTAATAGCTGTTGTTCGGTGCAGAGCCGAAGACGCTGCTGCCGTTCGCGGAGTGGGAGCTTTCCCCGGACGCTTTCCCCACCTGCATGGATGCCGCCAATTGCGTTCTTTTGGCCTCTGTGCATGCAGAACGCTTTGCGCATGCGCAGAGGGCAAAAGAACGCAATTGGCGGCATCCATGCGGGTGGGGAAAGTGCCCGGGGAAAGCTCCCGCTCCGCGAACGGCAGCAGCGTCTTCGGCTCTGCACCGAACAACAGCTATTAACCACACCGGCAGGATCCCACCTCTGATTGTATATTATATATAAAACCTCCAGCAATGTTGCACCCACAACTCTGGGAGGCAAGCATTTCCATAGGTTAATGTTGCCATTGTTAGGAAGTTTCTCTTTAGTTCCCAGTTGGATTTCTCTTTAACAAGCTTCCACCCATTGCTTCTTACCCATGCAGCTTTGGAGTATAAGTCAACTCCCACCTCTATGTGGCAGCCCCTCATGTAGTCTCTAATTCTTCTCCTTCTTAGGTTAGACATACCTGGTTTCCTTAACTAGGTGCAAATGGGTGTGGAACTATTTGCACAATTCAGGTAACCCTGAGGGCACAGAGAAACCTCCAAATGGCCTCAACAACTCTCAGAAAGAGTGCTAACAACCAGATGACTGCAAGGAATATAAATCCTTCCATTCTCCACCATTCTGTCAGAACTGAAGAAGCTTCTTGGATGAGAAACAAAATGTCTTCAAGGAAAAACAAAGTCCAGTTGCCTTTTGAAAGAGCACCTTTGGATCTACATATACTACCTATATCCAGAGCATTTCTCTGATGCACTAATTTTGTCACTTTATCATATAATAAGGTTTGTGTAGTATGATCTGTTTTTAACAACTCACGTGCCTTCCATTGTTCACTTTGTTTACTTCTAGATGCTCACAAATGTATTGCTTGATTATATTTCCATTTTGATTATACACCTCAGTTTTATTTCTTTTAGAGGGAGATTTGTAGATTTTCTCTGATATATGTATTAAGGAGCTACAGAACAAATTATGGAAAAATTCTGCATCCCCCTTTCCAGAGCATGCAGTGGTTTTTCAAAGTGAAAATCACGATACAAAGAAGATTTTGAACATAAATTTTCACCTTTCATCACTGGCAAATGAAACAGCTTCTCTGAACTCTAGACAATTCAAGTATCTTTCGTGTCAATTATAGAAGCTGAGAAATTTATTTTCTAGAATCACTGAATCCATCAATAAGAAATGTTATTTCCCACTTGCAATTTTAAAATATTAGACTACTCAATAGTATATTACTGTCTTTTATAAATGAGTGTGAAAATATACTGAAATAATAATTATTAATCTTTATGCAACACAACTAGGGATAGATACATTTTGCAGCATTATCTGTTTCAGATATTTATTTCACTAAAACCCATTGTGAGCCATTAGAAAATTAATGAATGGAAGGAGGTGATATTGATTGGAATGCAATCTTATTCCTTTTTCTAAGCACAATTGGTGTTAGAAACAAGAATACACATTTCCTCATTTATCCTGCACTTTTTTGTTCCTAATTATCCGAAATTAATGCAAGTAATTCCTATTTTGTATATAAATTTTATTCAAGGTTTTAAAGAGAGGATAAAAACTACCTTAGAAAACAAAGAATGAAAAAGACAGAAGTGTAGAAAGAAAAGATAAAAAGAAATAGAAGGAAGTATCTTCTGATTTCCTTTGCAGCAAATACAAGCATAATTGCAAAGTTATCTCTTAACTCTGATTATAAAAAATGCTCATTTTTCTCTATTATCTATTCCTTTTCTAATTATCCAAAGCACAAGTCTAAGTGCATTTTTGGTGTTTCTTGCAAAAAGTCTATAAGGGGTTTCCAGTTACCCATAAATGTAGATGTTGGCTTCATGGAAATAATTTCTAGATTGGTAATCGTGTATATCAGTCATGCTTCCATACACATCATTTAACTTGACTAAGTTGACTAGCTGTCCTCCTTTTTAAGAAGCAGAGTTAAAATGAAAATGGAATGAATCATACAGAAGTTAGTCATATACAGTAAATTCCTACACTTTTTGGTAAATGCATTATTCCAAATATGGTCCCACATCCTACCATATCTAAATTAAACTATGATTGTTAATCCCAAATAGTTTCTAATCATTATCTATTGTTAATCATATCTCTGTAGTGTAGCTTAACTTTTCAGTTTGATGCTTTCATTTGCACCTGGAAACAAGTATGTTACAAAAAAAACCCCTCTCAAAAACAGACTTTATTAAGGTAATACAAAATATTTTTTATCCCACCTGGATTTTGTTTTTTAAAAAGGTTCTCAAAGGGTTGATGATTGTTTGCTATTCAGATCGAGATTCCTAGATAATTTAATGTAAAAGGTAACGTGTATCTTCTTTTTATATTCCCTTTGCTGCGTTGCAAATAGTTAAACAAATGTAGGTTTTTTTGTTTTTTTGTTTTTAAGAAAGCAAACCTGGAAGAAAAGAAAAGAAATATCATTTTTGTAACTTGGAAAAAAAATTACAGGTTAAATAAATTAGTGCAGCTATAATGTGGGTTGCTCCCTGCGGTCTTTGATATGAGCTTGAATATTTGAGTGGCTGCTTTTTTGTTTAGTTTTTCTTTTTTCTTTTGTTTTTTTTCAAGTAGAGACAAAAGCAAAAAACATTCAAAAATTAAAGTAGTATGTAAATCATCATAACAGCCCTTACCACTTATGGAATTTTCAATCATTTCTATAAAAGGAATTGTTCAATGACTCTGACATCAGCTCTACAAGCGAGGATATCTTGTAGATGAGGAATTAAGATATGAGACAGTGCATTACTTCATTCATGAATCATAGATGAGTGTTCACATTTGTTACCATCAATTAGAGCTGTATGTTGAACACAGAAGAAGCCAGAATCCTGATGCAGACCACTGTAGTTTAAGATAGATTGTATCCAGGGGTGGGCTGCTGGGGGTTCTCAGGGGTTCGGGAGAACCTCTAGCTAAGATTCTGTGAAGTTCGGAGAACCCCCAAATCCCACTTCTGGCTGGCCCCGCTCACCCCACCCCACCCCTCTCAGGAGTCCTCACATGGCCCGTTTTGGATGCAGGTAAGTGCAGGGCATGCGTGGAGGCTCAGGGAGAGCGAAAAATTGCCTACCTGAAGTTCGGGAAGGCCGGAAACGGGCCTGTTTCTGGCCTCCAGAGGGCCTCCAGAGCCTGGGGAGGCCATTTTCACCCTCCCAGAGGCTCGAGGAAAGCCTCCAGAGCCCGGGGAGAGCAAAAGCGCCCACCTGACATGGTGCAGGAGGCTGACTAGGCCACGCCCACCATGGCCACACTCACCCAGCAACCGGGCAGAGAACGCCTTGCTAAAAATTTTAAACCCCAGCCCTGATTGTATTTTACAGGAGGGAAAACAGAAACCTCTAAAATACCCTTGTCTCCATTTACCTTCCCCCCCCCACCTTGAAAATCCTGTGCTTGTGAATTACGATGCCTTTTGGGGTTACCCTATTTGTTATGGTGAGGTGGGGAAGAGAGGGAAGAGACAGATTAGATTCCTCTTATACATGTAAGACAAAGGTTGATGTAAGATTGCCTCTGCAGTGTCCCCATGACAACATGGGGGTTTCACCAATTTTGGAGGGGGCAATCTTTGCAAGTCCATTGGTTCAGTTCATGCTTTAGAGGAATTTGAATTGAGTTGAATTAATTCAGTTCAATTCAATGTATTTGGCCAAGTGTGATTAGATACACAAGCAATTTGTCTCTTGTTCAGAAGCTCTCGGTGTACATGCAAAACAACAGAATGATGATAATCATAATAATGTTACAATTACAGTTTTGCAACGATACTTCTGGAATTTCAGGGTAGGAGAACTTTTCATCCATTGGAACTCCACTTTATTACCAATTCTTACCACTGAAGTGGTAGCCTCATTCCTTCAAAAGGCAAACTCTTCTATATCCCTAATATTTTGTTTAAGGCTGCTTATAGCCATAATCAAAAGTGCACCTTGTGAAAAATCATAGCACTACAACTTCTGGTGCCGTGACCTTCATCAAGACAATTCAAAGGTATTTGCCAAGACCAAAGGGTCTAGACCAGAGGTGTCAAACTCAATTTCATTGAGGGCCGCATCAGGGTTGTGTTTGACTTCAGGGGGGGCATGGCCAGGTCAACATCACTCGTGTCAGGGGCACCTGTGGCGGCCTGAGTGCTCTGCCAGTGAAAACAGGCTCCCAAGCTCCGTTTTCAGCTGCGACAGCCTCCTGCAACCCTCTGCCAGCAAAAATGGAGCTCCGTTTTCGCTGGCATAGGCACTGCAGGCCAGTCTTTCACTGTTTCCAGGGTGGCCCCGCAGGCCATATCTAAGCACCTTGTAAGCCAAATCCGGTAAAGAAAATGCTTTAAGCTGTATGACAAAATACACAACTTTCCATGGGTCTCCAGTCTGATCACATCAACCCTGATGGAGGATCGTATTAAACATGGCTTCTAGGGAACTTAGCAAAAATTAAAATCTTATTTGTTAGTGTAATAAATCTTCAGGGCACCATATTAAAGATATGAAGAGCTGAAGTGGTGCAGTGGTTAAATGCAGCCATTGCAGGCTGACTGCTAGTTCAACAGTTCAGCTGTTCAAATCTCACTAGACTCAAGGTTGACTCAGCCTTCCATCCTTCCGAGGTCGGTAAAATGAGGACCCAGATTGTTGGGGGCAATATGCTGAACTCTGTAAACCGCTTAGAGAGTGCTGTAAAGCACTATGAAGCGGTATATAAGAAAAGTGCTATTGCTATATTACAATATGGAGCTAGGACACAAAATGCTTATTTTGGTATGTACAAAGAGGGGTGCGTTCCAGATTCTGCTACTGCCGGTTCGCTCAGGGATGCACCATGCGGGCGGGCATGTGCTTTGCGCGCGCATGCGCAGAACTTTTAAAAACTTCTGTGCGTGTGCAGAAGCAAAAAACAAGATGGTGCCACCGCTGCGAGAACCAGCTTGGGGGCGTGGCAGGCCTGGGTCGCTGCCAGTTCCAGCGACCCAGGCCACCAAGTTACTAACAGTTCTATAGAACTGGTCCGAACCGTCAGGAAACCACCTCTGGTACAGTAGCATAACAACACTTCATCTGAGCAGTGCCTGGTAATGTTGCTTTGCCTGGTTACAAGGCAATTAATAGAAAGGTTAAAAACAATGACTTTGTATACTGCACAGAACCTACGGTATATTCTACATTTTTCATAAAGTTTCAACATTAACAGAGGAAGTATCTATTTAAAATGCAGGTTTGCCCCAACCACTTAATTCTGGAAGTAAAAGCAAAAGCAAATCTGAAATCAATAGGAGCAGCATAGAGTGTGGTTTCTGACCGAGAGACATACTTTTTCACTAAGTGCTGCAAAATAAGGACATGATCTATAACAGAACTCTCAGCTCTAAACCCTACCTGCTCATCCGCCAATGTGTGTTCTAAATCAACCCAATGAGACAGTTTATTATCGAGATGCTTAGCATAAAGTTTACTAATTAAATTTAACAAGCTGATGGGATGATAATTAGCAGGCAAATCTTGATTGCATATATATATATATATATATATATATATATATATATATATATATATATATATATATATATGTGTGTGTGTGTGTGTGTGTGTGTGTGTGTGTGTGTGTGTGTGTGTGTGTGTGTGTGTGTGTGTGTGTGTGTGTGTGTACATACACATACACACATATATGTGTGTGTGTGTATGTGTGTACATACACACACACACACACACGTGTGTGTGTGTGTGTGTGTGTGTGTGTGTCTACATACACATACACAGAGAGTAAAATGTAAACCCTACCCTCTTGGAATCAGTGCAATGCAATAGATAAAAAGTAAATGAGAGGCTAATCTGGGTGTTGTCCAGCATTCCAAATTATTATAGATAACTTCTGAAGTGGTAGAATCATTATCAGAATCTTTACTGGCTTTGAACTGTTTGTTTTGCCAAGTCTGCTTTTTCAGAGTCTGTGACAGAAGCCCAGTCTGAAAGTACCTAGTCAGATCAAGTTCTTCCTGAGCATGCAGTGCCCTCAAGTGGGCCTCTCACATTATTTCATTCAGTATTTGTAATGGCGCTTACTAAGGGCTTGTCACCAACCCAGTTTCTTACAGTCTCCAATGCTGTTGGTTAAGTGGTGATCTAATTCTGTATCTGGATGCTATCAATTGAATTTTCCAAACAACGTCTGATCAATCACCATTTCCTACACTAGGCACTGCAGAGAGCAGATCTAAAATACATCAGGATATAGGATGACTTCTGAACCAAATTCTTAGAAAAAGAGGATTTTGGAGTCCAAAGAAAATACAGTCCATCACAGCAGGTTCTTTTGAATTACTGTAGCTCTCCATCAAAAGTACTCCATAAGTGTGGCTGGGGCTGTTTTTGTCTTAATCAAAAAGATTTAGCACTTTCTGCTTGCCATGATGCTAAAGGGGACATTTTAGTTAGATGGTTAAATTGATTAACATCATCAGCCCTAAACAGAGTAGTGATACTCTGGATTACTGAAAGGTAAGTTAATAGGGGCATCATGACTCCTGTTACTGCACATCAAACAGTGACAAGTGATTTTTGGAAGTATGATAAAGTTGTACATAGTCAAGATAATCCCACTTTTGATGCCTATATAACCAGGCAAATGTCTCTCTCTTCATTTGAGGAATAGTCTGTCTAGGCAGCAGGGACTATTCCTAGATTTCCTTAACTATTTGCATATTGTATCAAGTAGATTGAGAAAGCCAGTTTGGTGCAGTGGTCAAGGCATCAGGCTAGAAACTGGGAGACATGACTTTTAGTCCTGATTTAGGCATAAAGCCAGCTGGGTGACTTTAGGCCAGTCACTTTCTCTCAGCCCTAGGAAGGAGGGATTGGCAAGCCACTTCTGAAAAAACCTTGCCAAGGATACTGCAGGGACTTGTCCAGGCAAGAATCGGAGATGATTGAATTGAAGAAAAAAGATTAAAAAGATAAATTATCTTTCTTGTTCTCTCTCTTTCTCTCTGGGTTTTTTTCCCCTTTAAAATTGTTAATGAACACACCGCCTCACATAAAGAGCTATGCTTCCACTATTTCTCTGTCAAACTACCAATGAAACCTGTTTGTGAGAACGGAGAGCCAGATAAGCGTTTTTTGACCAAAAGTTGTCAATAAAATTATCTCGTTGCTAGCACTCCTGACCCTTCATATTTGTTGTCAAATGAACAATATTGCCTTGGGAGCTATACCCGATCTCAGTTAATTGTGCTGTCAAGTCTGAAAGTACTAAAGGCCCCTTCTTCCTCCTTAGCAGCAGCATCTGATGGTTTCTGCCCTGCACTTCATGTCAGATGCAGCTGCGTTTTGTCCATACTGTCCTGCTTCAACTTATTATATCCCCCTTTTAAAATTATTTGGTAATAGCTGATATCCCAGTGGTGAAATCCAAATTTTTTACCACCGGTTCTGTGGGCGTGGCTTGGTGTGCGTGGTGTGGCTTGGTGTGCGTGGCTTGGTAGGCGTGGCAGCCACTCCAGGGGAAGGATACTTCAAAATCCTCATTCCTACCCCACTCTGGGGCCAGCCAGAGGTGGTATTTCTCCGAACTATTCAAAATTTCTGCTACCGGTTCTCCAGAACCTGCTGGATTTCACCCCTGTCAGATATC
The DNA here is from genome assembly GCA_023053685.1 of Diadophis punctatus similis. Lineage (NCBI taxonomy): Eukaryota > Metazoa > Chordata > Lepidosauria > Squamata > Dipsadidae > Diadophis > Diadophis punctatus. The sequence goes on from JALIGW010000013.1 coordinate 2,943,257, forward strand.
CCCACTATTAATCATTGCATCCATGATGATAAGTATCAAGGAGCCCTTCCCAGATTTCATTCCACATTTAGGATGCAGAGAGATGTGAAATGCTTGTGATATAGATGAGGCAGTAACCAGCATGTGTATAGCATCTCAAGTCTACCTAACAAAAGTCTAACTTTTGTTCTGCTTAGGGGAAATATTAAAGGACCGAATCAAATCCATTGCATCTCTGGGGTTTTTTTTTTCCTTCTTCTTCTGTCAGTATGTCTTGCATCTCCCTTTTCTGCTCCATTGAATTGTAGTTTTGGGGTTTTGACCTTATAATTAACTGAACTGGACAATTTATCTGAGACTGATTGTTAATATTATAAATAGTAACTCCTTCCCCACAGTTCTCTCCCATATCAATAAGTTGCCCCTGTCTTTCAACAAGAGGCAGAATTCAGGAGTGAAATCCAGCAGGTTCTGACAGGTTCTGGGGAACCTGTAGCGGAAATTTTGAGTAGTTCGGAGAACCGGTAAATACCACCTCTGGCTGGCCCCAGAGTGGGGAGGGAATGGGGATTTTGCAGTATCCTTCCCCTGGAGTGGGGTGGGAATGGAGATTTTGCAGCATCCTTCCCCTGCCGCGCCCACCAAGCCACACCACGCCCACCAAGCTACACCACGCCCACCAAGCTACACCCACAGAACCGGTAGTAAAAAAAATTGGATTTCACCACTGAGGCAGATATATCCATCTTTAAAAACCTGATAGAAATAATTAGAAAGCTCACACACACACTCAAGGCCTTTCACTCTGATCATCCTCAGAGGGCAGGTGGACTGAGGGAAAGAACAATTCTCTTTGACTCGTGATCATTATGGAGCTTGTCAAGTTGTTATAATAGATGTGACAGTCTAAGAGCTGAGAAAGAAGTACATGAGAACTCATACAATGCCCGAGAACGCCTACGATGTTCCATCTTCTCGTATTCAAACCAGTCACTGTGAACTGCAAAATAACATTATAGGGGTGTCCACAGGATATGGTCAAAAAAGCCAGGAGGGTGACTACAACAGCATGGTTCAAGTTTTGCTGTTTGTATGATAGTCATTAAATGTGTCATTGCACTCATTAAATGAATCATATGATTGCGAAGAGAACTACATGGTTATTAAACAAACCCAACATATTCAATGGGTGTTTTTTGCTTTTAAAAAAACAGCGAAGAAGACCACAATTGCAAGGCACTGCAGAGGGTCATACATAAAAGTCAGTTTCCAAGCACCCAAAATGCAATCACGTCATCACGTGGGAGGAGCTTTAGCAGTTGTAACTTTGAGGGCAGGTTGTAAAGTAGCTTTTTTTAAAGTCTGTTGCAACTTTGAAATTGATTGGTCATTAAGTGAGGTCTATGATCTATAGAGATCCAGCCCTATTATAATTGTCTAAGAAAACCTAATAAAGAAAAGCTCAACAATGTAACTCAGCAAAACTGCAGACATTCTATGTAAATTGGGGTCACAGTGATAATCCCATCCATATCCCATCATTCATTAACAAGGACCCAGTATCTATTTGCAGCACCTCTGCCCCTTCTGAAAAGTGTTTTTTTCCCCCAAACAATAAAATAGCTCTCCTCACACAGACAAAGCTTTTCCTTCTGTGGACCTAAAATCCTGACAGCAAATCTGAGCCAGAGAATTTCCTGCTCTACAGTTCAAGATTTATATAAAGGTCTCACCTTTCTATTGTTCTCTTTTGTTCTTTTCTTCTTTTGTAAATTAGGACCCAACTTACAGTTGTCCCAAGAAAGTAACATGGTCTTCCTCCTCAAAGTTGTGCTCCATGTTTTGTCTTCCATGACAATTTTGTTGTTATTTTTCTTTATTTCATTGCTATTGATCCATCTCCCTTTTTGAGATTGTAAATTGGTGAAATGTGTAAATTATTTCAAGTAGCCAATTAGACCAAGCACTGGAAAGTAAAAATTAAAGGGGGGGAAAATGAGTATTTTTTAAAAAATATGTCTGTGACCTACTAGAGCCTGAAGATGTTATTTAAGAATGGAAGCGAAAGAGAAAGAGGTTACAGCAACATAAAAAAGAAGCATTAAAAATGAAGGTATACATTTGTCAATCTCTTAACTCTTCCATGCATTCAGTATGCATTCAGAACGCCAGATTCAAAAATCAGTATCACTATTCTAGGTATTAATTCCAAATCCCAAGCAACAACATTCAGCTTCCTTCAAGTTATCAAGATAGTCTCACATTCCTATAAATTTCATCCTGTTCTTAGGAAGGCAAAGCATTAAATCAACTACATTTTAAAAGAGCAAAACCTGAAAATTTGACATTTCTGTTGCAAAGATTTCAGAATCACTTTTGGGTATTTGGGCGTGCATAAGCGCACCAGCATGCCTACCGTCCCTGTCTTATTGTTCCCATTTATTCGTACTCATTTCTTATGCTTATGCTTATACTAAGGTGACCAGACGTCCCGCTTTTGGCGGGACAGACACGCTTTTCAAGCGTGTGTCCCGCGTCCCGCATTCTTTCCAAAAAGTCATGTTTTTTTGGAAAGAATGCTGAAACAGCGGGATGTCTGGTCACCTTACGAGTCTTGGCTCTCCTGCTCCCCCTCCGCCAGCGCTGGGCTGCTGGAGCGCTCACGAACACACACACACACACACAAGCGCGCATGCAGCCTCTCCAGAGAACGAAGCGAGTAGTCCGGATCCGGAAGCCGCGCCTGGAGAGGGAGGTCCTGGGGTTGCTGCAGCCCCGACAGAGGTAGCGTGGCCGGCTGGTGCGTCCGGGGCAGAGCCGTACGATTTCCTCCTTCCTTCCCTTGCTCGCTCATTCTTCATCCGGCCGCGCCGGGCTTGACCCGAGTTTGCGGTCTTGCAAAGGCGGCGGAGCGAACCCCGACTCCGGGAAGCGGCTGGGCGCGAAGCGAAAACGAAAGAGAAGCTGGGAGGCGAGGAAGAGAAAGCGGGCAGGGCTTCCACGGCCCTGGGAGGCAGGGTCGGGCTGGCTAGGTGGGTGGGAAGGACGGGCGAATCGGCAGGCCGGCATCCAACCGGTGCAGCCGGGAGACTTCTAGCCACCCTCCGGCTGCTGCAAAAAAAAATGCACCTGCGGCTTTGCATGCATTGCTTCCCACCCACCCCCCTCTTTGCAGAAACGGGGCTCGGGGGCGATGCCTGCTCCTGCAAAACGTTTGCACAACCGCCTTGCGAGGTCAGCCGGGCTTTGCAAAGGCGCTGTGTGTGTGTGTGGACACCATTGCCGGGGGGGGGGGGGCGCCTGGACGCCGACATTAGCGGTCTTTTGCCCTCTGCGCATGCGCAGCGTTCTGCGCATGCGCAGAGGGCAAAACTGAAATGGTGGCGTCCAGGCGGCCCCGCCCCCCGTCAATGGTGTCCCGCTTAAAAATATATATATATGGTCACTTTAGCTTATACTTATACCTGTATATGCTTATATGTTTATATGTTATGTTTATACTTATACTTATTTTCTCATACATGCTTGACTAACTAACTAACTAACTAACTAACTAACTAACTAACTAACTAACTAACTAACTAACTAACTAAATAAATAAATAAATAAATAAATAAATAAATAAATAAATAAATAAATAAATAAATAAATAAATAAATAAATAAATAAATATTTGGGCACCATATGTGAATAGGAATTCGCACATAATGTACAGTACATATATAAATACAAAGCCCATAAAATTATATGACCAAAACCAAAATATAAACTATACTATAAATTTCAATGCTAATGTACTTGAAGGTCACTAGTTTCCCGGATTTTCAGGCTGATATAACATCTTTATTTAATGATCACAGCGTGGACCCAGCATTCTGGAGGAGAAAAAGGTCAAAAAAAGTAGTAAATTTATGACTTATTCTGTGCCAATATCAGTATTAAATTTTGTAGGAGGCTTGGAATATTTTTAACTAATACCAGTATGAATAAAAACAGATAATGGGTGGTACAAGTGAATTAAGGGGGGAGGCTGGATTTCAGAGCCCCATAATTGTTGAGGGCAACAGTGGAATAGCGGCAATAAATGGGGAAATTTAATAGATTTTGTTTTCTTATCCTGAGAAACTATTCCAACACGAATAAGTTAATCTGATGGGGCACATACTGTTTATAAATGTGAGGTTAAAACTGTATAAAAGATGATGATGACCTGTATCAGGGTGTCCAAGTTTGGCAACTTCAAGACTTGTGGACTTCGGCTTCCAGAATTTCTCAGCCATGCTGGCTGGGGAATTTCATTTATTTATTTATTTTTTGTCAAGTACGTGTTGGTAATATACATAGATATAACATTTTTATATACATAAGATGGGTATTGATATGAGGGAACATTAGGACAGGGACGGTAGGCACGCTGGTGCACTTATGCACGCCCCTTACTGACCTCTTAGGAATCAGGTGAGGTCAACAGTGGACAGTCTGAGGGTAAAGTTTTGGGGGTTTGGTGACGAAACCACAGAGTCAGGTAGTGAGTTCCAGGCATTAACCACTCTGTTGCTAAAGTCGTATTTTCTACAGTCAAGTTTGGAGCGGTTCACTTTGTTATAGAATCAGTGCTTACTGTTACTTCCAGCCCTTCAGATCCTTTAGCCAGGATCTCACAGATGTAAGTAATTAAGAGATGAAAATAACATAGAAAGGTTGAAGCAAGTAACCTTATATATGTAAATGGAAGTGTTGTGTTCTGACTGACCTATAACTGAACCATAAACTTGTTTTGACTAGACGACCTCTGACTGAACTATTGTTGTTATGTTTATAGTTGAACTCTACCTGAACTGTTGTTGCCACCCTGGTCATGTGTTTGAATGCTCATACGCTATTGGTTGTTGTGTCTGACAGCTCCCTATAAAAGGGCTATCTGTCAGACTGCAAGTCGCTGGTTGCTTGAGTGAGCTAATAAAAGAGCTGTTCTGAAGTCTGTCTCCTGCGATCTTTGCCCACAATTTGACAGGAAGTATAAGATATACGGCATACCTCCACTTCCGTTGTGTTAGGTACCTAATTAGGTGTTTGTTTGGCAAAATAAATCATGCTGATGCAGTCTGAATGATTGAAAGTTGAGAGGAAAATAACATTAAACAAATATTCAGTGTACCAGTCCAATGTAGAATTATTTATTTATTTATTTATTTTATTTATTAGAGATACAAAAACTGGTATTTATTCATGTCACATATTAGGACAGCAAGGGGAAAAAAACCCATCTGGTTTTCTATCTAATATCATTATGATGCTATAGAATTACACCCACTCAGAGTATTTGTCCTCTACTTTCTTTTCTAATAAAATATTATGAGAGCATTTCTAAACTATATGGAAAATTTGAGATAACCTAGTTGGGACTTTCCATTCCCTGGAGATATGTGTGAGAATAGAACTAAGCTGGAGATAAAGATTAAGCTACAAAAAGTATAAAGATTACTGAGAAAGTTACGTGCTCTGACAAAAAGCCTTTATCTCTGAGTTTTCTCAATTTCTCTAGATAGACAGAAAGGAAATTTTTTTTAGTGATAAATAGGATAAAAAGTACATTATCAATACCATCAATTTTAGTATAGGCTTTTGACTGCAAAGCACAGAAATTCATTCTAAACACAGAGCACATTCAACAGAGTCATTTAGGTCTATTAGTCCTTCACTCTGTTGTAGGTTGAAAAATACACATTAAAAATAGCTTAAAAACATAACATCTGCCTGCCCTGCTAAATATATCTAAATCACATCTGCACCAATTAGAACAATATTTCCATCGCTAAAAGTGACACCACTGTCCATTGCTAATAGTTTCTTAACAAGATGGACACAGCTTCTGGGCACTGAGTAAAACCTCTTTTACAGAAATAATCACTGCTTCGGTTGAGCACAATTTATATGATTAAACTGAATGTTTTACCTGGAATGCTATTTTTATTACAGACATACCCTTTCTGACATCTGATGTACAAATTAAAAACTGGCAAAAGTTGTATCTAAATTTGTGCTACAGGAAGAAAAGCCACAAGTTACCATATTTTTCGGAGTTTAAGATGCACCGGAATATAAGACGCACCTTAGTTTTTGCGGAGGAAAATAGGGGGGGGGGAAATCTGCCTACCAGGTATTCATCTGGCTAGCGTCCTTAGTCTGGTCAGCTTCAGCACATTATTTTATCCCCTGGTTAGGACTTAAAAAAAACCTTCTTCGGAGAGAGTAACAATGAAAGAGCATGCAAGCCAGTAAGAGCTTGGAAGATCATTAGCACTTGGTTAGAGCTAGAAAAAAACTTATTCAGAGCAAGTAGAGCAATGAAAAAAAAACCTGCAAAGACTTAGGGCTGGAAAAACATTCTTCGGAGAGAGTAACAGTGAAAGAGCCTACAAGGTAAAAGCTGGGAAGATCGTTAGCACCTAGTTAGGGCTGGAAAAAAAGCTCCGAAAAAGCTACATTCAGAGTATAAGACGCACCCAAATTTTCAGCCACTTTTAGGGAGGAAAAAGTTGCGTCTTATACTCCAAAAATATGGTAAATGTAAGATGTTACAAGATGAAAAGGAAGAGAAGGATTGGCTTTACTTGACTTCAAATTACACTTTGCAACTTTATAGCTTGAATGACAGAGTGGGTGCTGTTAAGAAATAGAAGGCTTTAGGAGTTAGAAAGGCCTTATTTAAGATTTGGGTGACAGTTATTTATTGTACACAAAACTAAAGTTTATGTCACTGTAAAACTGTTTTTTAATTTTATTATGTTTATTTGTTTTTATTTTTTATTTTTTAATAATTGGTTATTTTATTTTCCAAATTTTTTGTGTGTTTTATTATATAAAACACAAAGAAAAAAAGTAGAAATAGGAAATTAAGGGAAGAAAAGGGAACTGGGAAAAGGCGGTATGTAATACAAGGAGAAAAAAAGAAAAAATCATTGAGTGAGGGATCTGAACCTAATACTGAAGTTTAAAGCTTGCATGTCAAGAAGTCAGAGAAAAAGGCATTAGAAAGCTTTGACTTTAAAAAAGTGTTTAAAAAAGTTTAGTACTTTTAAAAAAGGGTGAGAAAATAAGAGAGTTTTTTTTTCAGTAAGGTCAAAGAATTTGAAAGAATACAATGAATCTTGTTAATAAAAATGGTGACAGTTCACAAAGATTATTAGGTACAAATAGAAATGCATACTATTTCCATAGCAAGGAAGATAAAGCAGGAATCGATACATTGATAACTGTATTCAAAGTGGAAAATATTTCTTTCATTTGGATATCATTTGTGGATTTTGTGCTTTTGATGCAAAAAAATGTAACTTTGATTTTGGTTTCGTTGATCAGAAAGATTTGTTGTTACAGAAATGGCTAGTTATATATTTATTTATTGGTGACATTTATATACCGCCTCATAGTGCAAGCACTCTCTAAGCGGTTTACACCAGTAAGCAATGCATATTTATATTGCCCCCAACAATCTGGGTCCTCATTTTACCTACCTCGGAAGGATGGAAGGCTGAGTCAACCTTGAGCCGGTGAGATTTGAACCGCTGATCTGCGGATCATAGTCAGCTAAAGTGGCCTGCAGTACCCCACTCTAACCGCTGCACCACCTCGGCTCTGTGTAATGTGTAAATGTGTATGTGTAAATGTTAATGTGTAAAAGCAAAAAGTTGAGGTTGGAATGTTTTTATCTTGTACGTGCTAAGAAGAGTCAGAAGTCAATGACTGGAAAAACTGTCTCAAATGTATAAATGTACTTCAATGTCTATGGAGATTCTCAGTCATCCAGGTCATGGTTTCCCCAAAGTTGTTTTTTTCAAAAGACAATTGGGTTTTTCTTTTCCCCTCAAAGAGGTTTCACTTCTCATCTAGAAGAATTGAACTGAAGAAGCTTTTTGGATGAGAAGCGAAATGTCTTCAAAGAAAAACAAAGGAAGTCCAGTTGCCTTTTGAAAAAGCACATTTGGGACAAAGCTAATTCCAATTTAAATGTAATCAACAGAGGACATTTTATCATGCTTGTGATAAAAGAGCTAAACCGTTTTAGATTCAATTACATAATAAGGAAGATTTTAAAGAGTAATATACAACTGAGACCAGAGATGGACATTGGAAATTTGTTTTTTATATATGACAGTTAAAGCAAGATAATTATAGGCACAAAGGTGGAAAGGTTTGAATTTATCCACATGGGAGGAATGAATGGCGAAGAAGATGAAACTTGCAGAGATGGCCAAATTTATTGGAGATATGATACTGTCTTTAGTATAATACTAATTAGAATTTCATTGACATTTTGCATGAAATAGGAAAAAAATTGGAAGTATGATGTATGGTTTTGATGATTAAGAAAAAAAATTAACCATAATCTTTCTTTTTTAAAATAAACATAAATCTTGGCCACTCTGTAAGAAACTTAACCTTCTTTAGGCTAAGTATAATAGTCATATAAGTATGAAGCATTTAAGTTATGTTTCTCATCTCAGCATACATATTTATAATGACCCGTATAAGTAGATCAAACTTCTGTACAAGAGAAGCAATGCATCAATATGTAGTCCTTCAATTCAAATTTCTCATTATAAAGTCAGAACATTGGCTGTGTGAAATCAGTTATCAGCTAAAATTATCAGCTAAAATTGGCAAGTGGATAACATTAGGTAAGGCCAGAATCTATCCTGCTCTATGGAGTAGAGAGTTGGTCGCTGACAGAAAGCCACTTGAAGAGACTAGAAGCATTTGAAATGTGGATTCACAGACAGCTGTTACGCTGGGTTGACAAAATCAGAAATGAGGAGGTGATAAGCCACCTGGGAAAGCCAAGGGAAATAATCAAAACCATTAAAAGCAAAAGTTAGAATATTTTGGACATGTGATGCGACACCCAGAAAAATATGCCATGCTTCACTTAATCCTCCAGGGAAAGATTGAAGGCAAACGTGGTCGAGGCAGAAGAACAAAATCATGGCTTCAAAATCTAAGGGACTGATTTGGACCAAACTCAGCAGCACTTTTTTGTGCGGCTGTTGATAAAAATAGGATCACCATCACGATCGCCAATATCCGATGACCGATATGGCACAAGAAGAAGAAGAACTCCAGAATAAAAGCTTGTTATTGTTTTACTGTATATGGTTATGCATGACAAATAAGCAACAGTTTGAAGTTACTCTAAATGACACTTGAAATCTTTTGTAGATTAAAATCCCATATTTGTTCTTTAATCAGTTCCTTGGTTGCATTTAGACCTAACTAGACCATAGAGTCTAAGTGAAAATTTGCAAGGTTTTTTTCCCCAATAGAGCTTTTTCCTACCGTATTTTTCAGAGTATAAGACGCACCGGAGTATAAGACGCACCTTAGTTTTTGGGGAGGAAAATAGGGGGGGGGATCTGCCTACCAGGTATTCATCTGGCTAGCGTCCTTAGTCTGGTCAGCTTCAGCACATTATTTTATCCCCTGGTTAGGACTTAAAAAAGCCTTCTTCGGAGAGAGTAAGAATGAAAGAGCCTGCAAGCCAGTAAGAGCTGGGAAGATCATTAGCACCTGGTTAGGGCTAGAAAAAACTTATTCAGAGCAAGTAGAGCAATGAAAAAAACCCTGCAAAGACTTAGGGCTGGAAAAACCTTCTTCAGAGAGAGTAACAATGAAAGAGCCTACAAGCCAGTAAGAGCTGGGAAAATCATTAGCACTTGGTTAGGGCTAGAAAAAAACTTATTTGGAGCAAGTAGAGCAATGAAAAAAACCCTGCAAAGACTTAGGGCTGGAAAAACATTCTTCGGAGAGAGTAACAATGAAAAAGCCTGCAAGGTAAGAGCTGGGAAGATCGTTAGCACCTAGTTAGGGCTGGAAAAAAAGCTCCGAAAAAGAGTATAAAATAAGACGCACTCAAATTTTCAGCCACTTTTAGGGAGGAAAAGGGTGCGTCTTATACTCCGAAAATACGGTAATTATCTATATCTACTCCATCTTAACTATGAGCACAGTTGCACAGTGGTTATAATGCAGTACTGCAGGCCGGCTGTCTGCAGTTCAATTCACACTGACTCAAACTTGACTCAGCCTTCCATCCTTCCAAGGTCAGTAAAATGGGGACCCGTATTGTTGGGGCCATATGCCAACCCTGTAAACCTCTTAGAGAGGGCTGTAAAGCACTGTGAAGTGGTATGTATATAAGTCTAAGTGCTATTGCTATCTTTAACATTAAAAGATGCAAAGAGTTTCTGGAGTCTCTATTAACATATCCTATATCAAAATATTTCAGCTGATGTTGAATAATTCAGCTGAAATTATTAAGTAGCTGAATTGTGCATCTATCTTCATTGCAACAAATTCTACACCCACCTCTTTTACACATGTACCAAAGAAATACCCAGATCATTAATACTAGACAGAATAATCGTGTAAAGAATAAAATAAAAATACTGAGATGGGAATAATTCATGACAGTTTTTATTCATGAACAGTAAGAACAATAATGGCATGAAGCTCTGCCATAAAAATTGAAGAGACTTTGCTCCACAAAAAATTAAATAGCATTACCCTCATAAATATACATCCTTCACTATTTTTTAAATAACTACCATATTTTTGGAGTATAAGACGCACCTTTTTCCTCCCTAAAAGAGGCCGAAAATTTGGGTGTGTCTTATACTCCGAATGTAGCTTTTCTGAAGCTTTTTCCCCAGCCCTAATGAGGTGCTAACGATCTTCCCGGCTTCCTACTCTTTGCAGGCTTGTTTTCATTCCTACTTCTCTGGAAAAGGTCTTTTCAGCCCTAACGCGGTGCTAATGATCTTGCCGGCTTGCAGCATTTTTTTTATTCCTACTCCCTTGAAGTAGTTTTTTACCAGCTCTAAGTCTTTGCAGGCTTGTTTTCATTCCTACTCCCTCTGAAAAAGGTTTTTTCAGCCCTAACCAGGGGATAAAATAATGTGCTGAAGCTGACAGACTAAGGATGCTAGCCAGATGAATACCTGGTAGGTAGATTCCCCCCCCCCCTATTTTCCTCCCCCAAAACTAAGGTGCGACTTATACTCCGGTGCATCTTATACTCCAAAAAATACGGTACTTAAAAGAAGAAATTAATAGAATGTTCCTCTTAATGCACCATACAAACACCTATTATTAGAATTTTTATCAAATGAAATTTTAAAAAATATAAAGTTACATTGAAAGATTGTGAGAAAAAAGGATTAAGACAGGTGTCAATCAGCTGCATAATATTTTGCTTTTGATTCCCAATTGTGTTTTGTTCACCAGCAAGGATAATTTTAGGGAGAACAACCTCAGGCCCTCTCAAGACTTCAGAAAGGATGCAATTATATGTATCAGGAACAAGAGAAGACAGTACAATGCTTCACCAGTTTCCCATAAGTGTTGATTCAGCCTAAGGCAAATTTCAGTCATCCGGGCTTGCCCTGCTTGAAGTTATCTGTGCTTCCAGCTGGCATTGTAAAGTTCATGGAAAGCCAATCACCACTAAATCCTGTAATCATTACTAGTTAATCAATGTCACAGTGATATAAGGAACGGCTCAAAGAATAGAGAGGATATTTACCAATAAATTCTACTTGGGCTTAGACAAGGAAATGGAATGAGATTCCTTCGTTCTTGATGCGGTTGATTAAGACTGGCCGTAATAACAGTCACATAATGTTAACTTCCTTCTATTTCGTCTGTGACTGTTCATTAATGACTGTTCATTAATGATAGAATAGGTGGAACTTAAAGAATATTTACTTGGGAAACCAGCCAAACTGTGCCTCCGCTGATGGGCCTTCCCTGCAGTTGCAGAAGGAGCACCCCACTCCTGCTGGTGCACTGAGATGGGCTGGCCGGGTCCTGTCCGTGAGATGAGCATGCAGGAGAAAGGCTTTCCCCCTGGACCGGCTTCACTGAGGATACGCCCAGGCCCCCAGTCAAGAGGGTGATCCTGTTTCCACGGCCCTCTGGCCATGGTTTTTCAGCCGGGAAGGGCAACGGAAGGAAAGCATGAAGATAGCAGCAGCTTTCTTCTTGCCGGCCAACCAGATAACTTTTCAGTGTTGTTGCCGAGCTCCTGGAGAGCCACGCTCATGTTGCCATCCTCCAGGGCAGGGGGAACCGGCCGCTACCTCCTAGCTTGGGAACCAACTGGGGCGAGCCGGGCAGGGGCAATGGCAACAGCAATGGCAGAGTCCGGCACTCAGGAAGGACAAGTTAGCATGCTCCCAGCAGTGCCCTGTGCTGCCTCCGCCGGCTTAGGGCAGTGGGCTCAGCCCCCGCGTGTTGCATCCCCCTCCCAGCCTTCACCCGTGCTTCTATGCCGCCAGCGCCCTCCCCGCACTGCCAGCACTCTCCCTGCCACCACTGCCCTCTCCTGCTGCCACCCTGTTCTTCCGCCACTTCCCTCTCCTGCATTGCGTAAGGTTGGGCTTGGTGCAGCGGTTGGGCCACGCGGATCCTTGCTGGTTGGCCCAGCAGCGGCGGCATCTTCTGCAGCCCCGAGGCCCTTTGCTCCGAGTCAGAGTGCACCGAACCATGCAGGGCAGGCAGCAAGCATGCTGCCCGGGAAGTGGAGAGACCTTTGGAAAACCACATCCACGCTCAGACTTTGGCTGCGATCCCTTGGTGCAGTTGGATCCAGAGCAGAGCAAGCAAGGGGCTGGGTGGCTCCCGCCATGCTTTGGCGCACACCTCTCCTTGCAATGGCACAGAGAGAGCTCCTGTTTCCCGGCCGCCCCTTCCTGTGCCCCGGCCACCACTCAATGGCAATGCAGGGCCTCAGGGAACAGGAGCTCTCTTTCCGCCATTGCAAAAAGAGGTGTACACCAAAGCACGATGGGAGCCACTCATCCCCTTGCTTGCTCTGCTCCGGATGCAACTGTGCCGAGGGATCACAGCCAAAGCCTGAGTGCGGATGTGCTTTTCCGGAGACCTTTCTGCTTCCCAGGCAGCATGCTTGCTGCCTGCTCTGCATGGCTCGAAGAGCCGCGCAACTGGCAGGTCACATATCTGTGCAGCTCAGCAAGGCGAGGGCTGAGTTGCACACTGGGGGGGAATGCCAAGAGTTGGATTAGGCTTTCCGGGAATCCAAGTCACCCATGAGGACTTGAAACTTGAGCTGTCAATCTTGCCGGCAAGACCAGCCAGCTGGCCAAGGAGGTGGCCAGCTGAAATGGCGTGGAAGCACGAGTGAAGGCCAGGAGGGGGTGGGAAGGGGGTGCAACACACAGGAGGCTCCCCGCAGTTCCTTGGCTAGTTTGGCTGCAGCTGAACTCGTTGGCCTGGTGTGCTCAGCTTCCGCAGGGCTTTTGGGTGACTGCTGCCTGCATCCACCTCGGGTCCCATGGATGTGCCACTTTCTTCCTTCTTCCGCCACTGCTGCTCTGGAGAGAGGGGGGTAGGGAGGGGGGAGGAAGTGTGTGTGTGTGTGTGTGTGTGTGTGTGTGTGTGTGTGTGAGAGAGAGAGAGAGGGGGGGGGGGAGAAAGAGAGAAAGCGAAAGAAAGGAAGAAAGAGGAAGAGAGTGTGTGTGTGAGAGAGAAAGAGAGAAAGAGAGGAAGAAAGAGGAAGTGTGTGTGTATGAGAGAGAGAAAGAGAGGAAGAGAGGAAGAAAGACGAAGTGTTTGTGTGTGTGTGTGTGTGAGAGAGAGAGAGAGAGAGAGAGAGGAAGAGTGGAAGAAAGAGGAAGAGTGTGTATGAGAGAGAGAGAGAGCGACAAAGAAAGAAAGAAAGGAAGGAAGGAAGGAAGGAAGGAAGGAAGGAAGGAAGGAAGGAAGGAAGGAAGGAAGGAAGGAAGGAAGAAGAAAGAAAGAAAGAAAGAAAGAAAGAAAGAAAGAAAGAAAGAAAGAAAGAAAGAGGAAAGATAGATGAGAAAGAGAAAGAATGAAAGAAAAAGGAAGGAAGGAAGGAAGGAAGGAAGGAAGGAAGGAAGGAAGGAAGGAAGGAAGGAAGGAAGGAAGGAAGGAAGGAAGGAAGGAAGAGAGGGGGGAAACCCTCTGTGCTATTATTTTTAATTGTTCCATTATTTATCATGTGTTAATATTTTACACTGTCCCTACAACTAGAGTGATTTTACTGCCCAGGGCTACCACATATTTTTCAGGGATTTACATGCATTCAATGTCTATAATCCAGAGCATAAATATGTGTGTGTTTATTTTGTACATCAGGTTGCATAAGTCCAGCTTAATATGCTATTCCTGGTATGTGATGTTTTGTATACAGAGAAAGAAGCACTCTTGTAATCTTTGACTTTTACGCTTGCTGTCAAACATCAGCCATAATACTGATTACTGTTTTGAACAATATGCAGATTGTATTACACGAATGGCTATTTTATATGTGAAATTGTGACTGAAATATTTCTGCATCTATGTTGGTTCTCACTGGTCAGGAAGTTTCTCCTTAGTTTTAGGTTGCTTCTCTCTTTGTTCAGTTTCCATCCATTGCTTTTTGTTTTGCCTTCTGATGCTTTGGAAAATACATTGCCCCCAATTCTTTCTGGCAGCCCCTAAAAAGCCTGTTGCCTATCACACTCTTGGGCAAAGCATGTGAGCCATTTCCTCCTTTCCGTGGTCCATGAAAGTACCTCTATAGTGTGTAGATAATAAAGTTGAAAAAAGGTGAACAACATTTTTACAGAACTGTAGATATGTTGAGGCTGGGTGTGACAAGGAATGGCTGGGAGGGGAGGGACCAGGCGAGGCACCCCTTGACGTGAGTGACATTGAGTTGGCCACACCCACTCAGTCACATGACCACCAAGCCTTGCCCACCAAGTCACATGACCATGAAGCCATGTCTACCATCACATGACCATCAAACCACACCCACAAAACAAGACACGCCCATAGAACCAGTAATAAAGAAATAGAACCCACCCCTCATCATCATGTCATCATCACATGATGTATCATGACTTTTTCCCCCTTCGCTAAACCAGGGATGGGCGTGGCCAGCACATGACGCATTCGGCCCGTGGGCTGCGAGTTTGACCCGCCTGCTCTAAGCCTTTCTTGGGACTCTATTTTCCTTGTGAAATAGATTCTTTTTCTAAGAGCAGCTGCCTCTATCCTTGCTATAGCTACTTCACATGGGGTAACATCTACTTCTATGGATAAGGTGATTAGTACCTGCTCTTGATAGTAATCTGTATCTTCCTGCCTTATGGAAACTCAAACATTGGCAGATGAAACAGTATTCTTCATACTGTGATCTGAATCATTGCAGAAATGTTGCTTATTTCCATTTCTATGGAGCACTCTGTTCCCTAATATATTGTTGACATATAACTGCTTCTGAGAGTTTCTTGTAGTGCAGTGATGATGTCAATCAATCTCTCATCCCCACACGAGTCTCACATAAACCAAGAGCAGAAGTGTCCCGTGCTTGGTATCTGAGCCTGTTCCAAATGGCATTGATTAGACTTCAGTGTTCTTGACGCTCTTGTTTAAGTTGTGGACCACACTTTATCTTAGCATCCTGCAATTCACAAGGGTACTCAAACCAAACAAATGAAACATTAAAAATATTGTCTTTGTGTGGCATATTGATGTATCTTCTTGCAAGCTGTCTCACAACAGTAGATAGAATTTTAATGTGAAGAAAAGCCGAAAACATTTTTTTAAAAATATTAATTCTCTCTTTGATGCTTTATCTTTCCCATGAACATACATATCCGATTCCTGCTCAGGAAACTCCCCCAGGCAAAAGATAAGTGATTGAGAGTGGTCTCTTTTCTGGTTGCTCATCACTCAAATCCATTGAGTCCTCTGTTCTTTAATGCAAGTTATCGTCTTAGTGTATTAAAACAACAAGCCATATTAAAAACAGCCTTTATCATAATAATGGTGAAAAGAGTAATTAAAAAACACTTGATGCCAATGAACCATTTCTCCTATTGTTACTTTTATCAATTGTTTGTGTGATGCTACATCTTAGGATATTACAATATCCATGCCCTGACTTCCCACCAATGAACCCACCACCAATTAGAATGTATCATAATAGGATTAGAAGGGACATTGGAGATCTTCCGATTCCAACCCACTGCTTAAGCAGGAAGTTCCTATACTTTATCTCTCTATCTCTGTCTGTCTCTCTGTCTTCTATCTATCTATCTATCTATCTATCTATCTATCTATCTATCTATCTATCTATCTATCTATCTATCTATCTATCATCTATCTATCTATTGTATCTATCTATCATGGTAATTGTTACCAAAGTTGCTTCTAGGAGAGATGGGTGGCATATAAATTATATGCCTATTCCTAGCAAAATAGAATGAGTGGTCTAGACCAGGGGTCTCCAACTTCGCCAACTTTAAGCCTGGAGGACTTCAATTCTCAGAATTCACCAGCCAGCTTTGCTGGCTGGGGAATTCTGGGAGTTGAAGTCCGCCAGGCTTAAAGTTGCCAAGGTTGGAGACCCCTGGTCTAGACAGTACCACTATCAGATGGATTTACAGTTGGATGACCAACTGCACTCAGCGTGTAGTCCTCAATAGAACTACATCTACATGAAAAGGAGCATGCAGTGGGGTACCTCAAGGTTCTGGCTTGGCCCCAGTGCTCTTCAACATCATAAATGACCTAGATGAGGGGATTGAAGGGGCACTCATCTACTTTGTAGATGAGACAAAACTGGGCGGAATTGCTAACACTTTGAAGATAGACTCAAGATTCAGACGGATCTTGATAGACTTGAGCATTGTGCCCTATCCAACAAGATGCATTTCAGTGGTGAGAAAAGTAAGGTTCTGAACTTAGGCAAGAAAAAACAAATGCACAACTATAGAATAGGCAGTACCTGGATCAACAGTAGCACCTGTAAGAGGGATCTAGGTGTCCTAGTGGACCACCACTTAAGTATGAGACTGCAGTATGCTGTAGCTGCCAAAAAAGCCAATGCAATCCTGGGCTGCATCAACGGAAGGATAGCATCAAGATCACAATGTGATAGTATTGTTCTATAATGCACTAGTGATACTAAACTTTCTATGATTCTATGATAATTTAAACTACTTTTCTGAAGTAGATTCCTATGCAGCCAAAAACAACTCCATCCACACACAAGGTCTATAACAGAAAAAGGAAAAAGTCCTATGATTTCAAAAATATCCATAATAATGTTTAGAATCATTAAAAAGATACAATCTTCAAAATTACTTTGGCAGAAAAAGTCCATATAATATCAATAGTAACTGGGGCCTTTAGAATCATACCCAAGAGATTCACAAAATATTTATTCCACCAGAGTTGATACTACTTTAGTTGGAATTTTCTAGTTGACTATGGTTACTCTCACTAGTGGGTTCTAAAACCTGCATATGCACAGAAGCATCCCAGGCGGGTGAGTGGAGCCTCCTGCCGCCACTACTGGTTTGCAGAACCGGGCCAAACCGGGAGCAACCCACCACTGGTTACTCTATGATTCCTAGGCTCTTGGTTAAAACCCATGTCATTGGCAAATGCCCATTCTAAAATCCTTGCTATTGATGAAAACATAGTAGAAACCAGAGCATACAAAACAATTGCCAGACCAATCCTCGAATACAGCTCCCCTGTCTGTGACCCGCACTGCATATTGGACATTAATACAATTGAGAGAGTCCAGAAATACTTCACAAGAAGAGTCCTCCACTCCTCTGCTCGCAACAGAATTCCTTATTCCACCAGACTTGAAATTTTGGGCTTAGACAACTTAGAGCTACGTCGTCTTCGATCTGATCTAAATGTAGTTCATAAAATCATCTGCCACAATGTCCTACCTGTCAATGAATACTTCAGCTTCAACCGCAACAATACAAGAGCACACAATAGACTCAAACTCAATGTAAACCGCTCGAAACTCAACTGCAGAAAATACGACTTCAGCAACAGAGTAATCAATGCCTGGAATGCACTACCTGACTCTGTGTGGTTTCTTCCCCAAACCTCAAAAATTTTAACCTTAGACTGTCTACAGTTGACCTCAACCCATTCCTAAGAGGTTTGTAAGGGGCATGCATAAGCGCACCATCATGCCTACCGTCCCTGTCTTACTGTCCTATTGTCTAAATTTACCTATACATATTTTGCTTTTGTTTATGTTTATATCATACCTGTTATCTTGTACACGTATTGACAAAATAAATAAATTAAATAAATAAAAATAAATAGAATATTCTGGGGAAAACATGCGCTGGCTGGCTGAAATTCTGAAATTACTGTGCTACGTTTGTTACTAATTCCACTTTTTGGATATAATATTCTACATAAGCGCTTTGTAGGCATGCCCTTATAGTGTGCTTTTCAGTTCTCGGTCTTTATCTCAGATTCCTTCAAATGCATGCCACAATGTTCTCTGGCTCTTTTTACCCATCCCCGAAAGCATCCCTTGCTACAAAGCAGCCTCTCCTTTAAATACAGCAGCTTCATTTGTGATATCTGCATCTTGTACAACACAGCAATGCTAGCTTCTTGATCAGGATGCCTGAAATTTAATTACCTCTCATGGAGTCTTTCATTATCAGTGAAGAGCATGAAGTCCTATTTCTATTCCTTTTCCGTGTTCAAAAAAAAAAAGTACTGAGATAAACCCCGTGGACAGCTAATGTGCTTCTAGAGCAGTGTGACAATGGCACCAAGGAACTGCTGAGTACAATTTTGGGATAATCTGCCACAGCTGGCTCCTGATAGCTATGTAAGACTTCATGCATAACGGTTGAACACGAAAAACTGTGTGAAAAGCACTGCATTTGAATGCATCTGCTCACTAGAGGTTTATTATGTCCATTGTCAAAATCATTTTCTTTGGTCTTATCAATTAAAATATATAAAAAGAGCCGAGGTGGTTAAAGTGCAGCACTGCAGGCTACTTCAGCTGACTGCTAGTTCAGCAGATCAGCTGTTCAAATCTCACCAGGGTCAAGGTTGACTCAGCCTTCCATCCTTCCGAGGTGGGTAAAATGAGGGCCCAGATTGTTGGGGGCAATATGCTGAACTCTGTAAACCGCTTAGAGAGGGCTGTAAAGCACTATGAAGTGGTATATAAGTCTAAGTGCTATTGCTATTGCTATATACTCTCATAGTAAGTTAATAATAATCGGATATGTTTGTTAAATGTTTGAACACTTCACATCTCAATTATTCTTATTAATATTCCAGAGGTCATTTCATGAATTTAGCAGTTATTTTAGCAGTTACCGTATTTTTCGGAGTATTTATTTTATTTATTTTATTTTATTAAGAGTTCTTATAGGCCGCCCAATCCCTTGGGACTCAGGGCGGTATAAGATGCACCTTAGTTTTTGGGGAGGAAAATAGGGGAAAACAATCTGCCTACCAGGTATTCATCTGGCTAGCATCCTTAGTCTGGTCAGCTTCAGCACATTATTTTATCCCCTGGTTAGGACTTAAAAAAACCTTCTTCTGAGAGAGTAACAATGAAAGAGCCTGCAAGCCAGTAAGAGCTGGGAAGATCGTTAGCACCTGGTTAGGGCTGGAAAAAACCTTCTTTGGAGCAAGTAGAGCAATGAAAAAAAAACCTGCAAAGACTTAGGACTGGAAAAACATTCTTTGGAGAGAGTAACAATGAAAAAGCCTGCAAGGTAAGAGCTGGGAAGATCTGTTAGCACCTAGTTAGGGCTGGGGAAAAAAGCTACATTCGAAGTATAAGATGCACCCACATTTTCAGCCACTTTTAGGGAGGAAAAAGGTGCGTCTTATACTCAGAAAAATACGGTAGCTGCTATATAAATCCTTCTGTATTGAACTTAGGGGGAGGTGTGATAGGTCAGTGGTTAAGACACAGGGCTTGTAGGCTGGAAAGCCAGCAGCTCTGGTTTCAGACCTGAGCTACATGCGACGGGATGGGCCATCTTGGCCTAGCTCCTGCCAACCTAGCAGTTCGAAAGCATGCAAATGCTAGTAGATAAATAGGTAGGTACAACTTTAGTGGGAACGTAACAGCACTCTCTGATGTCATTGGGGCCATGGAAATGTCTTCAGACATTTCTGACTCAATGTTATACAGTAGGCAATGGCTTCACCCTATGGTAGGGCAATGGCTACTGGAGTACAATCTGCAGGGACTCCTTTATCTTTTTTATATGGAACTTAGCGAGCCAGTTCAATATAGTCATTAATGGCACCAGATTAGAAAGAGAGACTGTGAGTTCTGGTCCCACCTTAGGCCCAAAGCCAGATGTGTGACTTTGGGCCAGTCACTTTCAAGCCCTAGAAAGTGGCAAGGTGCGAGGGTCCCCCTCCAGTCAGGTTTATTGATTTATATGTCTTGGTAGCGTAAAATAGTGTTCTGAATAGATTTATGTTTAATTTTCCTTTTATATCTCCCTGACCAAGGGCAACGGCCTCTGTTCCACTTCTCTCTCTCCTTAGAGGCTTGATTTTTACTGTTACAATATCTCTATGCTCTGCAGAATTGCTTAAGATATGCTTTATGTGAGAAATAGAAAGACTTTGAGATGTTTCTTGAACAAACAAAAAAACAGTTTATTTAAATACAAACTTCTCAGTAGATGTCAAGTAAATTTATTTCAGCCACAACCAGCTATTCAATTATTTTGCACCTTTTCTTCTCCTCAAAGACTTTACTAGCTTTCCTGACTAAATCTAAGAAAACCCAGTTCTTCTTTAGATTCAGGCCTATAGATTAGAGCCAGTGGTGGGTTCCTACCGGTGCGGTCCACTCTATAGCACCGGTAGCGGCCCACTGGTGATATCACAGTAACGGTGCGGTCGGTTGCCGGTGCCTGGGTGCCACCATTTTTTTTAAAAAAAAAATTTAATTTTTTTTTTAAATTTTCTTATGCACATGCCCAGAAGCCGAGCTTTTGGCACTGCGCATGCGCTGCCTTCCTACCCCACAGTGAGTCCAAGCAGGGGAGGATGGCTGAGGGAGCACGTGAGACGCTGAATGAACGGGCAGCAGGACCTATCTCAGTTCCCCTCCCTTCAGCAGTCCGAAAAGCCACGAACGCGTGGTGATGATCCCAGGCATTTTCACATGTTCGAGGCTTCTCGAGCTGCTGAGGAGAGTGGGTACGGGCAGCAGGAGGCTAGGATCATCGAATGGGGAGAAGCATTCAGGCCGGACGGAGCCTCCTAGAAGAACCGCTGCCACGGTCTTGCTGCTCCCGCTGCGGGGGGCTGCGTTGCGGGTGGGCAATGCCCCCCCACTTTTACAGCCGCTGCCAAGCTCCCAAGGTCCACGCCCACCCGGTCACATGGCTGGCAAGCCACACCCACAAAATAAGCCACGCCCACAGAGTGGTAGTAAAAAAATTAGGAACCCGCCCCTGATTAGAGCATGTTTCACCATTTATCTCTATCTACAAATAACACAATATATCAATCAATAAAGTCCCCTGACTCTGGCACCTGTTTCCCACAGAACTGGCTAGAGCCTATCTTCTCTCCTGTTAACTTTCCTCTTGGACAGTTAAACTCAGGCAGAGATTCCTTATAAAACTTCCCTCTTGGAAGTCACCACAAACAGAGCTCTCCTCAGCTCTTCCACCTAGGCCTTTTATAGTTCCTGACCCTGCTATCTATGATCTGATTGGCTGGCTCCTTATGATGTAATCTATCCCCCCTCCCTTCTGGAGAACTGGGATAAACACCTTCCCCTTTCTACTTACCATACATTTAAAAGCTGTTTGGCACCATACTTACTTGTGTATACAATTCCTTTTAACTACACTTTAACTTTATACAACAACTTAACTCTTTTACATGCAGTACCTGTATGTGGGCACCACACAAGGACAAACCAATTCCAAAAAGTCTTGCCAAGTAAACTCCAAGGACTAATCCAGGCAGTTGCCAAGAATCAACACTGATCTGAAGACACACGTGTACAAAAACAAAATGGAAATGGAAAAAAAAAGAAGCTTGCATGAGGAACCTATCTACCTACCAAACACTATCATCACTTTATCTAACAAACCACAATGCCTGAAAGAGAATCATTGTTCACCTTGGCTTCCAGAAGTAATCCTTGACTTACAATCACAATTAAGCTTTGGTTGTGAAGGAAAAGAATGTTGTGTTACTCTTTTATAAAGGAATATTAAATGTACTAACAAGCTTTAATAAATATATTAAACATAATGCTCTTCTCTAACTAACACAGGATGTATTTAGTAAACATATGAGAATGACTAGAGATAATTCCTTCCAGAACACATTCAAGGCCTGGACACAGGAATATACCCATGGTCAAGCTATAATGCATTAAGATAAGGCTGGAGGAACAGCAGAAGGACAAGATAAGATAGTTTGTTTAGAGAGAGAGAGAGAAATGTCAAACTGACCTGTTAGACTTGAAAATTTAGAACTACACCGCCTTCGATCTGACCTAAGTGTAGCTCACAAAATTATCTGCCACAATGTCCTACCTGTTAACGACTACTTCAGCTTCAACCGCAATAATACACGAGCTCACAATAGATACAAACTTAATGGAAACCGCTCCAAACTTGATGGCAAAAAATTCAACTTCAACAACAGAGTGGTAAATGCCTGGAACAGTTTACCTGACTCAGTAGTTTTTTCCCTTAACCTCAAAAACTTCAACCTCAGATTATCTACCATCGACCTCACCCCATTCCTAAGAGGTCGGTAAGGGGTGTGCATAAGCGCACAATCGTGCCTACCGTTCCTGTCCTAATGTACCCATATATTCATACCTCTTTTACTCTTATTCATCCTTGTACTATTACATATATATTCAATCAAGTTTTACTGTTTATACTTTGCTTATAATCATATATGCTTGACAAATAAACAAATACAAATACAAATTCTCCATAGATTCCCTTTATGTGCTACAATATCTCAGGGCACGGAAAATCGTTTCCATAAATAACTGGAGTTTGTAGAGAACCAGGTAGCTTCCAATTTCTCTTTGAATTTCCAAAAATCTAGGCACATTTTCTGCCTGTGGATATACAACACTGGTCAGACTTCTTTCTTCCATCTGTTGTTGAATGTTTTGGGACAAGTTGGAAATATGCCATTGAATACTAGATATTTGGCGAGTGTAAGTTTTTAAGATTTGGCGAACATGTGAGAGGTATCTGGAGTAGGTTTGGAGGCCTGCCTGTATCTGATTGAAGCATCTTTCCACATCACAGGGGTCCTGCTTGCAATGAGAGGTATCAACTTGTTGAATGTCCAAGAGTGCCTCTAGGTATTTCAGTTCACTGTTGCTGCCAATGCTGAATTCTTTACGTACAAGCACATTCAATGCAAGGAGTTCTGTTCTTATCCCAATGGCAAGCTCCATATTTTTTGAAACAAACTCACGGAAACCAGGATCTGCAGAAAATTCTGCATGAGGTGCAGCTAAGCACATTAACCAAGAAAGTGCAATACTGACAAGAAGAAGACCACTCCGTGTTGAACTCATCTTTCTGCAGAAAAACGTTTTGTCTCGCCCACTTTCTCCACCCTTTTCTTCGAAAACGACACGCTTTTGAATGGTGCGTGAGGTCACTGGTGAGCGGATCCTGGGTTGCTGTGAATCAAGCTGCTCTCCATGGAGGGTATTTATAGAGAGAATATTCAGGAACTTCCTCCAGATGGTGAAAAGAGGGAGCGGAAAACTTTTACCTGACAGGACTTCTTTGACGGGCAGAATTCCAGCTTCCCTGTCTTTGTTTTTAATTTATTTTAATTTTTTATACACCATTTTTATACACCGTGAGGGACTAGATGTACCTTTCCCTATAACTAAAGGTTTATCTTGCATAAAAAGTTTTCCATCCTTAGCAATGACTTTCAAGGAAACTGCTTCCTCCTTCTAAACATGCCCATTATAAAGATTTTAAAAAGATAATTCAAACTAGCAACAGTGTCAGACATCATCTTCAACAGAACCACTTCTTTCCTAGACGCTTCAAAAGCTCAAAATTAACAGTATGCCTATGGGCTAAATTCAGAAGGAAATGAATAAAGAGTATAGGAATATATCAAAATGTTTTCAAAGCTATTGGCTTGAGGACTGGAGGGAAATTGTTTAAGAGTTTCTCTTTGGTTTTATTTTGAAATAGTATGCCTTCCCTTTAAAAAAGGAACCTCGTTGTTTATATAGTTGAACTAAAGATGAATTACAGTATCTAACCAAAATACTGTATATCTTCCTGATTCTTTCAGGTCTAAGATTAATTACTTGGAAGAGGCTTCCTTAAGATTTTCTGTATGAATAAAAGATGAAGTTAATCATTCATATATTTTGTTTTCTGCAACAAAAGTTGGCTTTCATCCAGGTTTAAACCAGAGTCAACCACAATTCATAGATAATTATCATTAATAAAGTGTAAGTTCTCTTACTCAAAATATAATTTGAAACCAATCTGTTTACTCATAATCCACACCTGATTTTTACTGTATAGTATATTTCTCAAAAAAGTTCTGATTGAGTATAGTCATAGTTGCTATTGAAAAGTTTTGCTCAACTAGCTTTCTTTAAATATGATGAAATACAATTTTCTTTAGAATTTATTCTTTGTACATTATTTTCTAAAGATGAGGTTTTCTTAAGAACCTATTTATTAATTGGTCAAATTTATAAAGCCACTGGATTCCATAAAGACTCCAACCACCATACAACCTTAGAAATAGAAAACAATAGAACAAGAAAGAAAAGCCTATTTCAAGAATGAAAAAAGTAACAAAATCATGAAAGAACTTTTCCACTCATTAAGCAGGGGGTTAGACTAGAAGACCTCCAAGGTCCCTTCCAACTTTGTTATTATTATTATTATTTTAAATTGGGGGGAAAATTGTGAAGACAGTTGGGACAGAAAGCAGGTACCATAAAGAAAAGACACACTTCCAGAGTTCCATCACATGACATTATTTAATCAGTGGGACCTAGGGCATGCCAACTCTACTAATAAAAGAATTACAGTTGGAAGGGACCTTAGAGGTCTTCTAGTCCAACCCCAGCCTCAAGCAGGAGACCCTACACCATTTCAGACAAATGGCTGTCTAGTCTCTTCTTAAAAGCCTCCAGTGATGAAACACCCACAATTTCTGAAGGCAAGCTGTGCCACTGGTTAATTGTTCTCACTGTTTGGAAATTTCTCCTTAATTCCAGTTTGCTTCTCTCCTTGACTAGTTTCCATCCATTGTTATTTGTCTTGCTTTCTAGTGCTTTGGAAAATAGGTTGATGCCTTCTTCCTTGTGGCAGCCCCTTAGATATTGGAAGACTGCTATCATGTTACCCCTGGTCCTTCTTTTCATTAGACTAGACATACCCAATTCCTGCAACCGTTCTTCATATGTTTTAGCCTCTTCTCTGCACTCTTTCTAGAGTCGCCACATTTTTTTAAAATGACACAGAAAGGGCAGAACGTATTGTAGATCAGGGGTCCCCAAACCTTTTAACCTCAGGGACCACTAAATTCATAATTTTAAATTCTGTGGACCACTAATATGATCTGCCTAATGACTGGTTAGGTGGGCATGGTTAGGTGGTCCTGTGACTGGGTGGGCATGGCCAACTTGATGTCACTCACGTCGAGGGGCAAGTCACTGGCTTCTACTCGCCCCTCCCTTCCCAGCCACTCCTTGCCTGCCTGCATGGGCTCCTTAGGGTCCCAATAGGAAGCAGTTGTTGGAGCTAAGCAGCCACCATGAGAAAGAGTTGGCAAAACAGCCGGCTCAGTTCAAATTGGATCTGACCGAGGAGGAGGCTCAGCAGAAGCACCTCACTGTGGACTACGAGCATAGGCTTTCCAAGCAGAGGGAAGACCTGCAGGAGTGCAAGGCCAGGTACCGGTGCCTGGAGGCTGAGCAGGCTGAGATGGTCAGTCAGTTCCCGGCCATGATGCAGTCCCTCTTCACCACCAGCAAAACTTCCCTCCTGCCTTCGCCCAAAGCCCCACACCAGGAGGCTGAAGCAGACCCCAAGTTGAACTTTCTGCCCCCCTCTGACCCACCCAAAAATGTCCCAAAGAGGGAGACTCTCTGCAGCAACACAAGCATTCATTGCACATATCTGGCCCAGGGGCCGTAGTTTGAGGACCCCTGATTTAGTGCAATATAAAAAATGCAAATAATTTTTCTGTGGAGCACCAAAATTTTCTTGTGGACCACCAGTTGGTGACTGCTGTTGTAGATTGTCAGTCCCTCACACAACCAGACCATAGAACAGAAAGGGTATAATAGGTGGTATAATTAGCATCTTGAATTGTATTTGGAAGCCAAATGATAACCAGTACAACTCATGAAGCAATCACATTACAGCACGGGTGTCAAACTCATGACATCATGTTGTTGTCATTTATTTATTTATTTGTTCAAATTTGTATGCCACCCAACTCCCAGGGGACTCTGGGCAGCTAGAGATGTATCGTGACTTTTTCCCCCTTTCCTAAACCAGGGGTGGGCATGGCCAGTGCATGATGCATCCAACCTGTGGGCCGCGAGTTTGACACCTCTGCATTACAGGAACAAACCCTCCAGTTTGAGCAACATACTTAATTTCAGAACCACAGACAGGTATTTGGGAATACACTATGTTTATTAGTATTTTTTAATTAAGAATACTATTTGTAACTTGATAACTACAGCATCAACCAGTGACTCCTATGTTCAGTTTATAGAGTTCTTACTGTGACTGACTCTAAATTGCAGACTTCAGATTTAAAACACTTGCATCTATTCTTTATATTGTTATACAGCAGATACCGTATTTTTCGGAGTATAAGACGCACCTTTTTCCTCCCTAAAAGTGGCTGAAAATTTGGGTGCGTCTTATACTTCGAATGTACTTTTTTTTTTCCCAGCCCTAACTAGGTGCTAACAGATCTTCCCAGCTCTTACCTTGAAGGCTTCTTCATTGTTACTCTCTCCAAAGAATGTTTTTCCAGCCCTAAGTCTTTGCAGGGTTTTTTTTTCCATTGCTCTACTTGCTCCAAAGAAGTTTTTTTCTAGCACTAACCAGGTGCTAACTATCTTCCCAGCTCTTACTGGCTTGCAGGCTCTTTCATTGTTACTCTCTCAGAAGAAGGTTTTTTTAAGTCCTAACCAAGGGATAAAATAAGGTGCTGAAGCTGACCAGATTAAGGATGCTAGCCAGATGAATACCTGGTAGGCAGATTGTTTTCCCCTATTTTCCTCCCCAAAAACTAAGGTGCGTCTTATACTCCAGTGCGTCTTATACTCTGAAAAATACGGTAGCTTTAGAATGTGAAGGGAGAAACATAATTAGAAGCAGCCCTTTAATAAAAAAAACCTCCTTGAGACTAATGCTTGCATGAAAACAAATAAAGATAAGCTTTATTTAGGTAAGAGCATAGCAATAGGAGAGCCTGAATTATTTAAGTCTATCTGTAGTTAAGAGCCTATGACAATGGTGGCAAACCTTTTTAGGTTCGCGTGCCAAAAAGGGGGGGGGGCGCTAGCGTGTGCTCGTGTACCCACACCCATTCCCTCCCCCACACACATGTGCACAACCCCCCCATGCTGCCCCCTGCGCATGCGCACACCCCCCCACCCCCGCGCAAAGGCCTTACCGGAGCCTGGGATGACGAAACGGGCAAACCGGAAGTGCGGAAAAATGCACTTCCGGTTTGTCTGTTTTGTAGTTTGTTGCATTCCGGGGCTTCAGGGAACTTCCCTGAACCCTCCGGAGTGCAAAAAACAGCTCACCGGCAAACCAGAAGTTCGTTTTTCCGCACTTCCGGTTTGCCGGTGGGCAACGCTCGCGTGCCCTCCGCTATGGCTCCGCGTGCCACCTGTGGCACGCGTGCCATAGGTTCGCCACCACGGGCCTATGATGTGCCCTCTGTCATTATGGAAAGTATCGGAACTGCTCAGAGACAGAAAGCAAAAGAAGAATTATCTGAGAGAGGAAGGAAGGAAATAGTGAAAAGCTTGAGAATATTAGCCTTTCCAATAGAAGATATGTTACATAGGGACAGGCAAATTAAATCTTTTAGATGATGAAAAAGGATAAAAATGCAGAATTCCTCTGCTAACTACTGTATTTCTACATCATTGGCCTCAGTGGTCAGTCAGTTTCTAGCTGCAGAACATTAGTTCATGGAGGAGGTGATCATATGATCTTTGGATGCTGCAATTGGTCATAAATGTGAGCCAATCACCAACCATCTGAAATTTGATCATGTCACTCCAGGATGATACAGCAATCATAACTTTAAGGAGGGATCATAAGTAAATTTTTCAAGTTTTGTCGTAACTTTGAATGGTTGTTAAGCAAATGGTCATAAGTGAAGGACAATCTGAACCATGAGATGGCAAGATTCATATTTGTAAGCAGCATGTAAAGAACAGCCTTGTAACATTTTATAACAAGTTCTCTCAAATGCACACTATATCAATTTCCATTTCTATTTTTCCATGAAATTCATGCTATTGATTATGTAATGTAATGACAGTGGGCATGCTTATATACACAGGGGTTGTAGAGGATTTACCCCTTGTTCCTCTGACAGGATCTCCATTTTCTTACTTCTTTTTATAGATGGGGACAGCAGTCTCTTTCTTTCCTCCTAACACCAGTTTATTCCATAAAAGTGCAAACCTCCTGCTTCTAATTTTTTTCCTTTTCCCTAGTTTAACTGTGTGGGAAAATATGTGCACTGTTAAAATCCTTTCAGAATGAGTGGGCTGTTTCAATAATATTCAGTAAGAAATCCATATCTTAATTAATAAACAGGAGCTGAAATCCCAAATAAGAAATGGAAATAAGAGAAAATATTGAGACTTACAGGATTTATCTCAATAGTTACAGCGCCATCCAGGAATAGAGACATACAGATAGAAAGATAGGGCCAATAATGCTATTCCAACAGAGAAAATCAGTTGTGAAGTTTCCGAAAGATGCCCTAATTAATTCATGAGTCATGAGCCAAGCTTCAAAAGAAACATAGCCATTTATTTGGAACGACATTTCGGCAATACTCCGATGCAGTCAGAAGTGAGCTCACGTGGGTTACGTGCCCTCATGACCCTGTCTCCCCCCTTCTCCCTGGACATGTCATAAATCACATTCTCCAATGAACCACGTTGGCGGGCTGTGAAACCCACACCCCTCCTGCTGACTCCGGTAACCCAGGACACAATCAGTTAAAAAATAATAATAATTGTGGAATGTAGTTTCAGTTAGGACAAACAGCAACTCCATCAGTTCTCCGCTCTCCTGCTTATGGCAACTTGAAAGCTTTGCAAGTTGACACCAGTATTATAATTCATCTTTATCTGCCACTAATTCCTAGATTGCTATATATTTAGTATTTTCTGGCTCTCAGATGGCCGGGAATCAGGATGCTACTGAGAGATGCTTACCATGTGTGGGAGATAGAAAGAAAGGCATGATAAAGACCAATAGGACATGCCTCTTTTCTAAAAGCACACCTGAGAAAGGCAACCTTTCCTGCCCCTGTTTTTCAGGCTTTGATATTCTCTGCTCACAATCTAGACCAGTGTTTCTCAATCATAGCAAGTTTAAGATGTGTAGACTTCAACTTCCAGAAATCCCAACCAGGATTCAGCTATCAGTGAGAATTCTGGGAGTTGAAGTCCACACATCTTAAGCTTGCCAAAGTTGAGAAATACTGGTCTGAACTGATGAGCTAGATCTGATGGACAGGATTAAAGTTTTCCTCTCTCCCCCTTCTCTCTCTCTCTCATTTGTTTCTCTCTTTCCTCTCTCTCATTCTCTCCCTCCATCATTTTCTCATTTTTTTCTTTCCTTCTCTCTTTTTCTCCCCTTTTCTCTCTCTCATTTCTCTCTCTGTCTCTGTCTCTCAATTCTCTCCCTCTCGTTTCTGTTTTTCTTTTTCCTCTCCCTTCTTCCCTCTCTCTCTTTCTTTCTCTCCCTTTCTCTCTCTCATTTGTTTCCCTCTCTTTTCCCTCTCTCTCATTCTCTCCCTCCAGCTCTGTCTCATCTCTCTCCCTCACCCTCTCTCTCCCACTTCTCCCTCTCTCACATTTGTTTCTCTCTTTCCTGTCTCTCATTCTCTCCCTCTCGTTTCTGTTTTTCTTTTTCCTCTCCCTTCTTCCCTCTCTCTCTTTCTTTCTCTCCCTTTCTCTCTCTCATTTGTTTCCCTCTCTTTTCCCTCTCTCTCATTCTCTCCCTCCAGCTCTGTCTCATCTCTCTCCCTCACCCTCTCTCTCCCACTTCTCCCTCTCTCACATTTGTTTCTCTCTTTCCTGTCTCTCATTCTCTACCTCTCTCATTTTCTAATCTCTCTCTCTCTTTTTCTCTTTTTCTCCCCCTTTCTCTCTCTCATATCCTCTCTCTCATATCCTCTCTCATATCCTCTCTCATATCCTCTCTCATATCCTCTCTCATATCCCCTCTCTCTCTCTCTCTCTCTCTCTCTCTCTCTCTCTCTCTCTCTCTCTCTCTCTCTCTCTCTCTCTCTCTCTCTCTCTCTCTCTCTCTCTCTCTCTCACACACACACACACACACACACACACACACAGGATACCCTCCTGGGCCGGGATCACAGCAGCAGTGACTCCTCCTCCTGCTGCCACCACTACGCGCTCAGATGAGTAGCTGGCCATGCTTCTTAGGAGAGCCTGAGCTCTTTCCTCACTGTATCTGGTGGTGGCAGCTGTTCCTTCCTGCTGCCCTCCTTCCTGAGCCTGTACTGGCGCTCAGCTGCCCGCGAAGGTCACGGAATTGCAAAAAGTAGCCGGTCGTGGGCAGTGCGGAGAAAATGCTAGGGGTGCTTCAGCCGCGTAACTCTGAGGAGAGGCTCGCGCCTTCTCGGGGTGGAGTCCAGGTCGCATGACCGGGTCAGCAGGGAGCCACAGGAGCGGGGTCAATGAGCCACATGCCACTCTGAAGCCATGGATTGCTGACACCAGCACTAGACAATTTGCTTTTTTAATAATTCTACATCTGTTTCACTTTATTTTTAAAGGAGTAAATTCCATAAGGAACTAGTTTTTTAAATCAGGAATCTATTTTTGACCCGGATTACTGTACATAAAGCAAGGTTAAGCAGTCTGGGAGTTATTGGTCTTTTTATGCTACAATTATTTTCTATGCAATAGTATGGCAAATGATAGAGGATGATGGAAGCTATGAACTGAACCTCTTCTAAAAAAAGGCCATGCATGCCGGCAGTCTATTTAGCATCTGTAAACAATGGTAAGGACACAGACTATACCAGGGGTGTGCAACCTTAAACAATCAAAGAGCCATTTGGACCCGTTTCCCACAGAAAAGAAAACACTGGGAGCCATAAAATCTGGGTGGGCATGACCAACTCAACATCACTTCCACACAGTCACATGAAAACCCCCAGCCACGCCTACCCAGGTTTTGTGGTTCCCAGTGTTTTCTTTGGAAAATGGGTCTCCGTCTCTCCGTTTCTCTCTCTGTCCCTCCCTCCCTCTCATTTCTGTTTTTCTCTCTTTTTCTTCTCCCTCTCTTCTCCTCTTCTTTCTTTCTTTCTTTCTCTCCCCTTCTCTCTCTCATTTCTCTCTCCCTCTCTCCCCTTCTCTCTCTCTCCCTCTTTGTTTCTCTCTATTGTCTCTCTCATTCTCTCCCTCCATCATTTTGTCATTTCTCTCTCTCCTTCTCTCTATTTCTCCCCTTTTCTCTCTCTCATTTCTCTCTCTCTGTCTCTCTATTCTCTCCCTCTCATTTCCACTTTTTCCTCTCCCCCTCCCTCTCACTCTTTCTTTCTCTCCCCTTCTACCTCTCATTTGTTTTCCTCTTTTCCCTCTCTCTCATTCTCTACCTCCAGCTCTCTTTCATTTCTCTCTCCCTCTCTCTCTCCCCTTCTCTCTCTCATTTGTTTCTCTCTTTCCTGTCTCTCATTCTCTCCCTCCAACATTTTCTCATTTCTCTCTCTCTTTCTCTCACCTTTTCTCTCTCTCATTTGTGTTTCTCGCACACATGCGGGCACAAGCAGGATACCCTCCTGGGCCGAGATCATGGCAGTGGTGGTGACTCCTGCTGCCACCAATGCACACTCAGGTAAGTAGCTGGCCATGCTGCGCAGGAGAGCCGTAGCTCTTCCCTCCCTGCATCTGGTGGCAGCGGCTGCTCCTCCGCATTCCCCTCCCTTCTGAGCCGACACGAAGGGGACTGCGGCTGGCGCTGAGCTGCCCATGAAGGATGCAGAATCGCAAAAAGCAGCCAGTCATGGGCATTGTGGAGAAAGCACTAGGGGCGCTTCAGCTGTGAGGTTCTACAGAGAAACCTGCGCCTTTTGGGGGAGGAGAGCAGGTCACGTGACCAGGTCAGGCCACTGTCTCGGGGCGGAGAGCAGGTTGCGTGACCCAGTCATCAGAGAGCCGCAGGAGAGGGGTCAAAGAGCCACATGTCTCTGGAGCCACTAGTTGCCAACACCCGGACTATACTGTGTGTCCCAAACACTAATAAAGACAGGAATTGCAAACTTCTCTTATGTTTCATCCTGTAGTTTCGTCTAGCTACCACCAGCTAGTACTCTTATGTTTAAATATTAAAGAGTAGTTTAATGTTGTATGCACCTCAACATACATGCCACACATGGCTATAGCATTGTGAACTGTGCACTCAATGGCTGAAATCTAAGCATCTGTTTTCATTCATCTGACAACATTGGTATAAATAATGAATAAATATCTATTTATTGAAGTCCAAATTCAAGATTCAACAATTCTGACACTATAAATATTAAATATGCTAATTAATTAAAACTCGTAACAAACTATTAAAAACTGATTACAGTGATATTTCATCAGGGAAAGAAGAGCCTGGGAACTTGCCATCATAAGAAGAATACATTTCATTGCAAAATATTTGATATGGTTTTAAAAATCAATTTTTCTTACAGGTTAATCGTTAACAGTCTTAAACAATTTTAGTTTAACTGTAGTAATTTCTCAAGTGGTAAAAGATCTCTGAAAAAGTCTGAAGACAAATTTTCCCATTTCCACATACATGTGTGAGATGCTCTTCTCTCAATACCATACCAATAATAATAATAATAATAATAATAATAATAATAATAATAATAATAATAATAATAATAATAATAATAATAATAATAATAATAATAATAATAATAATAATAATAATAATAATAATAATAATAATAATAATAATAATAACAAAGTTGGAAGGGACCTTGGAGGTCTTCTAGTCCAACCCCCTGCCTAGGCAGGAAACCCTACACTACTTCAGACAAATGGTTATCCAACATCTTCTTAAAAACTTCCAGTGTTGGAGCATTCACAACTTCTGGAGGCAAGCTGTTCCACTGATTAATTGTCCTAACTGTCAGGAAATTTCTCCTTAGTTCTAAGTTACTTCTCTCCTTGTTTAGTTTCCACCCATTACTTCTTGTTCTACCTTCAGGTGCTTTGGAGAATAGTTTGACTCCCTCTTCTTTGTGGCAACCCCTGAGATATTGGAACACTGCTATCATGTCTCCCCTGATCCTTCTTTTCATTAAACTAGACATACCCAGTTCCTGCAACCGTTCTTCATATGTTTTAGCCTCCAGTCCCCTAATCATCTTTGTTGCTCTTCTCTGCACTCTTTCTAGAGTCTCAACATCCTTTTTACATCTTGGTGACCAAAACTGAATGCAGTATTCCAAGTGTGGCCTTACCAAGGCATTATAAAGTGGTATTAACACTTTGCGTGATCTTGATTCTATCCCTCTGTTAATGCAGCCTAGAACTGTGTTGGCTTTTTTGGCAGCTGCTGCACACTGCTGGCTCATATTTAAATGGTTGTCCACTAGGACTCCAAGATCCCTCTCACAGTTACTACTGTTGAGCAAGGTACCACATATACTGTACCTGTGCATTTTGTTTTTCTTGCCTAAATGTAGAACCTTACTTTTTTCACCATTGAATTTCATTTTGTTTGATAGCGCCCAATGTTCAAGTCTGTCAAGATCCTTCTGTATCTTGAGCCTATCTTCTGGAGAGTTGGCTATTCCTGCCAGTTTGCTGTCATCTGCAAATTTGATGAGTTCCCCATCTATCCCCTCGGGCTAATCATTTGAAGTGAATGCTACTCTATAAAAATTTAAACAGTCAGTTTTAAAACAAGTTACAATTTAACCCAGTGTTTCTCAACCTTAGCAACTCTTAAGACTTCAACCTTCCTCAAAGCCAAAATTGCTGAGAATCAGTGACTTAAAAGAATGGCTTGCTTTTCACAACATGCTGAAACTCAAACAGCTCCATTTTAGTCTAATCTAACATGTTGTACAAACGCAGCTAATATTTTTATTTCTCTTAGAGCTAAATTTATTTGGATTACTTTACTGTCTCCTACTTTCAGTGTATTAAAATGGTGCATAAAACCTTAAAATCAATTAAAAACAAAGACAGAGAAGCTGGAATTCTACCCATCAAAGCAGTCCTGTCAGGTAAAAGCAAGTCTTAGGGCTTCCTTTTGTGTACAGAAGTATTTCAGCTTCAAAGTCTTTAGTGAGAATTCTCCACAGATTCCCTTTATGTGCTACAATATCTCAGGGCACGGAAAATCGTTTCCATAAATAACTGGAGTTTGTAGAGAACCAGGTAGCTTCCAATTTCTCTTTGAATTACCACAAATCTAGGCACATTTTCTGCCTGTGGATATACAACACTGGTCAGACTTCTTTCTTCCATCTGTTGTTGAATGTTTTGGGACAAGCCGGAAATAAGCAGTTGAATTCTAGGTATTTGGTTAGTGTAAGTTGATAAGATTTGGTGAACATGTGAGAGGTAACTGGAGTAGGTTTGGAGGCTTGCCTCTATCTGATAGAAGCATCTTTCCACATCACAGGGGTCCTGCCTGCAATGAGAGGTATCAACCTGTTGAATGTCCAAGAGTCTCTCTAGGTATTGCAGTTCACTGTTGCTGCCAATGCCGAATTCTTTACGCAGAAGCACATTCAATGCAAGGAGTTCTGTTCTTATCCCACTGGCAAGCGCCATATTTTTCAAAACAAACTTACGGAAACCAGGATCTGCAGAAAATTCTGCATGAGGTGCAGCTAAGCACATTAACCAAGGAAGTGCAATACTGACAAGAAGAAGACCACTCCGTGTTGAACTCATCTTTCTGCAGAAAAACGTTTTGTCTCGCCCACTTTCTCCACCCTTTTCTTCGAAAACGACACGCTTTTGAATGGTGCGTGAGGTCACTGGTGAGCGGATCCTGGGTTGCTGTGAATCAAGCTGCTCTCCATGGAGGGTATTTATAGAGAGAATATTCAGGAACTTCCTCCAGATGGTGAAAAGAGGGAGCGGAAAACTTTTACCTGACAGGACTTCTTTGACGGGCAGAATTCCAGCTTCCCTGTCTTTGTTTTTAATTTATTTTAATTTTTTATACACCATTTTTATACACCGTGAGGGACTAGATGTACCTTTCCCTATAACTAAAGGTTTATCTCGCATAAAAAGTTTTCCATCCTTAGCAATGACTTTCGAGGAAACTGCTTCCTCCTTCTAAACATGCCCATTATAAAGATTTTAAAAAGAAAATTCAAACTAGCAACAGTGTCAGACATCATCTTCAACAGAACCACTTCTTTCCTAGACGCTTCAAAAGCTCAAAATTAACAGTATGCCTATGGGCTAAATTCAGAAGGAAATGAATAAAGAGTATAGGAATATATCAAAATGTTTTCAAAGCTATTGGCTTGAGGACTGGAGGGAAATTGTTTAAGAGTTTCTCTTTGGTTTTATTTTGAAATAGTATGCCTTCCCTTTAAAAAAGGAACCTCGTTGTTTATATAGTTGAACTAAAGATGACTTATCTAACCAAAATATACCATATTTTTCAGAATATAACCTTTTTACCCCCCAAAAGAGAGTGAAAACTTGGGTGCGTCTGATACACCGAATGTAGCCCCACCCACCCAGCCACCCCCACCCTTTGGCCTGTCTTCCAGCAATTTACCTGTTTGCAGCAAAGAGGGAAGAGCCTGTAAAGCCAAGCAAGTCACTAGCAGCTTCCCGAGGTACAGCTGGTTTGCCACGTGCTAAAATGTAACTGAAACTGAAACTGCAAAGAGGCAAATAGCTGGGAGAGACACGCAGATTTTTATTTGGAACTGGATGGAAGGGGGGTAAGTGAATAACTATAAATGTCTGTAGAATGTTCAAATTATTAGACTTATTTTTTAAAGACTGCTTTATTACTGTTCTAGAGCCAGGGGTCTCCAACCTTGGCAATTTTAAGACTTGTGGACTTCAACTCCCAGAATTCCACAGCCAGCTTTGTTAGCTTTGCTGGCTGTGGAATTCTGGGAGTTGAAGTCTACAAGTCTTAAAGTTGCCAAGGTTGGAGATCCCTGTAAATCTAGACAACTTAACAAAATAAAGAAGCTTTTTAAAATAAATGCTTGCTCTGAAGAGGCCCAGTGCTATTGTATCTTCTTTTAAATAATAGAGAATAATGTATACTTCCAGAAATTTTAATTAATTTTAACAGCTCTGTACAAGTATAGTCTGAAATGTAACAGTGTCCTGTTTAGTATTAGAGTTTAGTTACCTTGGAGTAGATCTATTTAAATAATTGGGAAGAGTTAGTATGACTAAATTTAAGAAAACTTTCTGCCATAATGTACATTTCTCCAATTCTTTGCTATTTCTATGGGTCAGGCACACATGCACAGAAATGCACAGCAAACAGTGTATATCATCTGTGCTGTTTGCTGTTTGCTGTTTGCTGTTTGGCAAATTGGAGGCAGAGGCCTTTTTTCCTTGTTTTCCTCCCCCAAAACTAAGACTAAGACTTATACTCTGGTGCGTCTTATACTCCGAAAAATACGGTATCTTCCTGATTCTTTCTGATCTAAAATGAATTACTTGGAAGAGGCTTCCTTAAGATTTTCTGTATGAATAAAAGATGAAGTTAATCATTCATATATTTTGTTTTTTGCAACAAAAGTTGGCTTTCATCCAGGTTTAAATCAGACTGTAAGTCAACCACAATTCATAGATAATGATCTCTAATAAAGTGTAAGTTCTCTTACTCAAAATGTAATTTGAAACCAACCTGTTTACTCATAATCCACTAAGCCAAATACACCTGATTTTTACTCTATAGTATATTTCTCAAAAAAGTTCTGATTGAGTGTAGTCATAGTTGCTATTGAAAAGTTTTGCTCAACTAGCTTTCTTTAAATGTGATGAAATACAATTTTCTTTAGAATTTATTCTTTGTACATTATTTTCAAAGGATGAGGTTTTCTTAAGAACCTATTTATTAATTGGTCAAATTTATAAAGCCATTGGATTCCATAAAGACTCCGACCAACATACAACATTAGAAATAGAATATAATAGAACAAGAAAGAAAAGCATATTTCAAGAATGAAAAAAGTAACACATAAAATCATGAAAGAATTTTTCCACTCATTAAGCAGGGGGTTAGACTAGAAGACCTCCAAGGCCCCTTCCAACTTTGTTATTATTTTTATTATTTTAAATTGGGGGAAAAATTGTGAAGACAGTTGGGACAGAAAGCAGGTACCATAAAGAAAAGACACACTTCCAGATTTCCATCACATGACATTATTTAATCAGTGGGACCTGGGGCATGTCAACTCTACTAATAAAAGTATTACAGTTGAATTATACAGTATAATTCGAGGTCTTCTAGTCCAACCCCCTCCTCAAGCAGGAGACCCTATACCATTTCAGACAAATGGCTGTCTAGTCTCTTCTTAAAAGCCTCCAGTGATGAAACACCCACAATTTCTGAAGGCAAGCTGTGCCACTGGTTAATTGTTCTCACTGTTTGGAAATTTCTCCTTAATTCCAGTTTGCTTCTCTCCTTGACTAGTTTCCATCCATTGCTATTTGTCTTGCCTGCTAGTGCTTTGGAAAATAGGTTGATGCCTTCTTCCTTGTGGCAGCCCCTTAGATATTGGAAGACTGCAATCATGTTACCCCTGGTCCTTCTTTTCATTAGACTAGACATACCCAATTCCTGCAACCATTCTTCATAAGTTTTAGCCTCTTCTCTGCACTCTTTCTAGAGTCGCCACATTTTTTAAAAATGACATAGAAAGGGCAGAACGTATTGTAGATCGGGGGTCCCCAAACTTTTTGACCTCAGGACCACTAAATTCATAATTTTAAATCCCATGGACCACTAATATGATCTGCCAAGTGACTGATTGGGTGGGAGTGGCTAGGTGGTCTTGTGACTGGGTGGGCATGGCCAACTTGATGTCACTCATGTCGAGGGGCAAGTCACTGGCTTCTACTCGCCCCTCCCCTCCCAGCCACTCCTTGCCTGCCTGCATGGGCTCCTTAGGGTCCCAATAGGAAGCAGTTGTTGGAGGTAAGAGCTGAAGTGGTGCAGTGGTTAAATGCTGCGACTGCAGGCTGACTGCTAGTTCAGCAGTTCAGTTGTTCAAATCTCACTAGGCTCAAGGTTGACTCAGCCTTCCATCCTTCTGAGGTCGGTAAAATGAGGACCCAGATTGTTGGGGGCAATATGCTGAACTCTGTAAACCCCTTAGAGAGGGCTGTAAAGCACTATGAAGCGGTATATAAGTAAAATGCTATTGCTATTGCTTAGCAGCCACCATGAGAAAGAGTTGGCAAAACAGCTGGCTCAGTTCAAATTGGATCTGACCGAGGAGGAGGCTCAGCAGAAGCACCTCACTGAGGACTACGAGCATAGGCTTTCTAAGCAGAGGGAAGACCTGCAGGAGTGCAAGGCCAGGTACCGGTGCCTGGTGGCTGAGCAGGCTGAGATGGTCAGCCAGTTCCCAGCCATGATGAAGTCCCTCTTCACCACCAGCAACACTTCTTTCCAGCCTTCACCCAAAGCCCCGCACCAGGAGGCTGAAGCAGACCCCAAGTTGAACTTTCTGCCCCCCTCTGCCCCTCCCAAAAATGTCCCAAAGAGGGAGACTCTCTGCAGCAAAACAAACATTAATTGCACATATTTGGCCCAGGGGCCGTAGTTTGAGGACCCCTGATTTAGTGCAATATAAAAAAATGCAAATAATTTTTCTGCGGAGCACCAAAATTTTCTTGCAGACCACCACCAGTTGGTGACCGCTGTTGTAGATTGTCAGTCCCTCACACAACCAGACCATAGAACAGAAAGGGCATAATAGGTGGTATAATTAGCATCTTGAATTGTATCTGGAAGCCAAATGATAACCAGTGCAACTCATGAAGCGATCACATTAATGAAACTTCCATTAACATTTCACAAAAAGAGTAAGAACACAACAGAAACCAAGAAACTTTGGAAAAAATTAATCACATCTAAAGATGATTAAAGGACTGCAAGGAAATCTTTTCATTAAAATAACTGAGACTGAAGCTTCAATTAATGAACTACAATTCATGGTTATTACCTTGACTAATAAAGTTTGTAAGTGAACAGAAAGCTTGTAATAAAGTAACCGACCCAAAGAACAAACTGCCAAGAGCAAAACCAAAATGGGGGAAAAAAAACTTAGCATAAGTGAAATTAGAACATCAACAAATGTCTTGATAACAATTTACATGCATTTCACCCTCTTTTGTTTTTTTCTCCATAATCGAATCAAGGAAAGCAAACGAATGGCTTTAGAATCAACTTCTATGAGGCTAACGAAATGTGAAGAGTGAACTTAATGTAAAGTTAATTACATTAATGAAACTATCAGTTGTAACACAGACTGAAGAAAAAAAGAAAAAAATGCACAGTCTCTTTAGTTTAACATACCTGGAAGCAGGCTAAAAGCAAAACAAATTAGCTGCCACTTTGATGCCCCTTAAAATGTTACTTCTATGGGCATCTACATGACATATAGAATTACAGAATGCAAGAGGTGGAAGGGACCTTGGAGGTCATCTAGTCTAATCCCCTGATCAAGCAGGAGACTGTATGCTGGTCCAGTCTTTTCTAAAAATCACCAGCGATAATGACTGATGGTGAGGAAAGCAATCCACTAGGACAGAGGTGTCAAACTCAAGGGCCAGATCTGGCCTATGAGGCCCACTTTGATCTGGCCCATGAGGCCGCCCTAGAAACAACAAAGGACCAGCCTGTGGTGCCTCTGCCAGCAAAAATGGAGCTTGGGAGGGCCACATGCGGCCTTCCCGAGCTCCACTTTTGCTGTCAGAGGTTTACAGGAGGCCATCCCAGCCTAAAATGGAGCTCACGAGCCCGTTTTCTCTGGCAGAGCGCTCGGGCCACCACAGGTGCTCCTGACACGAGTGACGTCAATCTGGCCACGCCCACCCCAGCCCCCCAAGTTCAAACACAACTGTGATGTGGCCCTCAATGAAATCGACTTTCTGCACTAGGAAGAAAGCCATTCCACTGATTAATTGTTCTCACTGTCAGGAAATGTCTCCTTAGTTCTGGGTTGGAACTTCCTTTAAAGATCTTCCTTCTGTTACTTCTTGTCCTGCTCTCCAGGTGCCTTGGAGAACAGGTCAACACCCCCCCTCCCCCGCTTTGGTGACAGCTCCCCAGTCCTGCTCATTATTTCAAGATGAGCTGAAAAACTAACCTCACCCACAAATTGAATAATCATTCAAAGAAGGAAAAAATTGAAATCCAGATTACTTTTGTATTTTTAAGTACGGTAGGTATACAGAATATGTAGATCTACAGGTGTGCAGAGAGAGGGGGGAGGGAGGGGGAGAGAGAGGGGGAGGGAGGGAGGGAGGGAGAGGGAGAGAGGGAGAGGGAGAGGGAGAGGGAGGGAGGGAGGGGGAGGGAGAGAGAGGGGGGGAGGGAGGGAGGGAGGGAGGGGGAGGGGGGAGGGAGGGAGGGAGGGAGGGAGGGAGGGAGGGATGGAGGAGAGAGAGAGAGAGAGAGAGAGAGAGAGAAAGAGAGAGAGAGAGAGAGAGAGAGAGAGAGAGAGAGAGAGAGAGAGAGAGAGAGAGAGAGAGAGACATTCCAACCTACCTTCTACACAAATGCCTAAGATAAAGAAGGTGAAGACAGCAAAACAAGAGACAAATGACAAAGAAAGAAGATGCTGGAAGACTCTGGTGAGTCAGATCAAGTTAAAAATCACCCAATGTCCTTATCTTGGACACAGTCGGATGCAAGGCCATCTAGCAAGGCTTTGAATATTGCCAATATCCGAAGATCTACAAAGGAAAACCAAACATGTATTGGTTCAATGTTTTCTTGTGATAGTCCCAAAATGTAAGGCAGCATTACAATCACCAAAACATCAATGGCTGTTGAGCTGAGGACAAAACCACTTAGGCCTCTCCTGTGTCAATATCGAAACCAATAGCTGAAACGGGAACTTTTCAATTTGTACATCCCTTCCCTGATATAAACCCTTTACTTTATACTAAGCACTTCAGCAATGAAGAAGGTTTAAAATGATTGACAGCTATGTGATTACCAACTCCTTGTTCCTGCAAGGCTGGAACAAAGTGGGGATTGCTAACCTTTGAACACTCAGGGCAGCTGAAGGAATAAAGAATGACCTACTGCCCAAATGAAATATTTGTCCTGCTTCTATGAAAGCGAAGATCGGGTACCAGGAAAGGTGAGTGGTCAAGAGAAGGACTGGATATTTTCTTTCCTCCCAAGCTTAGCTCTTGAAGGCCATCACTGGTGTGCTCCTTGCCTCCTGTGATATCACACTTAACCTCAGAATGTCCATAGAGACAGAGATTAACACTGTGAAATGATTTACTGACAACTCTTTACCGGATGGTTATCTAGTTAGGAGGCTAGCATCAGTTTCTCCCATCATTTGAAATATATCATCTTTTCCATCATGTCAGGTAGGAATTGGACTATCTCTCTCTTTGAAGGAATCCCTTGTTTTTCCAGAAGACTCATTCAGAGTCAAATAGTTGCATTACAGAGGCATACTGGAGAAAGGAGAAGGTTTGGGGATGGGCTATTCAAGAGAAGGAAATGGAAACTATGTTAAAAAGCAAGAAAACTAAAGGGGTGGGCCAACTTTAAACCCAATTTTGGGAAATTCTTGACTTCTTTTTGTTGGATGGGCTCATATTTTTGGTACTTTATTAATGGAGTTTTATCTGCTGCCAATATGTACTGTATTTCTCAGTCTTTTTTTTTTTAATAGAAATAGATTTTTAATTTTGTTTCCTCACCACATCTAAAGTTTAGCAGGGGCAGTGGTGGAACAAAGATGAGCAAAATAACACAGTTGGAAGGGACTTTGGAGGTCCTCTGGTCCATCCCTTTGCTCAAGCAGGAGACCCTATACCATTTCAGACAAATGGATGTCCTGTCTCTTTTTAAAAGCCTCCAGTAATGAAGCAACCACAACTTCTGAAGGCAAGTTGTTCCACTGGTTTACTGTTTTCACTGTCAGGAAATCTCTCCTTAGTTCTAGGTTGCTTCTCTCCTTCATTAGTTTCCACCCATTGCTTCTTGTCCTACCCTCAGGTGCTTTGGAGAATAGCTTGACTCCCTCTTCTTTGTGGGAGCCCCTCAAATATTGGAACACTGCTATCATGCTGCCTCTAGTCCTTCTTTTCCCTGGACTAGATATACCCAATTCCTGCAACTGTTCTTTATATGTTTTAGCCTCCAGCCCCTTAATCATCTTTGTTGCTGCTCTCTGCACTCTTTCCAGAGTCTCAACATCTTTTTAATAGCATGGTGACAAAAAGTGGATGCAGCATTTCAAGTGTGGTCTTATAAAATGATAATAACATTTCACATGATCTTGATTCTGTCCCTCTGTTAATGTAGCCTAGGATTGCAGTGGCTTTGATTGCAATACCTAATGATCAGGGGTGAAATGCTCCCGGTTTGGGCAGGCCAGTCGGGCATCGTGGAGCCGATAGAGCCAATAGCGATCGCAGTATGAGGCTTCCCCTACCCGCTTCCCCCACCCACCTGGACACCACCATTTGGTTTCTGCGTTCTGTGCATGCACAGAGGGTAAAAGAACCCAAATGGCGGCGTCCAGGTGGGTGGGGGATGCGGGTGGGGGAAGTCTCGTGCTGCGATCACTATCGGCTCTATCGGCTCCACGATGACCAACCGGCCTGCCTGAACCAGGAGCATTTCACCCCTGCTAATGACGTATATAACCTTTGTGTTCATTAAAGTAGGACAACATTTTGGGAAAAACTCTGCCATTATGAAGGGCTGGAGCCTGCCAAATTACATTATGAATTGTTCAACTGCCCATAATATTTGTGGTTTTCATCAAAGTGGGATGAAACTTATCAGAAAACTAGACAGTTATTAGCAAAGAAGCATGCCATGTTTTATACAAATCAGTGCAGATTTTTTTCATGTTTTTTGATAAATTGTCAAACTAGTTTTGTAACATAGTTTTCTCGGGACAAGTACACAAGTTCAAAAGCCTCAATACTCTTTCTATCCTGCTTCTCAAAGTTCAGCTTCTCACTACTTCTACTCTAACTGCTCTTGAAAGCCTTAGTTGGGGTACACACACACACACACACACACACAC
Organism: Diadophis punctatus similis; assembly: GCA_023053685.1. Classification (NCBI taxonomy): domain Eukaryota; kingdom Metazoa; phylum Chordata; class Lepidosauria; order Squamata; family Dipsadidae; genus Diadophis; species Diadophis punctatus. Next base: position 2,986,631 of record JALIGW010000013.1, read on the forward strand.
ACACACACACACACACACACACACAGAATTGCAATTTACCTTTGGCAGGTTTCAGTTTGAAATGGTAATGGAAAGCATTTCACTCTCCCTCTTACCCTGTTCCTTCTTACAGTGACTTTCAAAAATAAATTTACAGTGTCTTTTGCCTTATATCAGCAATAAAATAGTTTTTTTCTAGCAAAACCCTTTTATTTACTACAATTGATTTATTCATTGTCATTTATATAGCACTTAGCTTGCCCCAAAGTTTTCCAGCTTACAAACAGCACAAAAATATGATCGAAATGATAACCTAAAAAGTGTAATCCAAATGAGACATCCAATATTAATAACAATAACAACATCTTTTTGTTTATCATTACACCAAGGAAAACTATTCCCTGAACTCAACATACTAGTAATCTCCAAAGTCTTCCTGAAGCAGACAAATCTTAGTCCTTCTAAAATGCCAGAATGACTGGTGCTGATCTGATTTTAGGTGGAACATAATCCTAAAGGAAAAGATCAGCAATAGCAAAGGCACAGTGCCACTCTTAGATCAATGGAACTGCATCTACATGGAGGAAAGTATGCAGTGGGGTACCCCTAGGCTCTATTTTAAGTCCAGTACTCGTCAACATCTTCATCAATGATTTGGACGAGGGGATCAAATTTGCATATGACACCAAGCTAGCAGGAATAGCCAACACTCCAGAAGATAGGCTTAAGATACAGAAGGATCTTAACAGACTTGAACATTGGGTGCTATCTAATGAAATGAAATTCAATGGTGAAAAAAGTAAGGTTCTACATTTAGGCAAGAAAAACAAAATGCACAGCTACAGTATATGTGGTACCTCACTCAATAGTAGTAACTGTGAGAGAGATCTTGAAGTCCTAGTGGACAACCATTTAAATATGAGCCAGTCATGTGCAGCAACTGCCAAAAAAGCCAACACAGTTCTAGGCTGCATAAACAGAAGGATAGAATCAAGATCACGTGAAGTGTTAATACTACTTTATAATGCCTTGGTAAGGCCACACTTGGAATACTGCATCCAGTTTTTGTCACCACAATGTAAAAAGATGTTGAGACTCTAGAAAGAGTACAGAGAAGAGCAACAAAGATGATTAGGGGACTGGAGGCTAAAACATATGAAGAATGGTTGCTGGAACTCAGTATGTCTAGTTTAATGAACAGAAGGACTAGGGGTGACTTGATAGCAGTGTTCCAATATCTCAGAGGCTGCCACAAAGAAGAGGGAGTCAAGCTATTCTCCAAAGCACCTGATAGTAGGACAAGCAGCAATGGGTGGAAAGTTATCAAGGAGAGAAGCAACTTAAAACTAAGGAGAAATTTCCTGACAGTTAGAACAATTAATCAGTGGAACAACTTGCCTTCAGAAGTTGTGAATGCTCTGAATTCACTCTGAACTGGAAGTTTTTAAGAAGAGATTAGATAACCATTTGTCTGAAGTGGTGTAGGTTTTCCTGCCTAAGCAGGGGATTGGACTAGAAGACCTCCAAGGTCCCTTCCAACTCTGTTATTCTATATTATTCAATGGTGGAAAGTTTGAGAAGAAATTCTGCTCTGAAGATCTTAATACCTCAACGGCCTTATAAAAAGAACATGATGTTCTAAACAAGCTGGTTATGTAGCACTTTTCTCATCCATGCAAAACAAGCCGCACCACTTGAATGCTCCCTTTGGGACAAAAGCATGGATACCTTGCCTTGCTTTTTCTAATTGATAGAATTCTCATCCAGTCAGTAACTATAATAATAATAATAATAATAATAATAACAGAGTTGGAAGGGACCTTGGAGGTCTTCTAGTCCAACCCCCTGCTTATGCAGGAAACCCTACACTACTTCGGACAGATGGTTATCCAACATATTCTTAAAAACGTCTAGTGTTGGAGCATTCACAAGTTCTGGAGGCAAGCTGTTCCACTGATGTATTGTTCTAACTGCTAGGAAATTTCTCCTTAGTTCTAAGTTGCTTCTCTCCTTGTTTAGTTTCCACCCATTGCTTCTTGTTCTGCCCTCAGGTGCTTTGGAGAATAGTTTGACTCCCTCTTCTTTGTGGCAACCCCTGAGATATTGGAACACTGCTATCATGTCTCCCCTGGTCCTTCTTTTCATTAAACTAGACATACCAAACTCCTTTACTTCTCTATGCTGAGACAAGAGACTGAGAAGAAACCTATTTTCCGTGTGCTTCCGAAAACCTGAGTAACCTGGCAAGAACAGATTCCAGGAAATCAAAGTGGGCTACATTAAATTTTCTCATGGATCAGTAAGAACAACTGCTTTCATTAAACTATAACTGGGAGAAACAGTCAGTCTCCACCCAATTAGTCGTGAAACCATTTTTAGCGGCCTCAAGATTAAATAAAAGGGTTGTGGTAATGGACCATGCATATGTGTATTAGAGAAATAAAACATTTTGAAATCCGGCAAAAGCTTTGGAAGGAACCTGCATTGCCAATTTATATCAAGTATAATAAGAGACAGGTGTTCAGCTATTAAAGTCATGATTGCTGTAGCAACCACAGATGATCAGGGAAATCACAGGTGTTACTTAGCTTGGAATTTTGTATTTACCGAGAATTTTCATTTACTTCTCTAAAATATGTTGCTGATGACCCATAAAAGACGTTGAGGAAGTAAAAGCATGTAGTAATTTGCAGTACCCTAAGAGTACATTAAAAGCATACAGGAAACAATCTCTTACTTCATTAATGCACAACCTTTTGCAGAAGAAGTAACTTATGTCATTAATTATCTGAATACAGTTAAGAACAATTTTCAACTTCTTCTTACTTAAGTTATTTAAGCTGGAAAAAACTTGTCTGAGTAGCATGAGCGGATGAGTGAACATTTGCTTTCTCCCTGTTGAGGCGCACTTTTTTGTGGTTTCACTAATATTTCCTGGTTGAATTGCATATGAGTCAATCTCACCCCAAAAATGGGTTCATGTGATTACCACAAAATATATGGGATTATAAAGTGAGCTCCCACAGCATTACCTTTCATTTTGTTGGCCTCATCAGGCTAAGTGCTGAATAGAATTATGTTGAGTAGGCTCTAGACGAACACACACACACACACACACACACACACACACACACACACACACACACACACACACACACACAAGGAAAGTGTGTCAAAGTGGAGGGAATTGGTTGAAAATTGGACTTCATTAAATTGTGAGGGCCTACTCAAAACCTCTTAAGATGCTGTTGAAATCCACTGAAAACCTTAAATTAGTTCAATTTTTTTTTGCTAAGAACTAGAAAGTGCATTTTTATGAAAAGAGGCTGTGGATTCTGTACTGTTTATGATAACAAAATAGCAAATTCTCTTTGACTATTAATTGCCACTGTTATTACCGGTATTATTGTTATTATTACATAACAATAGTGATGACTATTTTCAGGATAATAAAATAAGTGAGAAAATTACTTTTAATCCTGAGTAGGAAAAAAATGTCCTGATTTTTTTCCCCACTAGCTTTCATTCAATTTAATGGGGGGGATTCAGAAATGTCTTTCAAAGGAAAAAAATGTTTTGAGAAATACTCATGGGTGAAGCTGAGTATGAATTTCACATGTAATCATTTCTTGCACAGATTATGGCCTCCCTGGTTCCTGTGTTTCAATGAAAATCCAAAAGAAACCCTCATGAGGGATCTAAGTGTCCTAGTAGGCCACCACTTAAGCATGAGTCAGCAGTGTGCTGCAGCTATCAAAAAAACCAAGTTCTAGTCTACATAAACAGAGGGATAGTTACAAGAACATGTGAAGTGGCAGTACCACTTCACATTGCATTGGTGACCACACCTGAAATACTGCATTCAGTTATGGTTACCACGATAAAAAAAAAGATGTTGGAATTCTAGGAAGAGTGAAGAAAAGAGCAATTAAGATGATAAGGGATCTTCATGAAAAACTGTACGATGAACGATTGCGGGAACAAGGTTGTTGTTAGTTGCGAAGTTGTGTCCGACCCATCGCGACCCCATGGACAACATTCCTCCAGGCCTTCCTGTTCTTTACCATCCTCTGGAGTCCATTTAAGCTCACGCCTACTGGTTCAGGGACTCCATCCAGCCACCTCATTCTCTGTCGTCCCTTTCTTCTTTTGCTCTCAATCTTTCTCAGCATTAGGCTCTTTTCCAGTGAGTCCTTCCTTCTCATTTGGTGGCCAAAGTATTTGAGTTTCACCTTCAGGATGTGGCCTTCTAAAGAGCAGTCAGGGTTGATCTCCTCTAGGACTGACTGGTTGGATCGTCTTGCACAGTCCAAGGGACTCGCAGAAGTCTTCTCCAGCACCATAATTCAAAGGCCTCAATTCTTTGGCGCTCAGCCTTCCTTATGGTCCAACTTTCACAGCCATACATTGCAACTGGGAAAACCATAGCCTTGACTATATAAAAGAGCAATTAAGATGATAAGGGATCTTCAGGATAAACTGTACGATGAACGGTTGAGGGAACAAGGTATGTCTAATGAAGAGAAGGACTAGAGGTGATATGATAGAGACTTCCAGTACTTTAAGGGCTGTCATGGAGAAGAGGATCTTCACCTAGTCTCCAAAGCACCTGAGGCAAGGACAAGAAGTAACAGATGTAAGATCATTAAAGAGAGATCCAACCTAGATCTAAGGAGAAACTTCTTCATAGGAAGAACAATGAATAAGTGGAACAGATTACTTCTGGAAGTTGTAGATGTTCCACCACTGGAAATTTTCAAGAAAAGTCCGGACAGCCATTTGTCCAGAATAGTATACTGTATGGTCTCTTGGTTGAATTACCGGACCAGAAGACCTCCAAGATCCCTTCCAACCTTGTTACACTATGTTCTGTGAAGGAATTCCTTTACTGGGCTTTTATAATGCCAGTCCTATCCTTGAGAAGTTGTTCAGAAAAATTTCCTCATCCAAGAAATAATTTCAAAATAACTGTCATCCAATCTTTCTACAAATGTGGTGGATACTTTCAAATCTAAATGAGTTTCTAGCAAGAATGCAGCATTCTGAGTAATTTTAAGGAACTGTAATCTGAAATGGCAATTTAACTTCTTGGCTATCCTTTAGGTGTAGTGCTTGGTTTTGGCATGAATTTGCACAACAGATACAACTTACAGAATGTGACTTTCCAAACTCCACCTAGTTCTTCCACCATTATAACACCAGGGGTGGGTTGCTCACTTACCCATGCCGGTGCGCTGCGCGCACATCTCCACGTTTCAGGCGCATGCACGCTCGCTACGCGTGCGTGCCCCCTCATGTGATTTTGCTTCTGCGCATGCATGGAAGCAAAATCTCACCAAAATCTCACGAGGGGACGAAGCAGAATCGTGCCAAAATCTCGCATGCACGCGCGCGCCCTCGCAAGATTTCGGTGAGATTTTGCTTCAGTGCATGCACAGAAGCAAAATCGCCCAAAAATTCTCAGAAAAAGATGGCGACGTGCGCGATGGACCAGCGGATAGGGCTCCGGAACGGTCGAGCACAAATTGCGCAATCGGCCACTCCCTACCGGAGCTACGCACTGGACAGCTCCGGTAGGAACCCACCACTGTATAACACTATTGACTGATCATTTGTCTCTTTAACAGGAACATTCACTGGGGACAGGTTTAGAAAATTAAAATTGCAGCTGCGATCATGGGATCAAATCCTCTTTTTATGTCTTTCATGCATGCAACTCAAATATGAAAGATGCAGGACTTTCATCGCATTTCTGCAACTGCCATCATGGGTTTTTTTTTGTCCTTCTCCAGCAGATATTCCTGATATTTAACATTGTTCATACAATCCCTCCAAGGACAGAGTCACATTTTCATTAATTGCTCTGGCAAGTGCTCTGTTAAGTCTCCGTGTCTATAGTAGCCAGGTACGTGGACTTTGATCAGCCTGGTCCTTGCTTAGAATTCTTCAAGGATGGGAAGATTCCTCAGCCAAGTCTTCTAATAGCAAACTGCTCAAACTGTACTCTGAGCTCTTTAAAGCCTAAGCAGCTCTATTTTCAGCTATACTTTAGTGATCTCAATGATGGCACCTGTGGAAAAGGACAATATCTCTGGCAGGTATGTATCAGGATTCTGAGGGCCAAGTGTGGCCCGTTGGCTGCTCACCTGTCCTGCTAACCTGATGTTATCATATTGCCTGGGTTGTAATTACCGTATTTTTTGGAGTATAAGATGGAATTCCCCCCCCCAAAAAAGTGGAAAAGTCTGCGCATCTTATACAGTGAATATTGCAGCAGGGGGAGGGGGTTGGTAGTGGCCCCAATCATCTGTTCTAGAATGGGCTGTGGTGGCGAACAGGCAGTGCCACCGAACAGGCAGCGCCGAACGGGCCACAGTGAACAGGCCACAGCGGCAGCGAATGGGCGGTGGTGAACGGGAGGCAGAGAATGGGTGGCAGCCACAGCAGCGAACAGGCCGCGGTGGTGGAGAATGGGCTGCAGCAAACGGGCCGCAGCAAACAGTCCAGATGAATTCTGGATGGATGCTGGGAGGCAGAAGCAGATTTTTTTTCCTCTGCCAAAGCTAGGTGCGTCTTATACTGCGGAGTGTCTTATAGTCCAAAAAATATGGTATATGCTGTCATAAAGAAATTACAGAGGGTTAGATTTGTAATAGTGGGATGTCTTGCCATAAATCAATATATTCTGTGGATGGATTATTCTTATGTAACAAATACGAATAAATAGATGTGTCCAAGAAAAAAAGGCAGGGAGAGTTGTCAGGAGGTACAAGAAATAAATAATGGCTAAAAAGACAAGTGACAAATAAACCCCATGCAGTCTGGATTTTGCACATCCTGAGATCTTGTCACGTCCATCACCAGTTTTTGCTCTTAGCCTTGTTCATACCTTTAACTGTCACCACTATTGACCTAAATATTGACCTTAACATAATCTTTCATCTTCATTTTATGAAGGAAAAAAATGCTACTTGGTGAATATGCAAACGCTGCATGGAATTGGCTGTACGTTTGTACTAAAATAATTGAAGGTTTAATGTATAAGCCCTGGGAATCGTACTCTATGTGAAGTTTCTGCTGAGCATGAAGTCTGTTCTGCACCTCTGTTTTTATTCTTAAATGTGTTAGATAGAATCAATGTCACTGGTGGCCTTTAGGAGTATGGGCACGGGACAAGATGTTCCAGGTGAGTCACGCAACTATTCCTCTTTCAAAAGAAATGGGACAAGCCTCCTGGAACAATCAACTAAAACCATCAGAGGAAAATATGAAGGAACACTCTGAAAACAGGATCTGTCAATCAACACAGAAGAATAGAACAGCACTAGAATCAAGTATAAGAATGGGAAAGAGATGTCCAAGTACCTTATCTATCACAGCATATGGCTGGTGAAATGATTGCTAGATTATCATCTACAGACTATTGACCAGAGTAATAACTCAGACAATTTTTTCTTCTTCGTCGTCATCTTATGTTCATTTCTTCTGTGTTTGATTCTTGGAGATTGTCTGGACAAGTCTGTGCAGTTTTCTAGGCAAAGGTTTTTTTTCCAGCAGTACTTTGCCATTGCTTGCTTCCTAAAGCTGAAAGGAAGTGACTAGCCCAAACTTATCCAGCTGACATTTTTTCCTAAGGCAGGAATAGAAGTCACAGACTCCTGGTTTCTAGCCTGATATCTTAATCACAGCTTCTCAGGTCTGACTGTAGAACACCCTTCATTTTAAAGTTGAAAAGTTTTTGGATGTATTTGGGGGCGGGGGAAAGGTGCTTCAAGTATATCATTAATCTGGAGAGAAACAACCAATAACATCAGTACCAAAACAAGCAGATGTGGTATATTCTTAACCTAGTAGAATAGTCAGTAAATAAGATGGGGTGTGAAACACAACAGAGAGAAGCGGGTGTAGGAAAGAGGGATCGCTTAATGGGTAAAACGAAAACCTCCATCTACTCTTCATTTGTCATCTTTTTCATTCCCCTAGAGCAGTGGTTCTCAACCTGTGGGTCGTGACCCCTTTGGGGGTCGAACGACCGTTTCACAGGGGTCACTTAAGACCATTGGAAAACACATATTTCCGATGGTCTTAGGAACTGAGACACCGCTCCTCTATCCGTCTCCAGGCGGGTCCACCCACATGCAAATAGAATACTGCCCCCCAAAAATCTGTACCATGGGAACTTCTGAGCATGCGCAGAAGCCAAATTTCCGGCACTGCGCATGCATCGCCATCTTGTTTTCGGCTTTTTTTTGCAATTTTTTTTTAAAAAATTCGGCACTGCGCATGCGTGCACGTGCAAAACGCACGCGCACCCATGAGGCGTGGCCACGCAGCACAGGAGAAAGCGAACCAGCAGCGAGGTAAGTTAGAACCCACCCCTGAGTTTCCTAATAATTTTATTATTTTATGGTTGGGGGTCACCACAACATGAGGAACTGTATTAAAGGGTCGCGGCATTAGGAAGGTTGAGAACCACTGCCCTAGAGCAAGGTTCTCCAATCCTCCAGTCCCCATGTAGCCCATTGGGAACCAGGTCAGCGAAGCAACAGTGAATGTGCGAAGCTTTGTGTATGATGCCCACCCTCACTGAAGCTGCTGCCACCAGTCCACTGAACCAAAAAGGTTGGGGACCCTTCTCCTAGAGTATGTTTAGCCTAATGAAGAGAATAATTAGGAGAGGATATGGATGGTAACTGTCTTCCAGTACTTGAGGAGCTGTCACAGAAAGGAGGGATTTGACATATTCTCCAAAACACCAGAGGGCAGAGCAAGCTTCTTTTTCACAAAATGCTTTTTTATTGAATTATAAAATATTATAAAATACAAAATGCAAAGTAAATAGAAAAGCAGTAGGGGGAGAAGGGGAAAGAGAAGTGAGAAAAGATAAGAAAGAAACAGAAGCATTGACTTCCGACTCTCTCGGTTACAGTAAAATTAACATCAAACCACAGCTTTTTGCTTCTTCATAATCATATGAACAAGCCATTTTCTATAAAGACCTGTCGGTCTAATCAGTAAAACCCAAAGTCAGAGTTTCATTCTTCTCCACATCAAGCACATCAAGTTCAGAAGCGATCTCCATGTGGAAACAAAAGGACTTTTTCTTTCATCAAAGTGGTCAGTTTGGCCATTTCAGCCAATGGATGGAAGCAATGGGATGGATGGAAGCCTCTTAAAAAGAAATCCAACCTACAAGTAAGAAGAAAAGTATGTCCATGAGAACAATTAATCAATGGAATAACTTGCATCCCAAAGTTGTGGGTTTCACTGGAAATTTTTAAGAAGAGATTGGATAGCTATTTGTCCAATTGTATAAGATCTCCTGCCTTGAGCAGGGGGTTGCACTAGAAGACCTCCAAGCAGAGGTGGGTTCCTCCCAGTTCGGACTGGATCACCCGAACCGGTAGTGACCCACTGGTGATGTCACTGCCGGTGCCGTCCCGTGTGTGCCGCCATCTTTTTTTTATTTTGTGCGAATTTTTCCCCTTCCACGGCTTGAAAAAGGGCCCTCCTGCCCGCCCACGGGTGAATTCTGACCTTTATTCCTTCACCCGAAGCACAGTTGATGAGCTCCTCAGCTGTGTTTTGGGCTAATTCCTGCTTCTGAGCATGCGCGGAAGCCAAATCGCACAAGGGGATGTGCGCGAAATGTCACAATGCGAACTGGTGGCAAAGGTAAGTGGAACCCACCCCTGCCTCCAAGGTCCCTTTCAGCTCCATGCTTCTATGTTGTAAGTTCTAGAGTTCTCTTATCTCTGATGTGCCACTAGTTCTCAAGGCCTTCTGCTATAAAATATATTGTGGAACTGATCTGCAGCATTTGGGATATCGGGAGCTAGAACATGTAGCTAAACATATAAGTATGTTTTCTACTTCAGTAAAATTGGGCTTTATGAATGAGACCATGTCTATTAAACCAGGAATAAACAATATAATAAATGTTGCAGTACACAATAAACTTCATAACTATAAAGGTGAATTCAGAAAGGCATTTGTATGTTCATCAGATCAAAGAAAGCTCCCTTTCAAAGATCCATAAAGCCAGCGGTGGGTTGCTCCCAGTTCAGCCCGGTTCTAAGAACCGGTAGCGCCGCTGGCGGGAGGCTCCGCCCACCCTCCCAGGAAGGTTCTGCGCATGGACAGAAGCGTCACGCGTGAGCGCGCGCATAAACCGGTAGTAAAAGGTTTTAGCACCCACTGCTGCATAAAGCCATCCAATAAAGGAGCCGAGGTGGCGCAGTGGTTAAAAGCAGCACTGCAACCTACGTCAGCCAACTGCTAGTTCAGCAGTTTAGCTGTTCAAATCCCACCGGCTCAAGGTTGACTCAGCCTTCCATCCTTCTGAGGTCGGTAAAATGAGGACCCAGATTATTGGGGGCAATATGCTGAACTCTGTAAACCGCTTAGAGAGGGCTGTAAAGCACTATGAAGCGGTATATAAGTCTAAGTGCTATTGCTATTGCTAAGCCAAAATTTGGGTTCTGCACATAATGTCATATTCTTGCTTATTCTTCATTAATCCATTAACCTCAAGCTCGCTGTTCATAGTTCATGCATGCTACAGGTTGACAAGGCAGGATCCCTGGCTAATAATGTGCAACTCTAGGCCACATTTTAAGCAGGAGAGACGAATGTCATTTTCCTGTTCTTTCCCTTTAGACAACAGATGCCTTCCTAAAGGCCAATATTCTAATACCAGCAAACCTTCTTTTCTGAGGATGCCCTATATTTTATATTTGTCTCATTAGATGCCACACATGTAGCTCAGTTTCATTTTAACTGTCACACAAAGGTCATTTCAGATATTTAAGTATTCCAGTGAAAATCACTGCAGAAGAGAAGTAAGGATTTCTCTGGGACACAAATGCAAATACATGATCCTTGCCTAAAGATGTGACATTCAGTGTGGCAACACTATAACATTTCATTTAAAAACCTTCAGCGTATGTTTCCTTCCTACTTTGCAAGATGTAGAGAAACATTTTATTCAGAAAGGAACAAAAAATAACCAATGACCTCTATAAACAGGGCATAAGCTAATTTAAATATAAGACATATACGGTAGTTGTTGTTACCCAAGAGATAGAATGAAAATCATTTTGATAGGAAAAGGAAAAATATCTAATCCTGTTTTCTTGATTCTATTAATGCAGAATCTTTCCAAATGGACTGCACAGTCTCCCTAGATGGTACAATGGTAAAGGTTCAAATATATTTATCTGAGATTAAGTACCTTTATATAATAGTGAGACTTTAGAGATTTGCACCTTATTGCTATTTCTACACCACAGTATTTCACCCACATTCCACATTTCTGAGGACTTTGCAATTGCAAAGACCATGTGCAGAGAGAGAAGTGTGTAATGTTCACTTTTGGTTCCCAAAACATCATATGCACCAGCAACACCTTTGTTTAATAACAGAATAACAGAGTTGGAAGAGACCTTGAAGGTCTTCTAGTCCAACGACTTGTTCAAGCAGGAGACCCTATATCTGTGATGGCGAACCTATGGCACACGTGCCACAGGTGGCATGCAGAGCCCTCTCTGCGGGCACGTAAGCCGTCAAACATTCACGAAGATGTTTTCATCAGCTTTCCTGAAGACTGCACAAGGTTGGCCTTGATTATCTTTGTGATGCCCTGCAATTCCACAATTCATTGATTTGATCGAGAGTGAATGAATGAGCAAGCAATTAAATGAGACCGACGTTGTAAGAGATGCGTGCCAGGCTGACGAGGAAGAAGTATGGAAGAGAAGCACAGGGTGGTGTGTGGAAAGGACAATGCTCCAGGACAGTGGTGGGTTGCTGCTGGTTTGGACCAGTTCGCCCGAATCGGTGGTGGAAATTTGCCTCTGCTTGCCGAACCGGCAGCGATGGCCGGTTGTCCACACCCCCAAACCGGTCCTCCAGTTGCCGCTTCTGGAAAGCTGCTGGCAAAGAACCCTGTGCGCATGCGCAAAGGCTTCTGCACATGCGCAGAGGGTCATTTCCTTGACGTGGCTTAGGCAAAATGCGCACTTCCGTCGCAATGCGAATTGGTGGGGAAGGTAAGTGGAACCCACCCCTGCTCCAGGAGAGTTAGCATCCCTCTTGCTGTTCAATGTTTTATCGGCTCTTTTCTAACTGGGTTTAACATTGCTCCAGAGTAGTACTTCTCCAAAATAGTACAATTCCAAAATCATTTCAATGTGCCTGCACAAAATGCTTGTGCACAAACAATTTAAGGTTTGATGTCATGACCATGGTTCTAGTCTGCTGTCAAAACATGCCTCCTCGGCACCTCCAACTTATATTAGGTAGATGATAGGCTTTCCCACTGGCTGGTGACTTTTGTTGGGGTGGCAAATGAAAACAGAGGACTCCCACAGCCATTTTCCTTGATAGCTTACGTTAAAAACCATAAGGCATCACTACTCCATGGCCTTGTTACTGAGACAAAGCAATGCTCAGTGCAAACGATGCAGGATGCCTAGCGCTGAAGGCGCGAAGGTTAACCCAGCCGCGAGGAAGAGTCCTTTGAGATACATTTCGAGCACAAATGACAGTGCTTGTTGTTGTTCCACTGTTCGCAAATCACGGCTGACAAAGTTAACCCCGGTCACCTCAGCTTCTCTTCTACAAAGACATTATTTGTGTGGTGCTTTGCAATGCAAGACCGTTTCGGCGCCCTTGATTTAGATTCCAAGCAAAGTAACAGCATCGCAAGGTCACCACTCTATCACGCTGTTCTTTTGTTTTGAATGCCATGGATTATTTATATGGCTTCCCTACATAAATCTTTGTGTCTCTTTTATGAAAAGGGCACTTGGCTGGAAAATCGACGATGGCTCGATAAAGCCAGTCAATTCTACTCGAAAAGTACACGAGAGATTCAAAACAAGCATCAACCTTGATGTTTAGAGTTATTTCTAAGAGAGCTGCTGATGTTGAAACACCAACATCTATTGCAATATCAACACGTGCGCACATACACAGACACACACACAAACACATTTTTTTTAAATTTCATTGTCTGTTGTAAAGAACAACAAAAACAAAGCAGGAAACCAAGAAATAGCTCTGTGAACAGGAGGAAATGCTCAATGGATAAAAACAGACGTGGAATAATAGAGTTGGAGGATTCTGAGGCAGAGTTAAAATAAGCCCCACTGTGCAATTGCTCTTTTATTTTGTCCTGTGCCTTGGACTGAACAGTTGTAGAAGACACAAAAGTTGTGCTTTGTGAGATACAGCTACTCTTCGACTTATGACCACAACTGAGCCCAAAATTTCTATTGCCGAGTGAAACATTTGTGAAGTGAACATTTGCCCCATTTTACGACCTTTCTTGCCATGGTTGTTAAGTGAGTCGCTGCACTTGTTCAATTAGTAACAGATTTGTTAAGTGAATCTGGATTCCCCATTGACTTTGCTTGTCAGAAGGTTGCAGAAGGTGACCACATGACAACAGTCATAAGTACAAGTCAGTTGCCAAGCATCTGAATTTTGATGACATGACCACGGGGGATGCTGTAATGGTTGCAAATGTGAAAAACGTTCGTAAGTCGCTTTTTTCAGTGATGTTGTAACTTTGAGCGGTCATTAAATGAACCGCGGTAAGTTGAGGACTACCTGTACTATGATGATGAAAACAGTAACAGTACCTTGGTCCCCAGGGAGGAAAGTAGAACCTGCCAATGGCACTGAACAAAATCTTTGATACAATATTCTGAACATGGTGAATTCTTTTTTAAAATAACCCTTTAAAAGTCAGGGTTATCTAACTTATGCTGCCACAGCAGATGCATATGAAGTACAGCAAACAAAGGTAACATTTTTGGTGTAATGAACAAATTTGAACTTTGAGAATATGTTGTGATCACTGTACAACATGGTGAAGGTGAAAGGTTGCAGCAGCATCACTTATTTAAGACAAAGCAATATGATTGCTCCAGGGGCGGGTTAATCTTACCTGGCTACCGGTGCGCTGCACGTGCATCATCACGTTTCGTGCGTGTGCATGCTCACTATGCGTGCACATCCCTTCGCGCAATTTTGCTTCCAAGCATGCACAGGAAGCGAAAATCACCAAAATATCGCGAGGGGACGCGGGTGCGCACGCAATTTTGGCAATTTTTTCTTTTGCTCATGCGCGGAAGAAAAAAAATCGGTGGAATCTCACGCGAGCATCTTCTCGCAAGATTTTGCTTCCGTGCATGCACAGAAAGCAAAAAAAAGCCCAAAAATTCAGGAAACAAGATGGCACCACGCGACTCACCGGAGCCGTCGCATGCAAATTGCGCAATTGGCGGGTCCCTACCGGAACGGCGCACTGGACCGCACCGGTAGGAACCCACCACTGGATTGCTCCTTCTCAAAGAAGAGTTTTTTGCGATGTTCTCTCTTCCTGTAATTCACCAGCCATTTTCATGTTCTAAGTATTGGGCCCAGAGGCATTCTGGGAAGATGATGCTAGAGGCTAGCAACTTGTCTTGCAGTAAAACATAAAATCATAGAATCATAGGACTGGAAGGGTTCTCAGAGGTCTTCTAGTCAAACCCCCTATGCAAGGCAGGAGACCTTATGCCAGGGGTGTCAAACTCACGGCCTGCGGGCTGGATGCGTCACGCACTGGCCACTCCCAGTATAGCGAAGGGGGGGTTGTGATACATCACATGAGACCGCCGTGATGACGTGAGTTTGACACCCCTGTCTTATACCATCCTGGTCAAATGATTGTCCACTCTATTTTTTAAAACCTCCAGTGACAACTCCGGGAGGCAAGCTATTCCACTGATTAATTGTTCTCACTGTCAGAACATTTCTCCTTACTTATAGGTTAGATCTCTCTTTAACAAGTTTCCACTCATTATTTCTGGTACTTTGTAGAGTAAGTTAATCCCCCTTTCTTTGTGACAGACTATCAAGTACTGGAAGACAGTTACTAATACTCAAATCCATATGTCATGATTTCATTTCTTTTTCACACACAAAAAATCGATTGGCATTAAGTTTTGTTAAAAACTGTAGATCGAATTAGAAAAGATAGTTTTATTTTATAATTAGGAAAAAGTCCACCATTTTTGCTGTGAACAACTTTCTTGTCCATTGTCATTATCTTGCTTTTTTGTGAGTTTCCCAGCATTTAATTCTACATATCTCCAGTCTGTTATAATCAAAGAAAAAGTGAGGAAAAAATAGTTAGATATCCCCATTCCCTAATCACCCCACTCAAAAGCTCTTAGCAAGAACATTTTCATGACTTATGAGGAAAAGTTGGCCTAGTTTCAAATGGATTAGGAGCCAGCTTCCTCCTTTATCTGAAGTGATTATAGTACCTCACAACAGTTTTTAGAGGCTGCTGAAAGCAGAGAGGCTCTCTCCACCCAAAGACAATCAAGCTGAAGAGGTATAAGCCAGGGGTGGGTTTCTCTTACCTTCCCTGCCATTTTGGAAGTGCGTGCGTGGATTACATCCAGGTACTGACCCTGTGTGCATGTGCAGAAGCCTTTGCGCATGTGCAAAAGGTTCGTTGCCAGCCACTTTCAAGCAGCGGCGACCAGGGAACCGATTCGGGGGTGTGGCAAGCCAGCCATCGCTACCAGTTTGGCGAACAGGGCCAAATTTCTGCCAACGGCTCTCGCGAACCAGTCTGAACTGATAGCAACCCACCACTGGTACAAGCCAAAACAGACATCCCCTGAATCATCCAAAGGAGAGGCTGTTTCATAAGTCCGGTGCCGTAACAGAGAAGTCATACTTCCTTGGATCTACCATTAGGACCTTGACTCTGCCTGACTCTGCCAGATTTAGAGAGATGGCAGAAACCATTGGGGAGAGGAGATCCTCCAAGTAACTCTCTGGTTTGGTTCTGCAACCCAACAAGACAGACACAGACTTCAGAGGATAATTAGAACTGCAGAAAAAACAATTGCTACCAACCTGCCTTCCATTGAGGACCTGTATACTGCACGAGTCCAAAAGAGGGCTGTGAAAATATTTACAGACCCCTCACATCCTGGACATAAACTGTTTCAACTCCTACCCTCAAAACGATGCTATAGAGCACTGCACACCAGAACAACAAGACACAAGGACAGTTTTTTCCCGAATGCCATCGCTCTGCTAAACAAATAATTCCCTCAACACTGTCAAACTATTTACAAAGTCTGCACTACTATTAATCTTCTCATCGTTCCCATCACCCATCTCCTCCCACTAATGACTCTATGACTGTAACTTTGTTGCTTGCATCCTTACGACTTATATTGACCGGTTCCTAATATGATTTGATTGCTTATTTGTACCCAGACTATCCTTAAGTGATGTACCTTATGATTCTTGACAAATGTATCTTGTCTTTTTATGTATACATGCACCAAGACAAATTCCTTGTGTGTCCAATCACACTTGGCCAATAAAAAATTCTATTCTATTCTATTCTAACCGGGTCCTGTGCCAATTAGGGGTTTAAAGGTGATATTTGATATTCTTGTCTTCTGGAAGTAGTTGGTAGTCCAACTCATGCTGGGCAGCGTCTTGGAAAAGTAAAAACAGGATTTTCTGAATCTCCTAACAAGCTGTACAGGTAGTCCTTGACTTACAATAGTTCATTTAGTGACCGTTCAAAGTTACTACGGCACTGAAAAATGTGACTTATGATCATTTTTCACAGTTATGACCTTTGCGGCATTCCCCATGATCATGTGATCAATATTCAGATGCTTGGCAACTGGTTCATATTTATGACCGTTGCTGTGTCCCAAGGTCTCATGATCACCTTTTGTAACCATCTGACAAGCGAAGTCAATAGGAAAGCCAGATTCACTTAACAACTGGGTTACCAACTGCAGTGATTCACTTAACAACTGTGGCAAGAAAGGTCATAAAGTGAGGCAGAACTCACTTAACAAATGTCTCACTTAACAACAGAAATTTTGGGCTCAATTGTGTTTGTAAGTTGTTGAGGACTAGCTGCATAGAAAAGGAATGAAATAAGCTGACAGTAATGTTGTCTATTGGGACTACTTTCTTTTTAGAACTTAGTTTTGTTTTTGTTTTAGATCAGCAAATTAAGATGGATAAAAAACCTAATGGACTTTGGGCAAGGACACAGTCCATTTACTGAACCATTAAGAGTCTATGGGTAGCCAGCCTATGAATCTCTTACAAGTTCTGAACATACCGCTACAAAAAGTCTTTTATCCTGGTCCTTGTAACCCAAGAATAGCCTATAAAGGGACATTAAGAAGCCAGTGTCAGTGTTGGGCTTGCAAATACCATTATCATTTTATCTCAACAAACCATTTTGAGTCTCAGAGTAAAAGTCATATGGGGCTCCCCCTCCTTTGCATCTCAAATAGTTTTCTTCTGGTGTCCACATCATTTTTATTGTCATCAGCCCATTTTCGTTATTGACTTAAGTTGCCCACAAACAGCATTTGTCCAAGTCTACAGACATATATTTCATATTCATTGAAATAAGGGATGGCATCCATACATTAGCACTTAACATTGGTGTGTGTGTGTGTGTGTGTGTGTGTGTGTGTGTGTGTGTGTGTGTGTGTGTGTGTGTGAGAGAGAGAGAGAGAGAGAGAGAGAGAGAGAGAGAGATGAAAGAGATGAAAGAGAGAGAGAGATAAAAGAGAGAGAGGAGAGAGAGTGAAAGAGAGAGATAAAAGAGAGAGGGGGTGAAAGAGAGAAAGAGAGGAGAGAGAGATGAAAGAGAGAGAGAGAGATGAAAGGGAGAGGTGAAAGAGAGAGAAGGAGAGGAGAGAGAGATGAAAGAGAGGAGAGAGAGAGAGAGAGAGGAGAGAGAGATGAAAGAGAGAGAGAAATGAAAGAGAGAGGGGGTGAAAGCGAGAGAAAGAGAGGAGAGAGAGATGAAAGAGAGAGAGGAGAGAGAGATGAAAGAGAGAGAGAAATGAAAGAGAGAGGGGGTGAAAGAGAGAGAAAGAGAGGAGAGAGAGATGAAAGAGAGAGAGATGAAAGAGAGAGGGGGTGAAAGAGAGAGAAAGAGAGGAGAGAGATGAAAGAGAGAAAGAGAGAGAGAGAGATGAAAGAGAGAGAGGTGAAAGAGAGAGAGGGAGGGAGGGAGGGAGAGGGAGAGAATAGCTGGGGAGATATTACATATGTATTAATGGGTTTTAGAGGAAAATTACTTTTGTTAGTTTGTTGTTTAATTATTGTTTTTCCCCTCCCCCAGATGGGCTCTGAGGTCCAGAAAAAGAGGATGCAATGAGATTGCACATTGCCTGCCTACCCACCTGTGTTTTCAATGAAAGATATTGGTGCAAACTTCCAAAATACACCTGGGATTAATTAGAAAGTTCAGTGAATTTCCTTCTGAACTAATGACACCCTCCACGGTCTAAGTAGAGACACACCGTCATGGATACTTCATCCCTGCACGAGGTCCAGTTAAAGACTGAATCACTTACACAAGGAAAAAGAAATCCTTAGTTATAAAGTTAATGGTTTGGAAGTAT
Organism: Diadophis punctatus similis; assembly: GCA_023053685.1. Classification (NCBI taxonomy): domain Eukaryota; kingdom Metazoa; phylum Chordata; class Lepidosauria; order Squamata; family Dipsadidae; genus Diadophis; species Diadophis punctatus. The sequence goes on from JALIGW010000013.1 coordinate 3,005,080, forward strand.
TTTAGCTTGTTGTTTTCTTTTTTGGTAATGGTTTTTGGGGTGTAGGCAGGGAGCAGGCAGATACAAAATATTTTCTCACTCAATTGCTTCTCAAGCAGACAAAAGAGATTAGAATTGCCTCATCAGCCCCAATATGATGTTTACCCTCGATCTGATTTTGCCACGCATCGTCTCTCTTTTTCTCTTGAAGATACATACTTCCTCCAGTCTTTTTCTCTCACTCTGTGTCTCTTATCCACTCAGACATTCAGTGTGTCATGCTCTCTGTCTCTCATACATGCTCCATCTAGCTCTCCGAGAGCTTCCAGATGAAAGAACAGCAGCCAAGCAGATTGATTCCCCCGTTCCTCACATCACAATTTGAGGCTTCCAACATAAACCATTTTAATGCATCTCTGTGCCAGTGCCATTATAGCATGGGCAGAGAAACGAAGCCATAAGGCAGTTAATGCTACTTCAGAAATGGCATGGTCTTTTGCTTAAAGGGGGAGCTTATGCTGTCATTCACGAGGATTCTTGATTCCCCGTGGCTTCTAACTGGTAAAATTCCATTATTCTAGTGAGATGACGGGATTAAGTGAGACTTCCCAAAGGCAGAACTATCAGACACGCTGTGAACTGCTACCCATTTGCTCTCTTTTTATTTTTGTCAAAAGATGGAAGGGATGGACCTGAATGGTGGAATATGACATTCATTTCTTGGCCAGCAATTGGGCTCAATCGTTGAGTGCAAGAAGCAGAGCTGGTAGTTCTCTGTGAGTTATAGACTCACGAATTTGAACATGACCATGCTCAAATCTGAACATGACCACTGCATATCGGACATTAATACAATCGCACGAGTCCAGAGATATTTCACGAGAAGAGTCCTCCACTCCTCTGCTCATAACAGAATGCCTTATGCCACCAGACTTGAAATTTTGGGCTTAGACAACTTAGAACTTCGCCGTCTTCAGTCCTACCTAAGCACAGCTCATAAAATTATCTGTTACAATGTCCTACCTGTCAATGAATACTTCAGCTTCAACCACAACAATACACAAGCACATAATAGATACAAACCTATGGTAAACCACACCAAACTTGATTGCAGAAAATACGACTTCAGTAACAGAGTCGTTAATGCCTGGAATACACTATCTGACTCTGTGGTTTCTTCCCCAAACCCCCAAAACTTTACCCTTAGACTGTCATCCCATTCCCAAGAGGTCTTTAAGGAGCATGCATAAGCGCACCAGCGTGCCTACCGTCCATGTCCTAATGGTCCCTTCTATTCGTATCCATTTCATGTATTCATAGTTATGTTTATATTTATATCTGTTATCTAATACATGCTTGACTAAATAAAATTAATAAATTAATAAATTAATAAATTAATAAATTAATAAATTAATAAATTAATAAATTAATAAATTAATAAATTAATAAATTAATAAATTAATAAATTAATAAATTAATAAAATAATAAAATAATAAAATAATAAAATAATAAAATAATAAAATAATAAAATAAAATAAAAATAAAATAAAAATAAAATAAAATAAAATAATAATAAAATGAAATTAAATGAAATAAAATAAAATAAAATAAAATAATAAAATGAAATTAAATGAAATGAAATGAAATAAAATAAAATAAAACAATAAAATAAAATAAAATAAATAAAATAAAATATAATAATAATAATAAAATAAAATAAAACAATAAAATAAAATAAAATAAAATAATAAAATAAAATAATAAAATAAAATAAAATGAAATGAAATGAAATGAAATGAAATGAAATGAAATGAAATATAATATAATATAATATAATATAATATAATATAATATAATATAATATAATATAATATAATATAATATAATATAATATAATAATATAATATAATATAATATAATATAATATAATATAATATAATATAATATAATATAATAATATAATATAATATAATATAATATAATATAATATAATATAATATAATATAATATAATAAAATGAAATGAAATAAAATAATAAAATATAAAATAAATAAAATAAAATAAAATAATAAAAAATAAAATAATAAAAAATAAAATAAAATAAAATAAAATAAAATAATAAAATAAAATAAATAAAATAAATAAAATAAATAGAATAGAATAGAATAGAATAAAATAAAATAAAATAATAAAATAAAATAAAATAAAATAAAATAAAATAAAATAAAATAAAATAAAATAAAATAAAATAAAATAAAATAATAAAATAAAATAAAATAAAATAAATAAAATAAAATCATAGATGAGACATACGTGGTATAATGACAAACACAACAATTATTTTCTGCCTTCAGTAGAAAGATGTATTTGTGTTAGATCAGGGGTCCCCAAACTTGGCAACTTTAAGACTTGTGGACTTCAACTACCAGAATTCTCCAGCCAGCACAGCAACTGAGAGTTGAAGTCCACAAGTCTTAAAGTTGCCAAGTTTGAAGACCTCTGACATGAATGAAGAAGCATTGTCCTGCTTGTTGTATGCTGATTATGCCACGGCAGCAGTTTTATACGTAGAGACAATTGCATAGTTCAATATAAAATTGACCTGAAATATGCCTGAATTGCTGTTGCTCTTGTGCTCCATTTCTTTGGTGCTGTATATCTTTACTTTCAAGTGCAACAGAAACTAAAAAAAACTCTATCTAAGGCTGTCCTTTGAATTTTCAATAGCTTCCTATCCATTCCTGAACTCATAGCTGCCTTGAGAGTAAACCTTTCCAATTCATACTGTATGTATCACAATAATAATCAGCCAAGTGTATTGCAAGAAATAAATGACACCGTGCCGATTCCTAGAAGAATTCCTAGGAGTGTATTTTCAAAGATTTATGTCCTAAAAGATTTATGTGCTTTTTTTCCCAGCATTTTATTGAAAGACCACGGGAGTCACTAAAAAACCATTCTGGAATTCAAATTTCCCAAAGAAAGCTGCCAAATAAGCAGCATTTTTCAAGCTTTCAGAAATGGAACTGGGTCAAATGCGTGTATATCATAAACAGTTTTAAGCTGCAGGCCCAGATTGGAAAAATAATTTGGTTTGCAGGAACAAGGGTGCAGAACAGATGTACCAAGGATCTGATTGATGTTCCTCGTGTAAACTCCTGCTACACAATTCACAAACAATGAATTTGATCATTTTTTCCCTTCTCTCTCTTTAAGATGTTAGCTTTGCAAAGGACTGGTATTTACCGTATTTTTTGGAGTATAAGACGCATCTTTTTCCTCCCTAAAAGTGGCTGAAAATTTGGGTGCGTCTTATACTCTGAATGTAGCTTTTTTCGGAGCTTTTTTTCCAGCCCTAACTAGTTGCTAACTATCTTCCCAGCTCTTACCTTGCAGGCTCTTTCATTGTTACTCTCTCCGAAGAATGTTTTTCCAGCCCTAAGTCTTTGCAGAATTTTTTTTCATTGCTCTACTTGCTCTGGAAAAAAATTTTTCTAGCTCTAACCAGGTGCTAATGATCTTCCCAGCTCTTACTGGCTTGCAACCTCTTTCACTGTTACTCTCTCCAAAGAAGGTTTTTTTAAGTCCTAACCAGGGGATAAAATAATGTGCTGAAGCTGACCAGACTAAGGACGCTAGCCAGATGAATACCTGGTAGGCAGATTTTTTTCCCCTATTTTCCTCCCCAAAAACTAAGGTGCGTCTTTTACTCCGGTGCGTCTTATACTCCGAAAAATACGGTAGGTTGAATTTGCTTTCCATCCTATCAATTTTCTACCTTGGATGGATTTCTATAATTCTTTAAGCCAACCAGATGTAAATGGAATTAGTTTGTGTTGTTTGGTTTTTCCAACTAAGCAGATGGTCATAAGTGGACACTCTGTTTTTTGGGAACATGTATATACTGAAGGTTGTTTTGCTGTAGAGATATTAGTTTCCTTTGTAAAAATGTGTTAGTCATAGAATTGGGCTACTGCTTGTTCATGCCCATACTAATTTATTTTACATCACATCTTTCTTTTTTTAAGACAAGGAACCAAAACCACTCTAATTTGTTTTGCATAATACCATGCAGAGTCATAATTGTGTAGCTTTTTAAATACGATGTAAACTTATCTAAGTACAACAGAAATTAAAGACTACAATTGCTGGATTTAGTGTGACAGTTACAGTTGCTTTGCTGATTACAGGCAAAATACCAAATATATTTAATGCAATGCATGATAATAACTCTTGCCAATTTGAGGCTTTGCATGCAAGATGCTGTTCCAACCATATGTAAGCAGAGACCAAATGCCAGCCATGCTTCCCTCTGCAACTGTCTGAAAAATCGCAAAAATAATATATATTGGATCGATGTGTGGAGGAGGCCTGGACAACAGGGTAGGTTCCTCTTACCTGCCTACCGGTGTGCTGAGCGCGCATCATCTTGTTTCACACACATGCGCACGCTTGCTACATGCGTGCGTCCCCTTGCGTGATTTTGCTTCCTGCGCATGCGTGGAAGAAAAATCTCATGAGGGGACTCGTGCGTGCATGAGATTTCAGCAATTTTTTGCTCCCACGCATGCGCGGAAGCAAAAAATCACCAAAATCTTGAGCACGCACACGTCCCCTCGTGAGATTTTGCTTCCGCGTATGCAAACTGCGCAATCGGCGGGTCCCTACCAGAACGACGCACTGGACCACACCGGTAGGAACCCACCACTGCTGGACAAGATCTATACTGTCTCCTTTACAATATGCCCACTGTAGCAAGGTGGGATTCAAATAATTTAACAACCAGTTCACCCAGGGTCAGATTGGTTGTCATGGGAGGCGTTGCCCATCCCTGTCCTCCAGCTCCGCTGCACATGCAGGATGAGTCTCCCGCGACGGCCAACCTGACCCTGGGCGAACTGGTTGCTAAATTTCCACCCTTTACCAAAAGGCTGTTTCCTAGGGTGCTTGTCTGCACGTTGGTCTCACGGCTGTTTCAGCCTTCTGGACACAGCTCCTTTAAAAGCCGAGGTGGTGCAGCGGTTAGAGGTAGGTACTGCAGGCCACTTTAGCTGACACTGATCCGCAGGTCAGCGGTTCAAATCTCACCGGCTCAAGGTTGACTCAGCCTTCCATCCTTCCGAGATAGGTAAAATGAGGACCCAGATTGTTGGGGGCAATATAAATATACTTTGCTTACTGGTGTAAACCGCTTAGAGAATGCTTGCACTGTGAGGCGGTATATAAATCTCACAAAATAAATAAATAAATAAATAAAAGGCAAGGTTTCTGAGGAACGGGGAGCGGGGGATTACCATAGAGACAAAGAGTTGTTGCTTCAGAGAGCTCGCGCGGGAAGGTGAAGAATTGGGGGGAAGTGGAGGGAGGGATTCCTCCCTCCCCGTGGAGCTGCATGCAGGGGGTGTTGGTCAGTCTGTGGGCAAAAGTGAGATGGGTGAGGAATTAAGTTGGCAGCATGATCAAAGCTGGGCCCAATGTAGTGGAGACTGCAGGGTTAGTTTGGCCAGGCATGTTATTACACCCTCCCCCCCACTATCAAAGTGGATCCTGGACAGCTGGCATGAGGGAAGGAGGAGGAGCAGGGAGAAGAAAGAGGGAAAGCGGCCTTCTCCTTCCCTCATGCCAGCCACTCCATTGTCCGTTTCTCCATTGCAGCACAACGTACAGGATCCACTCTGATAGCGCGAGGTGGGTAATTTAACAACCGGTTTGCCTGAACTGGTGCAAACCGGCTGAGTCCCACCAGTGCACTGCAGTTATAATCTCTAATGCTATCAACACATGTACAATGTAATTAATGGAGAACTAGGAAGAGTTTTAAAAGTCACATATTTCTGTTTTTGTTTATAATGCAAGAAGTCAGAGTAATACAGCTGTAGTTATGGGTAGAAAAAAAGACTGTGGTGGGTGTTTGGGGTTTTGTTTTGTTTTGTTACAAAAGTCTAGATATATCAATCTCTCGACATTTATTTAAGTCTGGTTCTCAATCCATGTACCTCATACGTCTCTTCGACCGGTTAGGTCCCACAGAGTGGGTCTCCTCCAGGTTCCGTCAACCAAACAATGTCGGCTGGCTGGGCCTAGGGGGAGGGCCTTCTCTGTAGGGGCCCCTGCTCTCTGGAACCAATTCCCCCCAGAGATACAAATTGTCCCCACCTTGTTGGCCTTCCGAAAAGCCATGAAGACATGGCTCTTCCTGCAGGTGGGGTTTTGAGATTATTTCAATCTCGGTCTTCCCCAAGTATGTATGCTGTTGTATGTTTTTTTAATGTATTTTAAATTGATATTAAATTATATTGTTTAGCTGTTCTTCAATGTTGTACGCCGCCCTGAGTCCCCAGGGAGTAGGGCGGCATATAAGAGCACTAAATAAATTAATAAAAATAAATGTACCATTGAAAGAAAGGGACATATGCTAACCTTTCATCCACCATAGGCCCAAAATTTTGTTAAGTCTTCACTGTGGTCAAGTTGATGTATTATCCTCTGCTTCTTGGGATTCTTCTAAAATATTCCCCTTCATATATGTCTGTGTGATGGCTCAGTGGAATTCTTAAACCACATGATTTTTTTCCCACTGCTCTTTCTACAAGGCATCCAGGACCACCTGCATTAGTTTATCCTTAAATACATTTTCTGACAACAAGCATGATTTTTATCTGCCCCTTCTCCTGCTTGACCTCTGTTTGAATTGCCCAATTCTATCTATCATTCTTTGGGTGCAGAAAAAAAATCCCAAAGCAGTTTACAGACAAATATATTGAGATAGATAAGCAACAGAAGCTAGTGATATCACACATCATAACAGCACCATCCAGACTATGCAATTTTGTAATTTTCACAATTTGCGTAATGATGTGATAGTACACATAAGGTCACCTAGCCTTTTACTTCTGCCTAAATCAGTGTTTCTCAATCTTGGCAGTTTGAAGATGTGTGGACTTCAACTCCCAGAATTCCCCAGCCAGTGTTGCTGGCTGTGGAATTCTGGGAGTTGAAGTCCACACATCTTCAAACTGCCAAGGTTGAGAAACATTGGCCTAAATTATCCATGTACAATGATACAATGCAGTTAATTAAATTTATAATATTTTTAAAAATAAAATCTATGGCTACAAATCAAAGCATAGAAGGCAAAACCAAGTTACTCCATCTATTACTCTGATTTGAAAAAGAAGAGGGAGGAGAGGAGAGGGAATTTGAGGGGAAAACAAATTATTATGATTTCTGAACAGCTAATTACCTCACGGCTATAAAAACTCTGAGAAATTTGGCAACCCTTTTCCAGATGTTTGCTGAGCCATCAGCTAAAACAATGCAAGAGATGTCATACAATCTTACATTTTATGGGTCAGAAGGACTGGTTCATTTGGAGAAAGGGATTATTTTTGTTTTATTATGATTGATGATGGGTTGCTCCTTTCTCCAATATTAGTCAAGAGCATGTAACCTTCAGTTTAAGCTCACTTGTGTTATGGAGAAGATTTCTACAGCATCACCAGAGGTGGGTTCCTGCCGGAGCTGCCCAGTGCACAACTCCGGTAGGGAGTGGCCGATTGTGCAATTTGCACGCAACCGCTCCGGAGCCCTCTCTGCCGGTCCACCGTGCGTGTCGCCATTTTTTCCGGTGATTTTTTGGGCAATTTTGCTTCTGCGCATGTGCGAAAGCAAAATCGCGCCAAAATCTCGTGAGGGGACGCACACGCGCGAGAGATTTTGGCGAAATTTTGCTTCTGTGCATGCGCAGAAGCAAAATCATGCCAAAATCTCTCACACGCGTGCGTCCCCTCGCAAGATTTTGGCACGATTTTGCTTCCGTGCATGCACAGAAGCAAAATTGCGTGAGGGGGGTGCGCGCGTAGCGAGTGAGCACGCGCCCGAAGCGTGGAGATGCATGCGCAGCGCACCGGCACCAGTAAGGGAGCAACCTGCCGCTGAGCATCACCATATAAATATAAGAGAGTACGTTTACAGTAACACTTCAGCAAAGTTATACTGATTAAAAATTCAAGTTTTAGCCCCCACTTTTGACACTGAATACTATACCTGAAATTGTAGCAACAACTTCTCCCCTACAGGGAACTTACCGATGGTCTCCTCTATTCTACTTCTGCTGGGAATTCATTGATGATCTGCTCTGCTTCTGATTTCTCCCCAATTGTTCTCAAAGCCATGGTTTGACCAAGAATGTGTAACTGCCAGAACCAATTTATTTGGAAATGCATATAGGGCTTATAAGGTCCCTTACTCATCGGGTATAGGAGGAAAGTTCTCAAAATGAAAAGAGCATATAAAGCTCTACTAAAAATTAAGAAAGTTAAGGGACAAATTGGCAGAAAGAATTCCAATTTATTTTTTTGTGCTTAGTCGCTTTCTTCTTTCCACCCTAATATTCCTTGATCTCTCAGCAGTTTTGGCTCCTATCACCTACAGGATCCTTCTTGAACAGCTGTGGGGTTTGGGAATAAGAGGTGCCATTGCAGCTGTCCAAGTTAATTTTTCACTAAGAATTACTTTTCTTTTCCAAAGGATTCCAATGCATATTGAAAAGAAAGTGACCAGCATAAACAAGCAATAAACTACCTATGGCCCAATAAAAGATCAAAGATGACATTCAATATTTTACAGGGTTTGAAAGAGTAACGTGGATTGGTGGCTCCAAAGTTTAAATTGTATCATCATTCCAGTTGCTTAGCATGGATTACAGAGTGGATTATATTTTCTGACAATCCTCTTGTCTTTATAGATGGGGCAGAAGTTCCATAGAGGTACATACCGTATTTTTCGGAGTATAAGACACACTGGAGTATAAGACGCACCTTAGTTTTGGGGGAGGAAAATAGGGGAAAAAATCTACCTACCAGGTATTCATCTGGCTAGTGTCCTTAGTCTGTTCAGCTTCAGCACATTATTTTATCCCCTGGTTAGGGCTGAAAAAAATATTCTTCGAAGGGAGTAGGAATGAAAACAAGCCTGCAAAGACTTAGGGCTGGAAAAAACCTTCTTCGGAGGGAATAGGAAGCCGGGAAGATCATTAGCACCTCATTAGGGCTGGGGGAAAAAGCTTCAAAAAAGCTACATTCGGAGTATAAGATGCACCCAAATTTTCGGCCTCTTTTAGGGAGGAAAAAGGTGCGTCTTATATTCCAAAAAATACGGGTAAATATATTAGGTCCAAACAGAAACAATTTGTACAAAATCATGCAATCATAAGTAATGTAATGAATGTCTGGAATAAATACAGGAAAAGTGTAAGGTCGGATATTCTCTTCTTGCTTCTCTATTCAAGTTTTACAAAAGAGAAAGAAAAAATGAAATTCATTCAGTGGGGAACCCCACACGGGACCGCATTCTGCCGCATTCCTCCCTTCGACCGGTTAGGTCCCACAGAGTGGGTCTCCTCCAGGTCCCGTCAGCCAAACAGTGCCGACTGGCGGGGCCTAGGGGGAGGGCCTTCTCTGTGGGGGCCCCTGCTCTCTGGAACCAACTTCCCCCAGAGATCCGAACCATCCCCACTTTGCTGGCCTTCCGAAAAGCCATTAAGACATGGCTCTTCCTGCAGGCAGGGGTGAGTTGAGACGATTTATTCCTGATGTCTCCCCCATGTATGTATGATGTGTGTATATTTATATTTTTAATTGTTTTTAAGTGCTTTTAATAATTTTGTTTGGAGTTTTTGTATAAAATGTTGTACGCCGCCCTGAGTCCTGCGGGAGTAGGGCGGCATAGAAAAGCTACCAAATAAATAAATAAATAAATAAACAATATGAATTGCAAAATTTGATTATGAATAAGACCAAGATAAAGAGAAAGAGCTCCTTTTGAAACTCTTTCTGACTTAGTTTCATAGTGGTCTGGATTGCCTCATTGGTTTCAATATCTTCACGTACATGGCACAGGACTAAAAAGAATTACTGAAACAGCAGGGAACTCTTAGAAATTTGAATTTTAAAAATTTTTATAGCACATAATTTAGAACAGCTGCTGGGGCTTATTTATAAACTGCTAGTGAGGCTTGACTCATAAACTGGGGAAAAAATCAAAGATAGCATGATGAAATGAATGTAGGAGTGAGGTGTGCTAATAGATGTGCAACAATGAGAATTTCAATGGAAGAAAAATATTAAATTTATTCTGAATGTTATACTTAGAGAAAATTAGTGAAAGGTTTTACCATTGATAAATAATTCCATTGGATTTCTATTATTATTGGAATGAATGTTTGAACCGCTCTATGAAAGAATGGCTAACCAAGTCAAGAATAACAAATCTGATCATTTCTAGTCTTAATAAATGGATTGTACCACATCGAAAATGTGGATTTATCTATACATAAGCTCTATGTGTCAATTTCAATGGATGTTGAGCCTGTCTTCTAAAGCAGGGGTCTCCAACCTTGGCAACTTTAAGACTTGTGGACTTCAATTCCCAGAATTCCTCAGCCAGCTTTGCTTTGCTGGCTGAGGAATTCTGGGAATTGAAGTCCACAAGTCTTAAAGTTGCCAAGGTTGGAGACCCCTGTTCTAAAGTGTTGGCTATTCCTCCTCTCCACCATCACTCCTCCAGCTTTGTGTCATCTCCAGATTTGATGATTACCTTTTTATCTGCTCGTCTAGATCATTTATAAAGAAACTGAATAATACTAGTTCTAAGATAGAACCTTGGGTACCCCACCACATGCCTCCCTCCATGTAGATGTAATTCCATTGAGGACTACATGCTGGGTGCAGTTGTTAGCCAATGCAAATCCATCTGGGGGTGATGCTGTCTATCTCATATTGTTCTATCTTACCAAGAAGTAGGTTGTGGTCTGCATTGTCAAATGCCTTATTGAGGTGGACTATACTATGTCCACAGCATTTTGCTGGTCCGCAAATTTAATTACTTTGTTGATAAGGTTTGTTTGGCATGATCTGTTTTTGACAAACCTATGTTGGCTTCTAGTAATAGCTTTGCTTGTTTATAGGTGTACACGGATCCATTATTCTTTTCCAGGAACTACCTAGGTTTTGATGACAGGTGATTGGTTTATAGCAGGGGTGTCAAACTCGTGGCATCATGTTGTCGTCATGTGATGTATCGTGAGTTTTCCCCCCTTTGCTAAACTGGGGGTGGGGGGTGGCCAGCATGTGACACATCCGGCCCATGTGCTGTGAGTTTGACACCCCTGGTCTATAGCTTCCTGAACCCATTTTTTTCCTTTTTTTTGAAGATGGGGACCATATCAGCTCTTTTAAAGACTACTGATAGTTCCCTGGTGCTCCAGGATCTTTGAAAGATATGGATCAATGGTTCCAAGATCATGTCTGGCAGGTTCTTCAGAACTTTGAGATGCAATCCATCTGGTCCTGGTGATTTGAACTCATCTGGGATGGATAGGTGTGCAATTTTCTTGCTTATCTTGATTTATATTCCTAATCTGTCTTTTATGTTACTGCTTTTAATAGGTTGGACCATTTTTTTTCCTTTTGTGTAAAGACAGATGGAAGGAAGGAATTAAGCTGCTCTGCTTTCTCACTGCTGCCTATTACTCCTTGCCATCTTCTCTCATTAGTGGACCGTTCAAGGAAATGACAGTGTAAATCATTATACATTACTGGTGTAAATTTATTGCCATTTTAATATATAAAAATGGAACTGGGAAGGAACTGGGAAACTTTTGCCCCATTTGTCTGTTATGTGAGTGAGGAACCAGGATGCTAAACATCTTGAAAAATTGTTGGTCAACTGGTATAGAACAGCAAACAGGTTTCAGAGATACAAAATAATTTTGCACCATGTAATAGAAAAATATGGTAACCAGGAACAATCTTTCATTAGCACTTCACATTCTTAAAGCAGTATATCAAAGATGCATATTGGTACTGTGCTTATTTAGTTTTACATCTATTCATTTCTATAAAGGTTGATAAAACCTGAACTTCACACACACACACACACACACACACACACAAACACACACACACACACATACACACACACACACACACACACACACAGAAAAACACTATGTTAGATGGCAGATCTTTTCTGCAATGCCGTAATATATTTGGTGTGTGTAGGACACAATCCCGTTTTTTAATGTTACTTTAAAAATCTAATTTATGACTTTCTTATTCATGATCTCTGAATACATTTTTATTGCAAGCCCTGACTAAGAATTTCTCAGGAAAGATTTCTCTTTCAACTATTAGTTCAGATCTTTTAAGCATGGAATCAGTCTGTTCCAAAGCTGGCAAATCCTTAGCAGGCCTCTAAATCTTTCAAAGATGTTATCCAATTACCCTTCATGGTCTACAGGACCGTTCTGCATGACTGTGCCTTTCTGTGCGGAAAAATTAAGTGTTCATGAAAGGTTAGGAACCAATGGAGTTGAAAAGCAAAACTGCACTCCCCCACCTGCAGAATTTCACATTTCCTGCCTGTACACAGAAATGTATTACAGGGGTCTTCCAAGAATTAATACAATCAATAACAGTGAAGTCTATCTCATGTTTGGGAACTCCATAAGTTCCAAGGCACTTATTAACTTTTCCTAACTAGTATCTAAGAACCCTCTTTATGTGCAAATGAGACGTGCTGACGACCAACAGTAATAATCAGGGGGCTATGTTTCAAGACAGCTTTCATAGGAAAATTAACATAAGACTAACATAAAAACAAGACATAACAAAGAACAATTGTATGATACTTTCTTAAGTTTTAGGTAGTCTAGTCCCTTACTCTATATGTCTTATATTACTAGATCCTAGATAGGTTGGACAAGGTTGGTGTTGGCAAATCAGATATCAGATAGTGGCATATTAATTAGGCACTATGGTTGCACAAGACTTTGGATTTGATGACAAAAAAGGGATTGATTGATTGATTGATTATATTCAACTCTGGGTGGCTCCCAATCAACAATTTAAAAATGTTAATAATAAAATGACATTTACAGATTAACAGATTAACAGAGTTGGAAGGGACATTATAGGTCATCTAGTCCAACCCCCCCCCCCCCCGCTCAAGCAGGAGACCCTACACCATTTCTGAGAAATGGCAGCCCAATCTCTTCTTGAAAGTCTCAAGTGATGAAGCTCCCACAACTTCCAAAGGCAAGCTGTTCCATTGGTTGATTGTTTTCACTGTCAGAAAAATTATCCTTACTTCTAGGTTGAATCTCTCCTTGATCAGTTTCCATCCATTATTCCTGCATGGCTTTCAGGTGCTTTGGAAAATAGCTTGACCCCCTCCTCTCTGTGGCAACCCCTCAAATATTGGAACTCTGCTATCATGCCTCCCCTGGTCCTTCTCTTCACTAGACTAGCCATGCCCAGTTCCTGCAACCGTTCTTCACATGCTTTAGTCTCCAGTCCCCTAATCATCCTGGCTGTTCTCCTCTGCACTTTTTCTAGAGTCTCAACATCTTGATTCATATGTCTATTAAAACCATAAACATTTAAAAAGTGGCACCAAAGTTAAGTTTCCCCATGCAGTCCATTGTTAAATCTTCCCATCCATATCACTTTGGAGGAAAAGTCAGGTCTCAAATACTTTCTAGAAGGCTAGGCGGGTAGAGGCCTGCTGAACTTCACCAGGAAGAGTATTTCATGGGGAACGGGCTGCCATAGCAAAAGTCCTATAGCACTTCAGTGTTTATTAAAAAGGATTAGCAGAATGCCCACCTTATCTGATCTGCTAGGACAGGTAGAAGTTCTTAGGCACAGGCAGTTTCCTGAAAGGAAAACAGGAGCCAGTGCAGTTCATGCAACAGAGGTGAAGTTTTTTTTTTTTTAATCTGCCTTTATTATTTTTATAAATAACTGAAAACATATCCAATATTTTTTTCTCCTCCTATTTTCCCACAACAACCATATGATGTGAATTAGGCTGAGACTCAGTGACTGGCCCAAAGTCACCCAGCTGACTTTCATGCCCAAGGCAGGACTAGAACTCACAATCTGCTAGTTTCTAGTCTGGTGTCTTAACCATGAGACCAAATTGGCTCTCTACATGAGTTACATGGGTAAACCTAGAAGCACTCATCACTTGCATGTGTTGCACATTCAGGACTAGTGATAGCTTCAAGGTGGTGTTCAAGGACCCCACATAGAGCACAACCTAACAGGAAGTGACCAAGGCATCAGTGACCACGAACAAGACACCAATTGGAACCCCAGATAAATTGTGCCTTCAAGCAGGAGCCATGAGTCTAGGACAGGGGTAGGCAAAGTTGGCTCTTCTATGACTCGTGGACTTCAACTCCCAGAATTCCTAAGCTAGCATGATTGGCTCAGAAATTCTGGGAGTTAAAGTCCACGAGTCATAGAAGAGCCAACTTTGCCTACCCCTGGTCTAGGAGGACCCCTTCCCCAATTGAACAACAATCTGGAGGAGTGCCACCCTGCCCTGAGTCAGTAATGAAATATCATACCAAATTCAAATAGCCTAGAGATCCAAAAACACAGAGCCACTACATCTTGACAGGATTGAATTGCTTCCTCAGGAGTTCCATGCAGATGTGTTTTTTTTAAGGTGATGGCTCAAGACCTAAGGCACCTCAGATTTCAGGGGCCTAGAGCTCTAGCTCTCCTCTTCCACCAACAGGGATTAGAACTGGCTGCAGAGGTAGGAGGAAAACTGGCACAACATAGTGCCTCCCACTCCCAGTTCCTGAAGCTGGTCTAGAAGAATATCATAGCTGATGGTACTACTAAAGCTGCTGAGAAGTACAGGAGGACCAGAATGGTTACATCATTCCAAACTTTCCAAAGGTCATCACCAAATGCCTCCAATGCCTTTTTGATTCAGTGCCTAGTCCGGACCTAGACTGAGAAGGGTCCAGATGATCTTTGTAGATATGTGTCAACCACTCTCTAAACAGCAAAGGGAAGATAGGAGACTGGGTAAAAATTGTCTAATACTATTGCGTCCAGGGATGGCATTTTGAGAACAGGGTGTATCACCACCTGCTTCAAATCAGGCAGTATCTTGCCCTCCTGCAAAGAGGTATTTCTCACCACTTGGACCCAACCACATACATCTGACATGAGGCCTTAATCAAGACTTCTCCTAACAGCAAGACTCAGACATGTCTTTGTCACCATCAAACCTAACCAGAGACTAACTCTATGGGCAACTTCAAATGACTTTATCTGACAAATGCTGAGAATATTTCTCACAATGATACTACAAGACCTTCTCCAGCATCTCTAGAGAAAGTGCAGAGGAGAGCAACCAGGATGATAAAGGGTCTGGAAAATAAAACATACAAAGAGGAACTGAGGAAGGCCAGTCTAGCGAAGAGAAGGACCAGGGGTGACATGATAGTAATGTCCCAATACTTGAGGGGATGCCACAGAGAGGAGAGGAGCAGGCTGTTCTCTATAGCACCAGAAAGTCAAACAAGGAATAACGGATGGAAGCTGACCAAGGAGAGATTCAACCTGGAAGTGAGGAGAAACTTTCTGATGGTGAGAACGATCAACCAGTGGAACAGCTTGCCAGCGGAGGTTGTGAGAGCCCCAACACTTGAGACCTTCAAGGAGAGACTGGACTGCCATCTGTCTCAAATGGTGTAGGAACTCCTGCTTGAGCAGGGGGTTGGACTAGATGACCTACAAGGTCCCTTCCAACTCTAATAATAAATCTAAAATCTAAATCTAAAATCTCCTCACCCCCAACTAACCCTTTTTACATCATGCTAATTCCAGATACAGTTCTTTTTGGAATGCTGGATGATCCTAAGGTAAAAAGTATGACCTTAAGGAACTGAAGACTAGTAGTGTATCCATATCTTAAATATACCTTAAATGCACCCTTTGACCTTCAAATATAAAGTATAAACCTGCACAGCCCTAATAAGCATCGCTAAACTGGGAACATGATCCTTTTATGCAGCTGCATCCCACTGTTTAAGTGAAGGAGGGTGGAGAGAAGGAGAGGGATCAATGAAGCTAACAAGATTTTGTGTTGTACTGCAAAAGATCATCAATAACTTCATCGTCCCCTATAGTTTATATACTCTCCTCTTTGCTATTGTAAATGGTAGGGTTCTGAGGACAAAATAACCTTACCCATAACACCATTCCTCACCAAAGGAGAAGATCGACCAAGAGCACCTCCATTTCATTAATTTATTGGCTTATATCCAGGCTGCTGCTAATTGCCAATTGAATACTAGCATTATCTCACTTGAATCAGATGTAAAGGAGAGAGCTGGATTTCATTAGCATATTGATGAGACTGCAATCTAGCAGTTCTATTTAAGCTCCAGAATGTATTGCAAAGATATGTTAGGACTTTGCTCTGTGTAGGGAAAACTTTAATTAGATTTTAAACTAGGTTGCAGAAATACTGTGTTTAGAATAATCAGACAAGTAACGTTTGTGCAGCGATAATGTACAGGTTGCAAAAACTAGCTCAACATTTGATTTAAAATTATAATCAGTGAAGATATTTAAAATGCATGCATTTCTTTTCACACTGCAATGGAATATAATTAAAAGTTGATGTGAGAACAACCTAGCTGTCAGATAATGCTGAACTAGTGCCCAGTAGATAACCTTAGACACATGATGACCTTTCTTGTTTAAATATTCGTCCAATTTGGTGCTCGAAAATAAGAGATTTGCCTCATAATCTCATCAGAAGAACCCTTTATGTTTTGAAAACTATTTTTGATTGTTGTTGTTGTTGTTTATTATTAAATAGAAGAAATGCATCCCAAATGTTTGAGAGAAAAGGGTGTTTGAAGCAAGGAATGGTCTTGAATCTGCAGTGCAGGACACCCGAAATGTTCTCAGTAAAGTATCTTTAATGCTGGTTTGGGTTAGACCTCTTCTAACTAGGGAATCTCACAATCCGTAAGAGAAAATTCCTATTCTCATTTATTTGTTTGTTTGTTTGTTTGTTTGTTTGTTTGTTTAGTGCTCTTATATGCCGCCCTATTCCCTAGGGACTCAGGGCGGCGTACAACATTTAAAGAACAGCTAAACAATATAATTTGATAACAATTTAAAATACCTTTAAAAAAACATACAAAATCATACATATGTGGGGGAGACCAAGATAAAAATCGTCTCAAAGCCCTGCCTGCAGGAAGAGCCATGTCTTCATGGCTTTTCGGAAGGCCAGCAAGGTGGGGGCAATTCATATCTCCGGGGGGAGTTGGTTCCAGAGAGCAGGGGCCCCTACAGAGAAGGCCCTCCCCCTAGGACCCACCAGCCGACATTGTTTGGTTGACGGGACCTGGAGGAGACCCACTCTGTGGGACCTAACCAGTCAAAGGGAAGTATGAGGTATTTATAGCATGTCTATTAGGGATGAGTTTCTCTGAATAATTTGAAATCCATCCTCCAAGGTTTCTTATCAGTTGGGTTAAGATGCCTTTTATGAGCTAAGTTGACTTCATCTCGTGATGGTTTAGGTCTACCCTTTCTTCCATTCCTTGCCTTGCCTTGCTACAATCTCTTACCGATTTTCTAAAATAAAATTGAAATATTCTAAACCTCTTTAGAACACTGGCTGATTCTGGCATGAAACTTCTTGGATTACAGCTTTATGGAGTAGAGATCTTTTTTTAAAAAAAATAAAAATTAACAATCTCAAGTTTTTTTTTCTTTTTGTTAAGATTGTGATATATATCTTATCACAAGAATCCAGAAAACCACTTGGTGGTTTCAAAAAATTAGAATTTTCTCTGTCCCTTTCTAATGCTGTCTGAATTTTTGCAGCTCAAGTGTGCTATTTCAGTCTTGTTGGGAATCTAAGCTCTTTGATCTGCCTAGCTGTCCCACAGCTACAATTTTCTTCCATTTCCCTCATCCATATGACATTCTGGTGCTTTTTCTTTGCATTTCCATTTCTCCATCTCCTTCTCCTTTATGCACCCTTCTCTACTTCCTCCCCAGGTCTCTCCTATTCTCCTCTCCACTCCTTTCAATCCATCCATCCATGTGCCCTTGCTCAACTATTGAGCTCTTCCTTAAAAATGGTGCTTGCTTCCCTACCTCACTTTCCATTACAGCAATAAAGCTCAGCCCAAGGTCTAGCACTCCTTTTCGCTTTCTGCCACCACAACCTATCATCCAAATCTCCTTCTCTTTGTTGTAGTTCATGGTTTTGTTAGAGTTGAAAAGAAAAGGGAGTTCAGGGCGAGACCATCAGGAGTATATGTGTAAAAAGAGAGCTATGTATGTGTATATCAGTGTACATCTATATATATCAAAGCCAAATACCACTCACCCATCACGAAATCTCGAGAACTGTAAAGCCTACAAACTTGAAACTTGGCACGTATGTTCCCCTTGGCTTCTAGGTGCTCACTAAGAAAGGATTTTTCAAAATGACCATCAGATCATTAGTATTTCTTATACAGTATTATATTAATTAACACGCTGTGATGCTAAGGTGTTAGACGTTCTACTTCCCCTCCCCACCTGAAAAGAACTCTGTTCCAACTGCCAGTTGCCTTATATTAACACGCTCTGATGCTAAGGAGTTAGACATTCTACTCCCCTTCCCCACCTGAAAAGAACTCTGTTCCAACTGCCAGTTCCCTTATATTAACACGTTCCGATGCTACCCCTTCGCTAAACCGGGCATGGGAGTGCCCAGTGCATGACTCATCCGGCCTGCAGGCTGGAAGTTTAGACATTCTACTCCCCCTCCCCACCTGAAAAGAACTCTGTTCCAACTGCCAGTTGCCTTATATTAACACTCTCTGATGCTAAGGAGTTACACATTCTACATAAATTTTCAAGCTTTAAATGTCAATGTATCAAGCCCGATCAAGCTTTAACTATCAATTTATCAAGCCCGATCACATAGTTTCGTAGCGAAGCACAGGTATCCAGCTATTAGTACATTAATGTATTACATTTGGGTCAGGGGCCCAGGTACAAGTCTTCAGTTGAGCACAAAATTCACTGTTTGACTATAAACCAGTCATTTTTATTTAGGATTATCTTACTGGGTTGTTTAGGAGATAAAATGAGAGGAAACTGTCCCTCCCATGTAGGCTGCCTTATGTTCTCAGAGAAAAATACAAAAGTAAATCCATTTTACATGCAGCAATAATAATGCAACTATTTTTTCAGAGTTTCATCTTTTTAGAAATCAAAGCAAGTTCTACAAAAGCAAAACTACCATCCAAAAACGAATAAAGAATATCCAGAATGACATTAGAACAAACTTGCTGGGCATTGATCAGAGAGAAAATTTAGCTTCTCCGACTTCCAGCAGATGTCTGAGTGAGAGAGGAGGAATTTGCAGAGAGACACTTCAAACCTCAGACCTCTGAGATATTTAATATTCAGAAAGTCAAAAGCTTAACCTAATCTACAAACCAGATATTGCAAACACTTCCATAATTAGAAAAACACAATACTATTGATGAACACAAATGCTTAAATCAAGAAATAGATACCAAAAGTGTTGTTTCTGTAAGTGATGAAACAACACTACATGGTGATATATGGGCACTGCATCAAATTAGATAGACCTTCTATGAGAATTTTTAATATTAACTTTTTTGACTAGCTGGTAGCATCTGAAATGGTTATAGATAACCGTAATTGTTTTAGTAATCCATGGTTTATTTATTTATTTATTTATTTATTTATTTATTTATTTATTTATTTATTTATTTATTTATTTAT
Source organism: Diadophis punctatus similis (assembly GCA_023053685.1). Lineage (NCBI taxonomy): Eukaryota > Metazoa > Chordata > Lepidosauria > Squamata > Dipsadidae > Diadophis > Diadophis punctatus. The sequence continues at coordinate 3,024,703 of JALIGW010000013.1, forward strand.
TTATTTATTTATTTATTTATTTATTTATTAAATTTATATACCGCCCTTCTCCAGGGGACTCAGGGCGGTGAACAGCCAAGTAAAAAACATTAAAATACATTTAAAATAACATATTCAATATGACCCTAATTTAATACAATTTAAAATTTAGTAAAATCTTAAAATTTTAAAAAACCCCAAAAACTTTTTCACGCCAGCCCGGCTTGATAAAAATAATGCGTCTTGAGGGCACGGCGGAAGGTGGACAGGTCGTGAATTGTTCTTAAGTCTGGAGGGAGCTGATTCCAGAGGGTGGGTGCTCCCACAGAGAAGGCCCTCCCCCTGGGCATCACCAGCCTACACTGCTTGGCTGATGGCACCCCGAGGAGGCCCTCTCTGTGGGAGCGCACTGGTCGATGGGAGGCAGTTTGTGGCAGCAGGCGGTCTCGGAGATACCTAGGTCCAATGCCATGGAGCGCTTTAAAGGTAGTAACAAGCACCTTGAAGCGCACCCGGTAGACCACCAGAAGCCAGTGCAGCTCGCGCAGGAGGGGTGTTATATGGGAGCGCCAATTAGCCCCCGAAACCACCCACGCGGCCGCATTCTGGATCAGTTGGAGCCTCCGGGTGCTCTTCATGGGGAGCCCCATGTAGAGAGCATTACAGTAGTCCAGACGCGACGTGACCAGGGCATGGGTGACTGTGCACAGGGAATCCCGATCCAGAAAGGGCCGCAACTGGCGTATCAGGCGGACCTGATAAAAGGCCGCCCTGGTCACAGCTGTCAGATGGTCCTCTAAGGACAGCTGTGGATCCAGGAGGACACCCAGATTGCGAGCTCTTTCTGCGGGGGCTAGAGACTCACCCCCGATAGTCAGAGATGGAATCATCTGACTATATCGAGACGCTGGGAACCACAGCCACTCCGTCTTGGAAGGGTTGAGCCTGAGTCGGTTTCTCCCCATCCAGATCCGCACAGCTTCCAGGCACCGGGACATCACTTCAAGGGCATCATTGGGGTGGCCTGGGGTGGAAATGTACAGCTGTGTATCATCGGCGTACTGATGGTACTTCACCCCAAAGCCACGGATGATCTCACCCAGCGGCTTCACATAGATGTTGAACAGAAGGGGCGAGAGAATCGACCCCTGGGGCACTCCATATGTAAGAGGCCTCGAGGACGACCTCTGCCCCCCTGCCAATACAAACTGCGACCGGTTGGAGAGAAAGGAGGAGAACCAACGAAAAACGGTGCCCCCTATCCCTAACTCTTCCAGCCGGTGCAGCATGATACCATGGTCGATGGTATCAAAAGCCGCTGAGAGGTCTAATAGGACCAGGACAGAGGAACAACCCCTGTCCCGAGCCCTCCAGAGATCATCAACCAATGCGACCAATGCCGTTTCCGTGCTGTGCCCGGCCCTGAAACCCGACTGGAACGGATCTAGGTATGATGATTCCTCCAAGTACTGGGGAAACTGTCGTGCGACCACACTCTCAACAACCTTCGCCACGAAGCGAAGGTTGGAGACAGGGCGATAGTTAGCTAAAATTGCTGGGTCCAGGGAGGGCTTCTTGAGGAGAGGCCTCACCACCGCTTCTTTCAAAGCCGTGGGGAAGTAACCCTCCCCCAAAGAGGCATTAATAATTCCCTGGAGCCAGCCTCGTGTAACCTCCCGGGTAGCCAGCACTAACCAGGAGGGACACGGGTCCAATAAACATGTGGCTGCACTGAGCCTCCCCAGAATCTTGTCCACATCCTCAGGGGTCACCGAGTCAAACTCTTCCCAGATAACGTTCTCAAGACTATTCCCTGTCACTGCGTCCGTATCCACCCAGTTGGAGTCCAGTTCCCCCTGAATCTGAGCGATTTTGTCATGTAGATATCGTCCAAAGTCCTCAGCCCTGCCTTCCAGGGGATCCTCCCGCGCTTCTTGATGGAGTAAGGAACGGGGTTTAATTTAATCTGGTTTTTGATGGATTAAACTGTGGTAGTGGGAAATATAGTAATATAGTAAAATTTGGAAAATGTTAAATGACTTTTTACAGTTGTAATTCAGATTCCTCCAGTTTGCTTAATTCTCAACACTCACTGTTGCTTGGATTGATTACACTTTTCAGCTCCCATTTCCCCGTAATTGGAACATACCTTACAAATCAGTTGGATTTGAGCCCTTTTTTTCCCTTAATGAGCAAAAGTACTTTATAAACTCTTCACTCACCTGCCTCCACAATAATTAAGTGAGTCAGTAGGACTCAATGCCAAAAATATAGAAGCATTTAAGTGCTGGCTTTATCTATTTAGCTTGTGGAAAGCATGCAGCTTCAAACAGCTGGAGACCTGAAGATCCATGGATCTTCATGGATCTACCCCAGCCAATTATTTTAGGCAGGGGGAAATTCTATTAACTTAAAAATATAAAGGTAAACTGGAATGACTCAAAACAAAATCCCAGCCTTTGGAATTTATGAACAAAAAGTGCCTTTGGGTAATGCAAAGGAGTCAGAATCATTTTTAGGAAATTAAAATGGTAGGAGGCTGTGCTGGCACCTTGCAAAGGCACAGGTGTTTGAGGAGGATTTGAGACAAAGGCATCTAATTGTAGAACTGAAGTATATTTTAATCACAGAAAGTGCATGAGAGGCTGTAATGGGATGAAGGAATAACCTTGAGGATCAGAAGGAAGAGCTGCAAACATGAGGACAGTTAGGAAAAAAGTCTAGGGCAGACGTGTAACTTGGGAAAAAAAATCCCTCAGAGAATACCACCCCCTAGTTGTTATGAAGATTAGGGAAGGATGTGGGAAGCAAGAAGTCTGTAGAGATTCTCAGTCATCCAGGTTGTCCCAAGGGTGCTTTTTTCAGGAGGCATCTGGACTTTTCTGTTTTTTTTTCTTTTGAAGACATTTTTCTTCTCATCCAAGAAGCTTCTTCAGCTCTTCCCCACTATCCTGTCAGAGCTGAAGAAGCTTTTTTATTTATTATTATTATTTATGTATTTGTTTGTTTGTTTGTCAAACATGTACAAGATAGCAGGTATTGGTATAAACATAAACATTAGCAGAGTAGGTACAGGTAAATTAGGCAATACAGAAGGACAGGGACGGTAGGCACAATGGTGCGCTTATGCACGCCCCTTGCAGACCTCTTAGGAATGGGGTGAGGTCGACTGTAGACAGTCTAAGGTTAACGTTTTTGGGGTTTGGGGAAGAAACCACAGAGTCAGGTAGTGCATTCCAGGCACTGATCACTCTGTTGTTGAAGTCGTATTTTCTGCAGTCGAGTTTGGAGCGGTTTACATTAAGTTTGAATCTATTGTGTGCTCGTGTGTTGTTGCGGTTGAAGCTGAAGTAGTCATTGACAGGTAGGACATTGTGGCAGATAAGTTTATGAACTACATTTAGATCAGATCGAAGGCGACAAAGTTCTAAGCCCGTGATGGCGAACCTATGGCACAGGTGCCACAAGTGGCACGCGGAGCCATATCAGTGGGCATGCGAGCTCAGGTCCGGCGCGCATGTGTGCACCGGCCAGCTGATTTTCGGGCCTTCTGGGCCCACTGGGAGTCAGGAAACAGGCTGTTTCCAGCCTCCAGAGGGCGTGGGGAAGGCCGTTTTCGCCCTCCCCAGGCTCCTAGAAGCCTGGAGAGAGCAAAAAATGGGCGTGCCATTGCATGCTGGGAGTAGGGGGGTCATACGCGCATGCATGGGGGTGCATGGAATTATGGGTGTGGGCACGCACACACATGATCCCACGCATTCCCCCCCTTTTTGGCACGCAAACCAAAAAAGGTTCACCATCACTGTTCTAAGCTATCTAAGCCCAGAATTTCAAGTCTGGTGGAATAAGGTATTCTGTTGCGAGCGGAGGAGTGAAGGACTCTTCTTGTGAAATGTTTTTGGACTCTCTTGATTGTATTGATGTCTGATATGCAGTGCGGGTTCCAGACAGGTGAGCTGTATTCAAGAATTGGTCTAGCAAATGTTTTGTACGCTCTGGTTAGTAGTGTAATATTGCCAGAGAAGAAGCTACGTTCTCATCCAAGAGCTAATTCTCTTTGATGAGAAGCAAAACGTCTTCAAAAGAAAAAAAAACAAGAAAGTCCAGTTTCACTGAGCTGAGATAGCGCAGTGGTTAAAAGCAGCATTGCGACCTTCAGCTGATTGCTAGTTCAGCAGTTCAGCTGTTCAAATCTCATTAGGCTCAAGGTTGACTCAGCCTTCCATCCTTCCGAGGTGGGTAAAATGAGGACCCAGATTGTTGGGGGCAATATGCTGAACTCTGTAAACCGCTTAGAGAGAGCTGTAAAGCACTATGAAGCGGTATATAAGTCTAAGTGCTATTGCTATTGCTATTGCGTCTTGAAAAAGCGCCTTTGGGATGGGGGAAGAACATTTAGACCTCCAAGAATCTGTTACAATGGCCATATAATAAAAGCAATATTAGCGTGTGTGTTTTTAGTTTCCAAATTAGAAGAGCTGACAGAGGTTTATTCCGGTAGTGGGTTCTAAAACCCGTTGCTACTGGTTCGTGTGCGCACTCGCACGTGCAACACTTCTGTGCATACACAGAAGCTTCTGCGCATGTGCAGAAGCATCCCAGGCAGGTGGGCGGAGCCTCCCGCCCTCGCCGCTACCGGTTCACAGAACCAGGCCAAACTGGGAGCAACCCACCACTGGTTTATTCCCTTTGGCTGTGGAGAAGCCTCTACTACGGCAACGGGACAGATTCCAATGAGAATGTCCTTTCACGCAACAGGTACCAGTAAAAAGATTCGTAGAAGTGAAGAAGCACATCCATGTTGTGAAACACAGACATCTTTGGCTATGCAAATGAGGAAAAATAAGTTAGCCATACAGATATATATTATCTGAAACTAATCGTTGCCACGGCTCTTAAATTAAAATGTCTGGTTTTATGGAAAGAAGCATGCTGACCACAAGGAATGCCCAGGAGATATCTGTTCCTGATGGTCAGTACTTTTTTTTCTAGGTGTGTCCACCTCTCTCTTTAAAGAAGACAAAATCAGCAGGATTAGTAGGAAGCATCTCAAAGGGTTAATAGGGAAGGCAAGAAGCAATTTGCTTTATGGATCCCCTTTTCCTGTACAGATTCATCTGGCCACTCATTTGAGCATCCATCTGGCATGCTCAATTGGAAAGTGGGACATTTGCCAGAGATTCCTATGGGGTAATTTCTGAGATGGCCATTCCTGTTGTACAATTTTCTCTTTGTTTATCAATGTATTTATGCATTGCACATTTCCTAGCAAAGTCAGTCTGCTGTAGTTAATTGGCATGGAATGTACTGTAGTTATCTTGCTTTTTGTGCATGCTTTGGGCTGAAATTTGCTGTTACACGAATCCTTTGGAAGTTCAACAAGGTTTGGAGACATCTACAAAACACCTCTTTTGATATTCCTGGAGCAGAAGTTTCATTCTCCCAACTGGCATGATTGCTTTGTACATTGCTCCCATGTACAGTCTCTCTGTGTTGTGTACCTCAAAAATAATACATCGGCTCTAATTATTCAAAGACATGGACAGTGGTGAGCTTCAGCTTCATGGTCTAGAAAGTAGATTTCCTGACATTTCACCAGGAAATATGGCTGACATCTTCAGATCACAGTGGTCTGATAATGACCAATCAGAAGCCAGCATGAATAAAGAACCAGCCAGGAACAAATACTGTACCACCAAAATGACAAATTAAGACTGGGCATAGACAAAGAACCAATCAGGGATCAGCCTCATCAACCTACTATAAATCAGAAACAAGTCTGGCTAAATATTAATAAGAAATCAGATCACCTGGCTATAAAGATCACCTTGCCTTTGGAGATGTTAGCCACAGTTGCTGGTGATGCACCTGGAAATTTAATTATATAGATAGATAGATAGATAGATAGATAGATAGATAGATAGATAGATAGATAGATAGATAGATAGATAGATAGATAGATAGATAGATAGATAGATATAGATATAGATATAGATATAGATATAGATATAGATATAGATATAGATATAGATATAATAGCAACAATGATAAACAATGTCAAAAAAGAGAAAGGAAAAAAGGAAAAACCACAAACAATCTAGGCATATCAAATATATATAATTTATATTATTTTAAATAAATATAATTTGTTTGTTTGTTTGTTTGTTTGTTTGTCAAACATGTACAGGATAGTAGTTGTTTGTATAAACATAACATAAGTAAAAAGTTCTGATAAAAGAGGACAATAGGACAGTAGGACAGGGACGGTAGGCACAGTGGTGCGCTTATGCACGCCCTTTACAGACCTCTTAGAAATGGGGAGAGGTCTACTGTAGACCACAATGTAATGTAATGTAATGTAATGTAATGTAAACCACAATCTAAGCATATCATATATGTATATATATATGTGTGTGTGTGTGTGTGTGTGTGTGTGTGTGTGTGTGTGTGTATACATAATATGCTTAGATTGTGGTTTTTCCTTTTTTCCTTTCTCTTTTTTGTTATTGTTTATCAGTTGGCCTTTTCCTGTATGATGATTTCTTTCTTGTAATTTTAAAGTCTTTTTAAAACTTGTAATAAAAGAAAATTAAATAAGCAAGCAACAACCAACCAACAGGGCTTTTGCAAAGCACTTGTTCTGAAGGACTGGCACAGTCTTAATAAGAATTGCTGCCATTGTTGTTATTATGTTCCTGTTTTAATTCTTATGATTTTGCATGCATTTAATGTTCTATGGATTTAGTGATGCTTTTTATTGTCTGTCTTCAGCCGTTCAATCACACTGGACTTTCTGAGACTATTAATTTGTTCCCTCCATTCTTTATTGCATCCTCTTTCATATTACTTTTTAACAAAAAGTGCAATAAAATACTTATAAATAAATACACGAATGAATAAGGAAAATTGCTATTTCATGACTGGCTAAACTGCTTTGTCACCCATTTTCTGAGTGCATTTGAAGCATGTGATCAAAATTCAAGACTTTTGATTAAAATGTTTTAAGGAGGCATATCTGCTTAGACAGGTTGGCAACAGACAGATAACCCAGCTTCTTTCTTGTGATAATGAGCTTTTTCCATTTTCCATTTTACGAGCTAATGTTATTCAGCCAATATTTCAAACATATTATGCTTTCTACCTTTAGTATGGAGATTGCCGAAAAGTATCCATATTATATACATACATTTCTGCAGTGAGACATGAACACCCGAAGGATGAATAACATCAGTCCTGACAGCAATAGCATGCCTATCAAGGCCCCTGGAATTTCCGTACAATTTTAGTACAATACTATATGTGTTCACATTGGACGGAATCCAAAGTAGTCCCTCCCTGTCAGCAGGAATAGGATGGCACTAGAGTAGGATCGTGGTGGCTCAGTGGCTAAGACACTGAGCTTGTTGATCAGAAGGTCCGCAGTTCAGCGGTTCGAATCCCTAGCACCGCATAACAGAGTGAGCTCCCGTTACTTGTCCCGGCTTCTGCCAACCTAGCAGTTCGAAAGCACGTAAAAAAGGCAAGTAGAAAAATAGGGACCACTTTGGTAGGAAGGTAACAGTGCTCCATGCGCCTTTGGCATTTAGTCATGCCGGCCACATGACCACGGAGACATCTTCGGACAGCGCTGGCTTTTTGGCTTAGAAACGGAGATGAGCACCACCCCCTAGAGCCGGAGATGACTAGCATGCATGTGCGGGGGAACCTTTACCTTTACTAGAGTAGGATCAATCAGAAAAGTGGCTGTCCAATCTCTTCTTAAAAACCTCCAGTGATGAAGTATCCACAACTTCTGAAGGCAAGCTGTTCCACTGGTTAAATTGTCCTCATTGTTAGGAAGTTTCTTTTTAATTCCAGGTTGCTTCTGTCCTTGATTAGTTTCCATCCATTGTTTCCTGTCTTGTCTTCTGGTGCTTTGGAAAATAAGTTGACCCCCTCTTCTTTGTGGCAGCCCCACAAATACTGGAATACTGCCATCATGTCACCCCTAGTCCTTCTTTTCTCTAGACTAGCTATACCCAATTCCTGCAACCGTTCTTCATATGTTTTAGCCTCCAGGCCTTTAATATCCTAGTTGCTTTTCTCTATACTTTTTCCAAAATCCCAACCTTTTTTTTGTAATGTGGTGACCAAAACTGGATGCAGTATTCCAGAATGAGTAGAACTAGAACAATATTGTATTACTTGTATTATATTACTTGTGGTGGACAGAGTGGTGATCTAGCTTTTTAAAACTATAAATTTTACTTATGGTAGCACTGGACGCTATTTATATATGGAATATGTTGGTTCTACTGCCTTCCATCTTCATCTGTTTCTAATGTTCTCTGGTGGGTTCCTGATTAACCCAGATTGCAACTGAATAAGATATAAACAGTTTCAAAGTGATTTCATGTTGGAGATTTTCTCCATTGAAAAATAAATCAGAAGCTTACACAATTGACTGCATTTAGCTGAATTAAATAACTTCTTTATAGTCAAAATAAACATATTTACAGTACCACAAGTTCTTCTTTACAGCAAGTTGAAAAATATACTTGTTACAGAGACTTTCTGTGGACAAGCACACACAATGGAGACATAATAGAGACTGGAAAAATACAGCCAGTTCAAAGCTTAGTTTCCTGCACATGCTCAGTAGCACTTTACTCTAATTGGCTGACCAAGTTACTATGCTAACCTATTGGCTGATTTTGTTCACATGGCTCTCCCAGTTATGAATATTCTAACATTTCAGGTAGAAAAGAAGTGATGATATTTGAAAGATATTTTTTCTATGCACAGGGATATTACTTGCACTAGACAGGGTTACATTTTCTCTGAAAAAGCAAATATGCAGTTTAGGGGAGCCCTTTGTCCATACTGACCTGAATAGGCCAAGGAATACCTGTTTCCAGAATCCACCAACTTTGTCTGTCTCTTCTTTGAGACAGGTACTACATGGTTAAACTACTATAAAGTGCTAGATATGGACATCCTCCCGAAAGAGGTTTAAAAATTTCAGAGGATCCAGAATGCAGTGACCAGTTTTATGCCAGGTGTTGCACGAAGGGAGTATGTGACACCTGTACTTGGTATAACTGCTTTAGGTGCCCATGAATTTCTAGATTCAAATTCAGTGCATATTTGTTCATATAGAGCAGGGGTATGAAACTCCATTTCATTGAGGGCTGCATCAGGGTTGTGTTTGACCTCAGGGTGCCGGGTGGGCGTGGCCAGGGTGAGCGTGGCCAGCTCGACATCACTCATGTTTGGGGTGCCTGTGGTGGCCCAAGCATTCTGCCAGTGAAAACGGAGCTTGGGAGGGCCATGTGCGACCCTCCCAAGCTCCGTTTTTGCTGGCAGAGGGTTGCTTGAAGCCATCACAGCTGAAAACGGAGCTCAGGTGGGCTACGCAAGGCCCTCCTGAGCTCCATTTTCACTGGCAGAGGCACCGTGGGCTGGTCCTTCACTGTTTCTAGGGCGGCCCCATGGGCCAGATCTAAGCACCCCATGGGACGGGTCTGGCCCGCAGGCCTTGAGTTTGACACCCCTGATATAGAGTATAAATCCCTAAATATCTTGGGCTGTGAATTGAAAGCTTCAATCATAGCAAAGGGTTTATTGTCAACCTGGAGGGAGGCCCAGTCAGTCTCTCTTAAAGGAAGGAGAAAGAGACAGCAGATGGGAGCCTGTGCATGCTGTAATTAACCATGAGTTTAATTGGGCTTGATATGTAAAGTGGGCTTTTATCAAAAGAGGTGATACGAAAACAGGGATCCAGAAATTATTGTGTTATGATGGACTGCTATACTGAGTTAATAGAAAATCTTGCACTAGACCAGTGTCAGCAGTTGGTATATTTAGGAAACAGTCTTTTCCTTGTTTGGCATATTGATCTGCATTAGGCCACACATTAGATTTAGACCCACATTAATCCCACCACCATGATATTGATTATTCTAAGGATAGAATTGTATGAATTGAGGGGATGATCACTCCCCAGTTCTCAGCCCTGCTCAGTTCACTACAACCTTGAGACATCACATATATTTTGAGGTGAGAGTGGAACAGGTGATTTAACATTTAAAAGAGAATATGTGTAGGTCAGGGGCGGGTTCCTAATTTTTTTACTACCACTCTGTGGGTGTGGCTTATTTTGTGGGTGTGGCTTGCCAGCCATGTGACCGGGTGAGTGTGGCTTCTCGGACTGCTGAAGGGAGGGGAAGTGAGATAGGTCCTGCCGGCCATTCCCCCTCCCCTCAGCAGCTCGAGAAGCCTCAAATGTGCGAAAATGCCTAGGATCATCACCGCGCGTTCGTGGCTTCTCAGACTGCTGAAGGAGGGAAATGGAGATAGCTCCTGCCGCCCGTTCTTTCAGCGTCTCACGCGCTCCCTCAGCCACACTCCCCTGCTTGGACTTACTGTGGGGTAGGAAGGCAGCGCATGAGCAGTGCCGGAAACTCGGCTTCTGGGCATGCGCAGAAGAAATTTTTTTTAAAAAAATTTTTTTTAAAACTTTTTTTAATGGCGGCACCCAGGCACCGGCAACTGACCACACCGGTACTGTGACGTCACCAGCGGGCTGCTACCGGTGCTATAGAGTGGACCGCACTGGTAGGAACCCACCACTGGTGTAGGTCAGGGTTGAAATGAGGGGTCTTTGGTGCTCTCTGAGCTTACTTGTTTTCTTGCAGACGTTTCATTATCCTAACTAGGTAACATCATCAGTAAGGAGCGCTGTTTGCTGTCAGTTTAATATTCTGGTGTCTTGCCTGTCTGTGTGGGTGGGGGCGGTCTTAGAGATTCTTTGGTTGAGCTTCAAAGCCCTTCAAAGCATCCTAAGTAAAACCAAAAGACCCAGCAACCCCAGAAGAAGAAGAAACAGGAGTCATCTACAATGTACAATGTAAGAACTGCAACAACCACTATGTAAGACAAACAGGCAAAAGACTGGCAGAATGCATCCATGAACATCAGCTGGCAGTCAGAAGACATGATGAAAATTCTTTAGTTTCACTACATATAGACAAATTTAATCATAATTTCAATTGGGGGAAATGTGACAATCCTTAGACCAAGCCAAATCCAAAAAGTGCCAGAGACTTTCTTGAAGCCTGGCACTCTGACAAATCAGCCATCAACAGACACATAGACAGTAACAACATCTATAGGCTATCCAGAAGAGTCAATCAACCGGCCCCAAAAGAAAAAGACTCCAGCACCTCTCCACCAGTAATCAGCACTCAGATCAGCATAGATTAACTCCAAGGTGAACTTCAGACCAACAATCAAGGAAGCAATACCCCGATCAAGAAACTGCCAAAGAGCCCAACCAAATAATTTATTTTATTATTTATTTTATTTTATTTATTTTATTTGTCAAAACGTATACAAGATAACAGGTATGGTATAAACATAAACAAAAGCACAGTAGGTATAGGTAAATTTGGACAACAGGACAGTAGGACAGGGACAATGGTGCGCTTATGCACGCCCCTTACAGACCTCTTAGGAATGGGGTGAGGTCGACTGTAGACAGTCTAAGGTTAACGTTTTTGGGGTTTGGGGAAGAAACCACAGAGTCAGGTAGTGCATTCCAGGCATTGATCACTCTGTTGCTGAAGTCGTATTTTCTGCAGTCGAGTTTTGAGCGGTTTACATTGAGTTTGAATCTATTGTGTGCTCATGTGTTGTTGCGGTTGAAGCTGAAGTATTCATTGACAGGTAGGACATTATGGCAGATGATTTTATGAACTACATTTAGATCAGATCGAAGGCGACATAGCTCTAAATTATCTAAACCCAAAATTTCAAGTCTGGTGGAATAAGGTATTCTGTTGCGAGCAGTGAGTGGAGGACTTAATCCCTAAGACCGCCCCCACCCACACAGACAAACAAGACACCAGACGATAAACTGACAGCAAACAGCACTCCTTACTAGTACTGATGATGTTACCTAGTTAGGGTAATGAAACGTCTGCAAGAAAACAAGCAAGCTCAGAGAGCACCAAGGATCCCCGATTTAACATTTGTAATGGAACACAATGGCACTGAAATCTACTTTGCCTGTGACAGGTTCATGTCCTAATGTGTCAAATAATGACTGTGTTTATGCTGTGCTATGCTATTCATGTGACTTTTATGCCCTGCAGTCTAATCGTATGATATAGGGCATGGACCTACCCTTTGCAAAACAGGTAAAATCCACTATAATTTCTATAATATTTCATTTAAAAACATCTGGGTAACTTGAAAATTTATGCAAAAGAAAAATGCTATTACATTATTTTAAACAATTTGTAAAATAGATATGCTGCACATTCTATCAATGTGAAGATGTCCAGGATGCAGCTTCTAGATTATACTCCCTATTTTATTGAATTAAGGGCATTTGCATGTCTAAATGAGCTTTTACTTCATTATTTTGAGAAAGTATGCAGTTATCAGTGATATTTGGTGGGAAAATAAAGATCAATTGTAACAATATGCTGCACTGTAATACAACAAGTTTTATTTCTACATTGGTAGCTGAGCCATTGTTCAGATCTGAAGATAATCTTATCTAGGAGGTAGGAGTAAAGGAAATTATGTATAGAGGGGAAATATTTGTACACCTGTGAAGAACGTGATCCCAGAATCTGAAAATCAGTAATTCTGTAATATCCAATGTTTAAAAATGTACAAAAATAATATTCTAGGATGAAATAAAATAAAAAAACAAGGAAACAATGCCACCTACTGCATGGCTTAGACATTGCAGGCACACATTTCACAAAATACGCAATATATTATTTCCAATATTCATTTAACAAGAAGATGGTTGAAAATTATGAAGGTCCTTTCATCAATTCCATATTGCAGCAATAACTGAAAGGGAAAAAATGCTTTAATCTTGAAGTCCATTTTGGGATACACAGTGCTGTAAATATTTAATTCCATTTGTTTCTGTAAAGTTTTTTTTTCTTATTCAACTTCAAGCAAATCATAAAAACATTGAAGTCTTTTTCCCTATTGAAATATAAAAGTCACATTTTTTTAAAAAAAAGCTGTAAAATAAGCCACAAAAATCACATATTTGATTCATAAGCAGATACGTTTATGAGCAATGAGAAATGGAAAGGGGGAAAGGAAGGGAAGCAGAAAATTAAACATTGTATAATAGATGGTCCAGGAAGCATTCATGCAAAACAAACTGATAACTTGTAATTCAGGGATAACTGCATGTTTCAGACAAACATTTAAAAAGGAAGAGTGAATTGTGGTTGACAAGGGATGATGCGAGCAAATGTTTTAGTGCTCCAACCATCAATTTAGGGGAAAGTCAGACTTGCTTGGTCCCTCTATGGTAACGTTCTTAGAGTGATACTGCTTGCAATATTTTATGGCATCATAAATACTTAGAAAGGTAGCTCTTTCATTTTGCAAAAAGAAACTTGTAAAAATATGGAGGAATTGAGGCCATAAAAAATGTAAATGAATTGTTTCTCGCCTGGCTGCAATCAAACAGAAACTTCCATGGGTGGGAGAAAGATACCAATGCAGAAGTTGGATTTCTGAAGATACTTCTGTAAGGTAGACTACTTATCTGCTTGCTGCACTCTAAATGCTACAACCACCCTTTGGTCTAAGGGGGCTTCCTAATGGGGCAAATACTTGTAGAAACAATACATGTCTTGATTTATTTTAAATGCAGACTTTCCAGAAATAAAGACCTGGAGGTTATTGGACACAGAAGTATAATTTTGATCCTTATTGACATTATAACTGTTGGAAGAAATGTCCATCTGGGTTCAGTTCCAAGTGGGGAGAAAGACACTGGAGACATGGAAGTTGTTTGGAAAGATGGTTTAATGGTGGACAGGACCACATGGTTTGAGGTCCTGGGGGGAGAGAGAGAGAGAGAGGGAGGGAGGGAGGGAGGGAGGGAGGGAGGGAGGGAGAGAGAGAGAGAGAGAGAGAGAGAGAGAGAGAGAGAGAGAGAGAGAGAGAGAGAGAGAGAGAGAGAGAGAGAGAGAGAGAGAGAGAGAGAGAGAGAGAGAGTAACTTTGTAGGTTGTCTTGAGTCCCAGGCTTGGTTGAATCTTGCTGGGTGATGTAATGGAAGGGTGTTGGGCAATTCCATTATGGCTTAATGGCTTGTCCTGGTTTGGATCTTGAATGAGGGCTAATCCTATCACGCTGGAGCTGAAGGTCTTTTGGCTTGGAGATAAGATGGCACCAAAATATCTGCTGGGCTGAGCTTCTGTGTCCCTTAAGATTTCTATTTCTCTTTTAGGGGAAATATTCCGACTTTTTAATATTTCCTAGAATATTTCATTTTTCTAGGAGAAGGGTGGGTGCTAACTTTCTACATAACCTTTGGAAAAATCCCAATCTGAAAACAGCAGAATCTATCATCTTTTATCTATCACAAGCGTTTAAAGTTCTAAATTTCTATTGTCGGTAGAATCTACAGTTACATTTTTAAGGAAATGAAGTGTGTTTCTTGCCCTCCTAAATTGAGATTGGTTCAACAAAACACTGTTTTTCTTTTAATGTTGATCAGACGGTTCAGAGAATGTTTATAAAAGGTTGGCTGGCAATTTTATTAGGGTAGATGTGAAAAAGGTGGTTGGGACACTTGTGCATATGATTTGACCCAGCTGTAATTATCATCCTGTTTTGGTTTAATAGTCATAACTTTCTAGAAAGAACATTATGGTGTAAAGATGTGGTGGTGATTTTGAACTCTATACCAAAAATGTAATTTATTAATATATACATTTATCAAGAAGACCCAGAAATGTCACTCATTTACTATACAAAATCAATGTCACCTTTTATATACCTTGGATTTACAGACAGGAACTGTTTGAACATTATTATTTGTTCTTGTTAAGTTGTTGTTGTTCTCTGAGCTTGGTTGTTTGTTTGCACATGTTTCATTATTCAACTAGCTGACATCGGGGCTAAGGTTTTCAGCCTTGAAAGGCAGTTGTGAGTTACACAAGATTTTACAACCATTTTTTTGCTATGGTTATTAAACAAATGACTGTCATTAAGTGAATCATGTGGTCATTAAGTAACTTTCCTTATTGACTTTGCTTATTGGAAGCCAGCTGAGAAAGTCAGAAATGGTGAACCTCAGGACCGCACAGCCATTGTAAATACATGCCGGTTGCCAAGCACCCACATTTTTATCACCTGACTGTGGGAATGCTGCAATAGTCATAAGTGTGAGAAGTGACCATAAGTGCAAGGAGTGGTCATAAATCACTTTTTTTCAGTGGCATGGTAACTTTGAAGTTTCACTAAGTGAAGGATTGTAAATGAACGACAGCTTGCCTTCAGAAGTTGTGGGTGCTTCATCACTGGAGGTTTTTAAGAAGAGACTTGACAGCCTTTTGTTTGAAATGGTATAGGGCAGTGATGGCGAACCTATGGCACGGGTGCCACAGGTGGCACGCGGAGCCATATCTGCCGGCATGCGAGCCGTTGCCCTAGCTCAGCTCCAGCGCGCATGTGTGTGCCCACCAGCTGGTTTTTGACTCGCGTGGAGGCTCTGGGAGGGTGATTTTGGCCTCCGGAGGGCCTCCGGGGTGGCGAGGGGGGGTGTTTTCGCCCTCTCCAAGCTCCAAGAAAGCCTCTGGAGCCTGGGGAGGGCAAAAAACGGGCCTACCGGGCCCACTGGAAGTCGGGAAATGGGGGAGTGGGGGGGTCACGCATGCATGCGCAGGGGGGTGGGGCAAGTGGGGGGCTTTAAATTATGGGTGTGGGCACGCACGTGCGCACAATAGCATGCGCGCGCACTATTTCGGCACCCGAGAAAAAAAGGTTCGCCATCACTGGTATAGGGCTATGGTAGCGAACCTATGGCGCACCTGCCAGAGGTGGCGCGCAGAACCCTCTCTGTGAGCACACGAGCCGTCGTCCCAGCTCAGCTCTGCCACGCATGCACGCACGTCTCCTGTCGGCCAGCTGGTCTTTGGATCTCTGTTGGGCATGCGTGGAGGGTGGGGCACATGCGGGGGACACACGCATGCATGCACAGGGGTGGGGTGCATGTGTGCGGGGTGCTCGCATTGCATTTTGGGGGTTCATGCACATGCTTGCCCCTCTGTGCCCCATTTTGGGCCTGGAAGGCTTCCTGCACCAACCTGGAAGCCAAAAATGGGTGGGGGTGGGGCGCATGTGCGGGGGTGGGGCACATGTGTGGGGGGCAGGGCGCATGCATGGGGGGTGCTCACATTATAGGGTCTCCTGCTTGAGGAGAGGGTTGGACTAGAAAACTTCCAAGGTCCCTTCCAACTCTATTCTATTATATTCTATATAAGCAGACAGCAAACTGCACTCGTTTGGCCTAAGAATGTGGACCCCAGAAAAACTTTGATTGTACAGTCACAGAAATCAGGGGTGTCGGGGAAGAGAGCAATGTCTTTTCCAAACACATCAGCATAGGTTAAAACAAGATGGGGTTTTTCCTGAAGGACAGTGTAAGTTTAAAACCCTACAGGGCAATCAAAGATGATGTCACCCTGGTCCAAATGAATATGGAGATCATGAGTCTGTTAATAGACCATTCCCCAAATGAATGGAAATTATATTGATAGTTTTATCTGATGGCCTCTTTTTCATCCACTCAATTAAGATTCTTTCATACCTTCTGAGTTAACAGCTGACATTGTGACTGCTCCAACACTGGAAGAAGAGATTGGACAACCATTTGTCTGAAATGGTATAGGGCCGTGATGGCGAACCTATGGCACGCATGCCACAGGTGGCACGCGGAGCCATATCTGAGGGCATGTGAGGCGTTGCTCTATGTCAGCTCCAGCGCGCATGTGCACGCTGGCCAGCTGATTTTCGGCCTTCCAGAGGGCGGTGTGGAGGTCGTTTTTCACCCTCCCCAGGCTTCAAGAGGTTTTTCTGAAGCCTGGAGACGGTGAAAAATGGCCCAACAGCCCAACCGGAAGTTCAGAAATGAACTTCTAGTTGGGCCATTGGACCATTTTTCACCCTCCCCAGGCTTTAGGAAATCCTCCAGAGCTTGTGGGTGGCGAAAAAGACCCAACAGGCCTACCGGAAGTTCGGAAACGAACTTCTGGCTGCGCCATTTTTCACCGTCCCCTGGCTTCAGGCGGCTTTCCTGAAGCCTGGGGAGGGTGAAAAATGGCCCAAAGCCCAACTGGAAGTTCATTTCTGAACTTCTGGTTGGGCCGTTGGGTTCATTTTTCGCCATCCACAGGCTCCAGAGGCTTTCCTGAAGCCTGGGGAAGGCGAAAAAACGACCTCCCCAGCCCTCTGGAAGAACAAAAATCAGCTGGAATCGATTTTTCATCATCCATAGGCTCCGGAGGCTTCAGTGAGCCCTATGCGCATGCGGGGGGGAGGGCAGCACAATGCGGGTTGTGCGTATATGCATGGGGGGAGGGCATTGCATTATGGATGTGGGCATCGCACATGGCCTTTTGGCACCCAAGCAAAAAAAGGTTCGCCATCACTGGTATAGGGTTTCCTGCCTAAGCAGGGGGTTGGACTAGAAGACCTCCAAGGAAGGTCCCTTCCAACTCTGTTATTCTATTCTATTCTATTCGCTAAACCAGGCATGGGCATGGCCAGTGTGTGATGCATCCAGCCCGCGGGCTGCGAGTTTGACAGCCCTGTTCTAGTTTAATGAGTACTAAGGAGCCATCTTAGGTAAGATGGATGGAACACCAACACAATCTGAATCAGTGCTTCTCAATTATTTTCTGTTATGTCCCCCCCCCCCAAGAAGAAGTAAACATTTCACGCCTCCCCCAACTCTCCGCCAGGATGATTGTTTGCAATATTCGGCACGTTTTCGCTGAAAAAACTCAAGCGGCTTATCAGCGTGATTGGGGTGTAATGTGTTTAAGTGACGCCTTAATTTATTTGGCTTCATGCTGTCCACCGCCAACATTTTTAGACACAGTAAATATACCGGTCTTTCCTTGTCCCCCACCATAGTCACAGTGAAGCCAAGCACTATATACGCTTCGTCATATTTCCTTGTCTTAGCTTTCAAGAGACTTATGTTTGTCTCATTATCACCGTCTCGCTCCTCCTTTCTTTTCATCCCTGTTAAATATTTTTCCATGGTGTTTGTTATCTGCACTTCATATCTCCTGCTCTGTGCTGTGTGCTATTGTTCGGTGCAAAAAACCCCTACTCGCTGAGGCAAAAAAAAAGCACGTTCCCCGGGGTCATGCACCCCCCCTGGCATCACTCCACGCCCCCCCCAGGGCGGTCCGCTCCACTATTTGAGAAGCACTGATCTAAATCCTCTTTCAGTAAGCTACCACAAGGTGGAGACATGTCCACATTGTGGAGTTACTGAATACGATAGCAAAAGTCTCATAACAGACCACTATAACTTATCCCCGGAGTGCAAACGTCTAGAGGAAATTGGACAACCATTTGTCCTGAATGATATAGGGTTTCTTGCTTGAGAAGGGGGCTTGACTAGAAGACCTCCAAGGTCCCTTTCCAATTCTGTTATCCCATTATTCAAGTTTTTTTTTTATATTTTTTAGTATGCTGTCTCCACTGGCCTTTTTTAAGAGTCTTCCTATTACGCTTTTTCTATTTCAGATAATATTGACATAATTTTCAATTTAACTCATCAGATGTTATCCATTGCAACACCTTTATAAAACTCATTTTAAAAAAATTATATGTCTCTGAGTGACCTTACCCTTTTGGTCCCCATGTCTGTTTCATTGGCATTTGAAAGGATGGGGTTTTACAAACCCTATCAGTCTTTATCTTAGCTGAACAGTTGAACATATTTAATCTCTATAGCTCTAGAAATTTTAGACTTCTTCTAGTAACATAGATAAAAAATCAGCCTCTATAACAAAAAGTTCTGATAGAAGTTCAAAAGAAATGGGAAGTCAAAAGCGCCTCAGTATAACTTAAGGCAATATCTTTTTATTCTTGACATTCTTGTCAGAGTATGCAGTACTTGCAATTTCCTAAAGATTTCAGGCCGTATTTTATCGTAAGAAACAAAAAAAAACCCCCTGTTACCTTATTGAATGCTGCCACCTACTGTTCAAAAGAGAAATTTTACAAATAGCAAACAAGTTAGTACTTTTCTGAAGAAGAAAAAATAAAACACTGCAAACGTTTTAACGTATTTGTTTTTAACTATAAATGTCTGTATGAATAGATGTTTGTTAAAGCATATTGCATTTATTTATATATTAAATATCTTAGTCTCCTTTTTCAAAAGCATTCGGGCTACCTGTAATATTATTGTTGCTTGATTGATTGAATCAGAATCAGAATCAGAATCAGACTCAGAATAGAACTAGAAGGGACCTTAGAGGTCTTCTAGTCCAGCCCCCTTCTCAAGCAGGAAACCCTATACCATTTCAGACAAGTGACTGTCCAGTCTCTTCTTAAAAACCTGCAGTGATGAAGCACCCACAACTTCTGAAGACAAGCTGCTCCACTGGTTAATGGTCCTCACTGTTAGGAAATTTCTCCTTCATTCCAGGAGAATCCTTAATCCATTGCTTCTCTCCTTCATTAGTTTCCATTCATTGTTTCGTGTCTTGCCTTCTGGTGCTTTGGTAAATAAGTTGACCTCCCCTTTCTCTTCATGGTAGCCTCTCAAATATTGCCATCATGTATGTGTGTCCCCAGTGGTGGGATTCGAATTTTTTTTACTACAGGTTCTGTGGGCGTGGCTTGGTGGGCATGGAAGGGGAAGGATACTGTAAAATCTCCATTCCCTCCCCACTCCAGGGGAAGGTTACTGCAAAATCCCCCATTTCCTCCCGATCAGCTGGGACTCGGGAGGCAGAGCAGATGGGGGCGGGGCAGGGGTGAAATGCTACCAGTTCGGGCCAGTTCAGGAGAACTGTTAGCAGACATGTGGCCTGGTTCGTCGAACCGGTAGCGATGGCTGGCTGGCCACACCCCTGAACCGGGTCCCGGTTGCTGCTCGCTCGCTCGCCCTACCCTGCCCAATCTCTGCTCTGCAGCTTGCCTGTCTGAAATGCTGTGCCCCTAATCTGTCTGCCAGGTAAGCCTGCAAAGTCACAGCCTACCTAGCGGGCCCTGCCCCCCCACCATCCCAGCCTGCCTTCCCTACTCCATTCCCCACGCCCCGCAGCCATAAGCCATTCTTCAAAAACCAATATTCTTCTCTTACTCTTTTCTTAGCATTGTAAATCCCAGTGTCTGGGATTTGTTCAATCTGTTTTTTATTTTCAGTCCGTTTTTCATCAATATAATCTCCTTGTTCTTCATTTTCATCTTCCACCCATTATAAATTCTGAGTGTTCTTTATGTTCCAACTTCGTTTCTATTTTCTTATCACCTCTAATTTCCAAAAGGTAAGTTTTTATATCTTCATGAATGTATTTTAACATCTCAGTCAATTCTTCATAGATACACTCCTCCATATTATCAAATTCATAATTGTTAGAGGTTTAGAGTTTTTTTTTTTGCTTGAAGCTTAAGTCCATATAATCTCTTTGTATTTCTATCCAATCCAGTTCAAAGTCCTATTATCTTATGTCACCAAAACAGTACACCATCAAACACAATAGCACAACACACACTCCTTTCAAATCCTTTCAAGCTCCCAGTTATCTTCTTATGAGGAAGGTCAATCTCTAGCTGTCAGCAAATTCAAGCTTTCCACAGTCTGTTGCAATATTTTCTTTTAGCCAGCAGATGGCATTGCTGGTTTCCCAATATAACATGACAGATCTTTTACAAAAATCTCCAAAATCCTTTAAATCCACTTAGCACATAAGGGATATTTTCTTCAAATTCTTTATTCTTTTTAAGTCACTTTAACTTCCACCAAGTCCAATTATAAAAACATCCTCAAATTTCTTGGGCTTTTAAACTCTGTTCCTTTAACTCTCTCTATGGTATTTCCAATTGCTAGATAGCTGCTAGCTCCATTCTGTGATATCTTTTGTCTCCTTTTGAATTTCTTCTTTTTATCATTAAATCGGCCAAACACTCACCCAGCTTCAACACTTCTTCACATCTCTCCAGCACAAATGCTTAGATCTTGTCATCCAGGCAATCCACGATCTCTCTATTCCAATCTTTCAGATCGTGGCCATCCCAGCTAATGGCGGCAGAGTCATCTTCCACAGCTGCTGGTCGAGAGGCTGGTGCCGGCTCCCTGGGGGGTTTCAAAGCCCCCCCTTAGACCACTGACTGGTGCTTCTCTTCTTCACCGCTCTGATCTGGTTCCGGTCCGGTTCCACATCCCCAATCAGCTGGGATTTAGGGTTTCCTGCAGAGCGCGGGAGACACTCGTAGTGCTGGGACATTGGCCATGCCCCTTCCTCCACTTCTCACACTCCTGAGCACATTCCACAGCATGACATAGTTGACACAATCAAAGGCTTTTCTATAATCGATAAAGCAAATGCTATCTCCTTTTCAGTATTCTTTGTTTTTTCAACTATTTAGCTCGCATTGGCAATAATGTCGTGTGCTCCTCAGCCTTTTCTAAAACCAGCTTGAACATTTGGCATCTCTTTCTCCATGCAGAGTTCTAATCTGCATTGGAAGATCCTATGCATTATTTTGCTAGGATGTGAAATTAAGGAGATTGTGTGATAGCTTGCACACACAGTTGGATCTCCTATTTGGGGTATTGGAATGTAGATCGACATATTCCAATTGGTTGGCCGCTGTGTCATCCCCAAATTTCTTGGAATAGCTTGGTTAGAACCTCGAATGATTTTTATTCTACTGTTTGCCATATTTCAGTAGACTTTCCATCAGTTCCTGTGACTTTCTGGTGTGCTGATGTAAATTATTTTTCTAGTACTAGATGTTCTTGTAAATAAGGAGTATCTACTAAAGTATCTTAGATGTGAATGTCTCTACTGCATAGTTTTTCAGAATACTCCTTTCATCTTTCTTATCTCCTTTAAATAGGTTACAGGTTACTATCTGCCCATTGACATCCGTTTAGTATACCAATTAAAGGTTGGAAAGTCCTTCTGAGTTCAGAGTTCAAAGTTTTTCCTTGTTTTTCCATGTTTGCTTCCATCTGCAGTGTTGTAACTTATGTTGTTACAATACTGCTCCTTGCCTTTTCTGAAACTCTTTATTAAGTTATTTTCTGAGATATTTGTCTTTCTTGGTTTTGCTTCTCTTCTCTTCTTGGCAATTTTCATGGTTTGTTTTGCTTTCTTCTCTTCATGTTTGGCAGTCTCTTTTCACATTCATTCTTAACAACTTCTTTAAGTTCATTCCATAATTTCTCTGCTTCTCTATCAGTTGAGGTTCAGAACTTCAAAGCAATTCCTGATGTTCTCCTTGGGGGGGAAAAATGGTAGGTATGTGTTCAAGATCATATTGTGGAAACTGATTGGCTTTCTTCTTAGATTAATTTGGAGCTGTTAGATGAGCAATTTGTGATCTGCTCCACAGTCAACACCTGGCTGTGAAATTGATGCTATATTTCAGCTCATCCATCCTCTTTTAGCAATAACATAGTCAAATTTTCTTCTACGTGCGCCATGTGGTGCTGTCCATGTACCGAGGCATTGTTTTGGTTGTTGAAGACAGTATTAGCTATGAAGAAATAATTAGTGTAGCAGAAATTCATAAGTTAGTCTCCTGCTCTATTTCATTTTCCTAAGCCAGGGGTCCCCAACGCCTGGGCTGCAGCTCACTACCAAGCTGTGGCCTATTTGGAACTGGACCACATGAAAGGCAGGCTGGCGCACGTGTGCATCACTCAACTTGCATAAGTGGCAGGCCAGCATGTGTGCACATGCACGCACAGCTCAACTTGCAAAAGGGGCCCATTGCGGTTCGGTGGCCCGGCTAGGGGAGAGGGGAATCAGTCTTCACAAGCAGTGAGGCAGTATGTGCAGGTTGGCCAGCTGCTTGTGAGGACTGATTCCCCTCCCCCCAGCTCTCCTCCCCCAAGCTGGGCTGCCAAACTGCAAAGTTTGGGGACCGCTGTCCTAAGCCATATAATTTGTCTACCAAAAACATCAAGTCTGAAGAGTGCCATCTGTTGTGGTCTGCCAGCAGCCTGTGCAGCTGGCAGCAGAGTCGGACAACGAGGAGGCTGGGGAGGAACCTGGGCCAGGCCTGGAGTCTGGAGTAGGCTCGGTGCCAGAGGCAGGGATTCAGCCTGGGCCATTGGGAAGGTCTGTCCCGCCTCCAGAACCTCCAGAGGCTGACATGAGCGAGGAAGAAGAACAGGAGGAGTCTGTTCTCAATGCGTGCATGCGCAGAAGGCAAGAACAGTTCCAGAGGAGGACTACTCGAGAGTAAGACTTGGGGATAATTGGCCCCTCCCATAGGCTATATAAGTGGAGAACACGAAAGGGTTCGTTGCAGGAAGCAACTAAGTTCATCTCTAGATCTCGTCATTGCAACTCAAGACTCAGTTTTGTTCCTGTTTGAACTTGCCAAGTTTTTCCTGCAAAACTTTCCATATCATAGATGAATAAACTGATACTGCAATGCACTGATTTATGGTCTCCAAAATTGTGGAAGGAATGTAAGATGCGTATTTCCAAATTCAAGCCATACCAGTATACATATAATTCTCACAAGTAGGGAATGATGACATTTTAGGAAGAATTGTTTGCATCAGTATAACATGTATCACAGTAATGTGCTCCATCAATAGAGTAGAGAATGGATTTTATTTTAGAAATGATATCAACATTTCAATTCTACCTTGCACTATCTAGGACAAAGAACAGTGGAGTTATTGGCTGTGATGTGTATAGATGTAGTATGCATACATAAACACCTTTTCACATCAAAGCAATCAAAGAGTATATGAATGCCAGCAATAAAAGTGTAATAGAAAATCAAAACAGAAGCTAAAACCAATTCAATTCAAATTCAAATTGCACACCAGGAGCAGTGTAACACTACAATTTCCAGATCTAACAAATATAAAAATCAGATTCCCAGGCTGGAGCCCTTAAAGCAGAATCTTAACCAGTTGAAGATGCCAAATTGTTTATAATGGCAGCTCCAGTTATTCTGAATGAAAACTGTTGAAGTTCATTGCTTGCTGTCCATATCACACACATACACAAAGAACATCTCTAAAAGCATTTCCAACCTACCTTAATGTTGTGGTAATTTTGTGTTAATGTAAATAAGATTTCCCAGAACTATCAAGAAGCATTGGCTTAACAGAGCTTCAATTTAAATGCCCCTTTGACTGAAAACAGCAATTCCCTTTAGACTGACAGATTGAAATGGCTGCATCACTTTGATCTGGATCCTAAAAAGAGCACTTGCAGAAACACTTCCCATCAAAACAAAGAGGCTGCCATGGAGTGTTGACCAATTTAAAACTGTGGCTCAAGCAGGGCAAAGTGATTTATTTCTCCGAGCTGAAACAGTATCTTTAAATTGGATTTGTGCAATGGGGTAGATTTGAAGCAACACCTTGAAATGGATTGGCTCTTATGTTTGGACTCTATTAAAATAGCAATCAGGATCAGGACCAGTGGTGGGTTCCTACCGGTGCAGTCCACTCTATCGCACCGGTAGCGGCGGGCTGTTAATGTCATCAAGAGGTTACCGACCCGGTGCAGTCAGTTGCCAGTCCCTAGGAGCCACCATTTTTTTCCATGAATTTTTTGGCGATTTTTTGCTTCTGCGCATGCGCGGAAGCAAAATCTTACCAAAATCTCACGAGGGGACGTGCGCGCGCGAGAGATTTCAGCAAGATTTCGCTTCCGTGCATGCGCGGAAGCAAAAAATCACCAAAATCATGTGCGCGGGCATCCCCTTGTGAGATTTCGGCGTGATTTTGCTTCCGTGCGTGCGCAGAAGCAAAAAATTGCCAAAAAAATCATGGAAAAGGATGGCGGCTCCTAGGAACTGGCAACCAACCACACTGGGTCGGTAACCTCTTGATGACATTACCAGCCCACCGCTACCGGTGCGATGGAGTAAATCTCGTGAGGGGCTGCACGTGTGTAGTGCACATGCACACACACAAAACGTGGTGATGCGTGCGCAGCGCACCAGTAGCAAGGTAAGAGAGCAACCCGCCCCTGATCAGGACTACTGAGTATGTCCATGCTCTATCTTTAACCATTTGTTTCTTAGGATGGAAACTGCCAATGAAACCATCGAGAAACAACCTTAAAAATTAAACCTTTCCCCCACCTGGTTCTACTATTCTCCAAACTCATTGTCCTATTAGGAATGTCCAGATGTCCCTGGAGATGTAGACTAGACTGCAAAGTTGGAGAAAAGAAAATACCAGAAGAAGGCAATGTCAAACCACTTCGATATCATTCCAACAGACGTACATACCCATGTTTTCCCGAAAATAAGACCGGTTCTTATTTTCTTTTGGGCCCCAAAGTAAGCGCTAGGGCTTATTTGGGTGGGGGGGTGTCTCATTTTTTTCACTCATGTATGGGAGGCTGTCCAGCGCACCAGTGTCACTGCTGAGAGGTAGGGGTGATGGAGCTGCCCCATGTGCCCCGCACTGGCTTACCTCAGGGCCCCTGCAGCCAGGCAACCCACGCCCCAACACCTGCCTGGCCTAGTGGTGGTGGCTCCAGCAGCCCCATGCTTGCTCACGGCTGCAACAGAGCAGGTGGCCGAGCGACGTGCCGGTGGTGAGGTAAGATGGGGAGATAGAGCTGCCCCAGCCACCCTGCACAAGCTTACCTCAGAGTCCCTGCAGCCAGGCCTTCCATGCTCCGACACCTGCCACCAACACACCACCATCCCGCATCACGTCGTGGCTATGGCACTGGGAGCAACCAGATGGAATGGGTGGGTGGCCGACTGCACAGGCTCTTAAGTAGGTCTTATTTTGGGGGTGGGGCTTATATTAGGCACATGTGTAAAAAAACATGGTAGAGCTTATTTTTGGAATAGGTTTTGTTTTGATTATATGATTCTCTGAGGCAGAGGTAGGTTCCTGCCGGTATGCTCTTACCTGTTGGTCGCTGCAGAAGCGAAGAAGCCGGTGGCATTCGCAGCACGGGGCGTCCCCCGCCCGCTTTCCCCCACCCGCCTAGATGCTGCCATTTGCGTTCTTTTGCCCTCTGCGCATGTGCATTCTGCTTGCGCAGAGGGCAAAAGAACGCAAATGGCGGCATCCAGGTGGGCGGGGGAAAGCGGGCGGGGGAAGCCCTGCACTGCAAACACCACCGGCTTTTTCGACTCTGTGGCGACCAACAGGTAAGAGCGTACCGGCAGAAACCCACCTCTGCTCTGAGGTCCAAACTCCATACAGAATGAAATATGCAGCTAATACTCTCTTGAATTTTAATTCTACAAACAGATGGGAGAAGCCAGCTGGTTTTGTCCAAACTGAGAAGCAAAGCAGGATCGGACCTTGTAATGTTTGGATAGTGGACTTCCAGGGACAATCACAGCTATAAGGCAAAACTGTTGAAAAACTATAGGAGCAAAAGACAGAAGCAAACCCATAATGTTGTCGTGAAACCTGATTGATACATTTATAAAGTCACCAGCTGTTAAACTCAATGAAGATTTTTCTTCTCAAGGAGAATTATTAAGTCCCAAAACCAGATCACAGCCACCATACACATAAATGGGAGGTTTATCCTTTTCCTAGAATTCCCACCAAACTTTAAAAATTGACCCTACTCTTTGCAGTCATAGAAGAAGAAAGAGAGAAAAAAAAACCCAGCCTTCCTCTATGCTAGAAGAGCATGTTATGATATCCTAAGGTTCATGCAACTTCCAAAAGCCAACCTTTTCACATCATCAAAATTTGTAACAAATGGTGGCTTCTTATGGGATTTGCTCCTGGTTGGAACTTGTTAATTTTAATTAAATTGAGATTTGTAAACCACCCAGAGTCACTTAGGTGAGATGGATGGTGTAGAAATGTCATAAATGCATAAAGATGAATAGCATCATTTCTAATCATGATATTGGCCTTTTCCTCTACTTTGGGAATAGAAAGTCATCTCAGAGGGAAATATGCCCCTCTGATCTAGGCTACTACTACAGCTTTTACGATTGGTATAATGCAATAATGTGGAAAGGCATTTGACTGCACTGCTTTCATGAGTGAAAAATCCCAGAACCTATTGCACTATTTTATTTCATTTTCTGTAGGAATACATCAGTAATAATTCAACCTCCTGCTTTGGGTAGCAGTTCTTCCTGCTACCGCCTATCTTCTACCGTAATACCTCACTTCGCATTTTCTCCCAGTTCCAATGTGTGCGACCATTACAATCTACCAACTTCTGAACCATCTTTCCCACCTCCTCTACTGGCTTCTACCCCAAATAGGAAGACCTGACTATAGACCTGTGTTGTAAGGAATATCCTTCTGGGTTCAGTTCCAAGTAGGGAAAAAGACACTGGATTCATGGAAGTTGCTTGGAAAGAAGGTTTAATGGTGGACAGGAGCACATGGCATGAGCCCCTGTACAGAAAAGGTAGATCACATGCTTCCAGATGTGGGTGAAGAGAAAAGGAAGGGAAAGATGCTGAGTCCCTTGGTTTTATAACCTCTGTTGGGCCCCACCTCTTAGTTTCCTGTTCCTGTGTATGTAATGCACTGATTGGTGGTCAGGCTCCCAGGAGGCCATGCAGTGGCAACTCTATAGGCTTTTGTCTGTCCCAGGCTTGGCTGAATGAAAGGGCCTTGGATAATTCCTAATATGGCTATGACTGAAGGAGATAAATCTTTGTTATGTAGAAGACTGCTGCTGGCTATTAACAAAAGGGGGAGGGGGCTAAGAGTGAGTCTGTTTCCTTTCTAACAGCATGTTTCTCAATTTCTCTAGGGATATTCTATAGAATATATTCTGCCTTTTAATATTTCCTAGGATATTTCATTTTTCTAGGAGAGGAGTGGGTGTTAACTTCCTACACCTGTTTGGATAGTTGCTCTATAAAAAACTCACTGAGTTCCTTAAAAGTGTATTGGACCTTGCATCATTATCTCATACAGTATACGTATTCTGTTCACACTTTGTGGGTGAAGGCCTAATAGAAATCAGGTGTCTTCTGCTGTAAAGCCCCGAAGTTCCTTCTGATTTCACTTCTAATATTCACTAGGCATAATTTTAAGCTGTGGCTTAATAGAGAGCTGGGCATATTCCCCCTTGGACAATTCATAAGCCAGGAACAGTAGGAAACCAGCTAAATACATTATTACTCAAAAACATCATACATTGAACTTCCCCTTCTAATCAACACTGTCCAGGAATATATCAAGATTCTTAAATTTCTCTGTATTTTGGACACTTGTACCTCTTTATGGTGATTGCTGGGAGTGTTAGATTGATCGCAGGCTTTCTCTCTGTAGATAAGGGGAATGCTCCTCTCCATAGTCTCCAACCACAATTCCAATCCTTTTATAGCTTGATTAAACAAGCTATAAACATTAAACATTCAAAAGAAGATGCAATGCTCCCCGTAGACCATAAGATGGTGCTGGTCTGCTACAAATTAGTGTTCTGCCAGCATCTATTAGAAAGATTATAGATTTTAAAAAAATTCTAAAGAATATTCATTTCCTCATGCATAATCTGGGAATATGCATAAAAAGTACACACAATTACTGAAAGAAAATTTAAGATAGTATATCACAATTATACACAATTGTACTTTTGGAGATTCCTGTCTAAATGTGCTGGCTGTTTTTCCAGAATTAGAATACCCCTGTCTCTATTGCCTGAACACTTGCCACAAGTACAAATTTAATCAGACATTGCATCTTTTTTCTGCTCAGCTCACAGTTTCTTCTTCTACTTTCTCCTCCACTTTTCTCTGTCTGTTAAAAGGACTCCGATTTTTTTAGAGCCAGGATGAAAAGAAGTATCTCTGCAGTCCAGGTAACAAAAAGCTGTAACTCCTCATAGAAAAGTAGATTCACTATCAAACATGTCAGCTGACAATCACCACAGCTTGTTTGCATATTATGTGCCATCAAATTGTTTTTGACTGCTCATGACCATAGAGAAAGATTGTCTCTGTGATAATCTATTTCTAACCTGTTCTTTCAAGTCTCCCACTCATCACCACATTAACTGAGTTACATTTTTTATCCCTGTGGTTTTCTTGGTAAAAAAATGCAGGAAGGGTTTATCATTGCCTTCATCCATATAGTCTTTGCAATTGTCACTAAAGTGATCATACAATATGCATTCAGCATTTTTCTATATCACCGTATGTTGACCAATACAGGGGTCTGCTGACTTTAGCTGGGCAGCTGCGATGACCTTCCCACCAGAGGTGCGTCCCTGCCAGTACACTCTTACCTGTTGGTCGCCGCAGAACCGAAGAAGCCGGTGGCGTTCGCGGCGCAGGGCTTCCCCCGCCCACTTTCCCCCACCCGCCTAGACGCCGCCATTTGCGTTCTTTTGCCCTCTGCGCATGCGCAAAGCGTTCTGCTTGCGCAGAGGGCAAGAGAACGCAAATGGCGGCGTCCAGGCGGACGGGGGAAAGCGGGCGGGGGAAGCCCCACGCCGCGAACGCCACCGGCTTCTTCGGTTCTGTGGCGACCAACAGGTAAGAGCATACTGGCAGGAACCCACCTCTGCTTCCCACCTTGTAATGGTATGTGTGGGGAAGACCTTGGGGAATGGGGCAAAGAGATGTTGCCTAGAGAAAAGTCAGATAAGTGAGGATAGCCCACACATTGACAGTGGTTGGAGCAAGAGGTTCAGAAGGAACTCTCCCTAGTTTCTCAGGCTGTAAAAGTGATAGCAGGAGATTTGTACTTTTAGACCTAAGAGACTGATGTCAGCCTTACCAGATAGGTCAGACAGGAAACATGACCAGCTGAGTTCATTCTACTTTATTGCAAGGTTTCATTAGTGGTATCTTGCAAATCTGAAAGTACAAAATATTCTGCCATCTCCTTTACAGGCTGAGAGGTTAGGGAGGGTCCCTTTTGAGTTTCTTTCTCAGCCCGTTATGCAAGCTGCAGACTCTCTCTTATCTGACCATTCCTTAGGCAGCATTTGTTTACTCTTCACCAAAGTTCTTTCTCATATACTATTACATACCTTGAGTGATTCTGCTGAGAATCTATAACCTGGGTTCTTTGCCCGTCTGTCCCATGAACACACACACACCACATATACGCCACAATGAGGCAGCACAGCTTGAGACTTTTAGGGGGAAGAGAACTGCATGTTTAGCCAGAATCAAGTGTTTTTGTCTTTCTGATGCTGTTCTAGTCATGCCCTCCATGTCATCTCTGTGTAAATTAAAAAAATAAACAATAATGTAAGCTGCCAACCAACCAACAAAATAATAATAATAAAATAATAATAATAATAATAACAACAACAACAACAACAACAACAACAACAACAATAATAATAATAATAATAATAATAATAATAATAATAATAATAATAATAATAATAACAACAACAACAGAGTTGGAAGGGACCTTGGAGGTCTTCTAGTCCAACCCCCTGCTTAGGCAGGAAACCCTACACTACTTCAGACAAATGGTTATGGGCACCCGAAGTGAGCGCGCCCACGCCAGAAGTGTGGAGATGCGCGCACAGCGCACCGGCACCGGTAACAGAGCAACCCGCCACTGCTTCAAAGAGTAATTCAACTAAACCAATCCATCTTTTCAAAGCTCTAGAAAGTTCCAGAAAGTCACCTGAAGTCCAAATCACCTTTCAATCCTTCTTAAAAACTTCCAGTGTTGGAGCATTCACAACTTCTGGAGGCAAGCTGTTCCACTGATTAATTGTTCTAACCATCAGGAAATTCCTCCTTAGTTCTAAGTTGCTTCTCTCCTTGTTTAGTTTCCACCCATTGCTTCTTGTTCTACCCTCAGGTGCTTTGGAGAATAGTTTAACTCCCTCTTCTTTGTGGCAGCCCCTGAGATATTGGAACACTGCTATCATGTCCTTCTTTTCCTTCTTTTCATTAAACTAGACATACCCAGTTCTTGCAACCGTTCTTCCTATGTTTTAGCCTCCAGTCCCCTAATCATCTTTGTTGTTCTTCTCTGCACTCTTTCTAGAGTCTCAACATCCTTTTTACATCGTGGCGACCAAAATTGAATGCAGTATTCCAAGTGTGGCCTTACCAAGGCATTATAAAGTGGTATTAACACTTCGCGTAAATTTATAAAATGTTTCTTTGAAAAGAAATCTAGAGATTCAAGTTTAGGATAAAACATAACATTTGCTCTTATGCTGAGTGGTTTTTAATATAATCATCAATTGATAAACTGACTTTAAGGAGGGTGTTTTTAGTGAACCGTGAATATGTTTAAATTTTCCTTAATGCCAACAGACGCTACCGCCTTGATGTCTAGCATTTTCTGCCCTCTAATTTTAGCAAAAAATACATTATTGAAAGCACTTATCTCAGTGGTATACACAGAAAACAGCAGTTCCTGCAGAGAAGCACAAATTGTTTTGAAACAAAATTCAGAGCTCTGTTTTCCTGCCTTCCTTCAGGTTTTCTCCCTTGACTTTACTGCTTTGTGCAATGAATTGCTTTAATTTGCAGAGAAAATGTAAACAGATCGAGACATTAAATACACAAAGACAAATGGTAGAAAAGGACCATCAAGTCCCTTAACTTTTTGGAAAGCTTAGTCGGATTTTTCCCACTGTCAAAGGAAAGGATAACTCTCTAGAAATACTCATGTTGAGAAAATACGAGTACAAATTATGTGAATAAGATGGAAGAAGACTGGAATTCCATCTGCTACGTTCTAGGAGCAATCAATTTAACAATTGCTGACTCAAGATTTTACATATGGAGTCTGAGCTATAAGTTTACTCTTAGCGTAACTTCCATATCTCCATATTTTGGATGACGTTTCCAAGATAAGGTAGGGTGTGGCAGGTCAAAATGGGTCAACACTGTGGGTCTTTTTCGACTGCTATTATATCTATGTGTAATGAACACTGTTATAAAACTTGCATCTAATTGCAAATATCTGTCAGGAGTTCAATATCTTTACCCTTATGCTCATCAACTCTAGCCAAACCAAACGTTTATGTACCGTATTTTTCCTCCCTAAAAGTGGCTGAAAATTTGGGTGCGTCTTATACTTCGAATGTAGCTTTTTTTTTCCAGCCCTAACTAGGTGCTAACAGATCTTCCCAGCTCTTACCTTGCAGGCTTTTTCATTGTTACTCTCTCCAAAGAATGTTTTTCCAGCCCTAAGTCTTTGCATGGTTTTTTTTCATTGCTCTACTTGCTCCGAATAAGTTTTTTTCTAGCCCTAACCAGGTGCTAACTATCTTCCCAGCTCTTACTGGCTTGCAGGTTCTTTCATTGTTACTCCCTCCGAAGAAGGTTTTTTAAGTCCTAACCAGGGGATAAAATAATGTGCTGAAGCTGCTCCGAATAAGTTTTTTTCTAGCCCTAACCAGGTGCTAACGATCTTCCCAGCTCTTACTGGCTTGCAGGTTCTTTCATTGTTATTCTCTCAGAAGAAGGTTTTTTAAAGTCCTAACCAGGGGATAAAATAATGTGCTGAAGCTGACCAGACTAAGGACGCTAGCCAGATGAATACCTGGTAGGCAGATTTCCCGCCCTATTTTCCTCCCCAAAAACGAAGGTGCGTCTTATACTCCGGTATGTCTTATACTCCAAAAAATATGGTAGTTTGATCTGGATGACTGAGGATCTCCTTAGACAAAAAGAGAATGGGGACTAGAAACTGTCTCCTGAAGATGAGAGAATATCATACATTCTCTCAAAGGATCATTGGTGGATTAAGAGCAGGAGTGTGAATCAACCAAAAATCAATTTGAATTTGAGATGACATTTTATTCCAACATTAGCTTCAAAGCAGAGGTGGGTTCCTGCCGGAGCTGCCCAATGCGCAGCTCCGGTAGGAAGCGGCCGATTGTGCAATTTGCGCACAACCGCTCCGGAGCCCTCTCTGCTGATCCACCACGCGTGTTGCTATTTTTTTCCGGTGATTTTGGGTCAATTTTGCTTCAGCGCATGCGCGGAAGCAAAATCGCGCTGAAATCTCACGAGGGGATGCGCGCGCGTGAGAGATTTCTGTGAGATTTTGCTTCTGCACATGCGCAGAAGCAAAATCGTGCCAAAATCTCGCATGCGTGTGCCCCCTTGTGAGATTTTGGTGCAATTTTGCTTCCGTGCATGCGCAGAAGCAAAATCGTGCAAGGGGGCGTGCACGCGTAGCGAGGGGGCATGCACCCAAAGTGAGCGTGCCCACATCCGAGGCGTGGAGATGCACGTGCAGCGCACCCGCACCGGTAACAGAGCAACCCACCGCTGCTTCAAAGGGTAATTCAACTGAACCAATCCATGTTTTCAAAGCTCCAGAAAGTTCCAGAAAGTCACCTGAAGTCCAAATCACCTTTCAATCCTTCATTATGAACTAATTCAAAGGCCCTTGATCAGATTTCATGCTGGGATCAGTTCAGAAATCCAATTCAAAGGGATGATTCAGTGAAATTACCTTGTATCTTGACCAACCCTTGTGAATTATTCTCACAATTTCTATATCAGTTTGGCCATTTCTGTGGTTAATAAAAGGGATCTACAAATAAGTACGAGGTACACTAAGGATGCAATACAACCCAGCTTTCAAAATGAACATGCCCTAGATAAAATCTTACTAGGACCAGATGGAAAAATAATTTCTCGGCTTTATAATTTTCTGATAGAATATAAACTCTTTGAAGAAGTGGTGAAAGGAAACACGATAACCTGGGCACAAAACTCTGGCTATCCAATTACACTTTCAGAATGGGACAAAGTTTGGAAATTAAATTATAAACTTACATTAGCGGCCTCATACAAAGAAAATTTATATAAAATGTTCTACTGCTGGCACCTCCCCCCTGCCCGCTTGGCAAAAATGTTCCCAACAACCTCTCCAAAATGTTGGAAATGCAAAAAGGAGAGAGGAACATACTACCACCAATGGTGGACTTGCCCTAAAGCTAGAAATTTCTGGAACAAAATTAGAGCCTGGTTGGGAGAAATATTACAAAAAGAAATTGCATTAAAGCCTGAATTGTTTTTATTGGGGATACTGCGCACGAGATACTCAAAAGAAGAAAGATACCTAATTTTACACATAGCCACAGCAGCTAGACTATCATATGCCCAGAATTGGAAATTAGAACACGTGCCCACTACTTCGATGGTCATCAGAAAAATACTCGATTGCGTAGAAATGTGCAAACTAACAATGCAGATTCACGGAAAAGACAACACGGATTTCTATGAAATATGGAATAAGGTATATAATTGGATTAAACAAAACCCAAAATTAAAAATTTGGCAGATGAATTGAGATATATTTACAAATGCGTTCTTTACAAGCTGTAATTAAATAAACCAATTTACGGATGATAATCACCGATAATCACGACATGGAATGTACTTAAAATGTATATATAGATTTTGATACAGAACAAACACCTTAATAACACTGTTAAAGCATTGGACTATTTCTTGTTGTTGTTTGTAAATATGTGTACTTGTTTGTGTTTTGTGTGTTTTGTTTGTGTGTTTGTGTGTTTTGTTTGTGTCTTTTTTCTTATTGTAAAAATTTAATAAAGACTATTTTTTTAAAAAGTAAAAGGGATCTTTATTAAATGACGGAATCACATAATTAACTTTAAACAAATAACTGTAGGTTTTGATGCACAAAGTTATGCCAATTCATTTACCCTCTATTATTTTTCTGCCATTTCAAATTCTTAACTTCTAAATCAAAATATTTGATGGAACACTGTTTTGTAATTGATCAGCATAGTTGAAACACAAACTTAAGAGTGTTTTTCATTGCATTTCATTATAACCATTGTCTGATACAAGGCTGGGTTCTTTACTTCTTTAGACACAAAACTAACAACATAGTTCTAGGTTTTTTTCTTTTTAAAAAAAATCTGAAATGCTCGTTTATCCACCCAGTAGATATCAATATTATATCTCCCTTGACCAGACCATCTGTCTCTCTGGTGATAACGGCTGCTCCTATTCGGATGTGGTGACTTCAGTGGTTTTGCTTTGGATCAGATTGGAATGCAACCATTCACCACTTCCATGTTATAAAACTTGCTGAGTTCCTCTTTTCAATTGCGGTTGGCAGGATTACATTTCATACTGTTTATTTCCCATGATTATATGGTTGGATCAACAACCCTTCAGGACTGTTCCAGATCAAAATGGAGATGTTAGCGTTGCTTGCTTTGCTTTGCTTTGCTTTACAAAAGAAAACATTATTTCAAATTCTTCAAGTCAGGTGGAGTTTTGTTCATGATCAAAGTCATAAGATGCCCTCAAGCAAACTTAGTCAAATGTACTGTAGAAAATATCAGGATAGATGAAATTGATCAATCTTTGTTTAAGATGTTTTGGGGTTCCATTTTTAAATAACACACACACACACACACACACACACACACACACACACACACACACACACGCCATATGGAAAATGACTTAGAGATTATAGGAATAATCGCTTACAAATATTTGGGGCATTATGGGTTTCTCAAAGAGATAGAACAATGGAAGAGGCTTAGAAAAGACCATATTCAAATCTATAGTTAATCAGACAATCATATTTATCAGCCAAATGTTGTCTTTTAATCTAATATCCCTGAAAGGACTGTTGTGTCAATAAAATTCAGGAGAACAATGCATAGCCTGCTGAGTTGGTAAAAATACCTCTCTGTTACTTTGTGCTCTACAATCATCACTAACCTCAATCCTATCAGTATTTTTGATAAAGTGAGGTATATAAAACAAAGTCAATTGTTTTTTCTTTCAAGAATTATCATTTGGTAGTCTTTTATGCCTATGCTTCTGAAATGTTGAGTCTCTTATTTTTGTGTATCCCTGTATTCTACCCTATAGTCATACAAATTATCTCTCCTCCTCAAAAATATGAATGAAATGCCTCCCGGATATTAAAGGTTTTCCTTCTGAAATAAATCTACCTTGCTTTTCTGGAATGAGATACTGCAGCTACAGTCACATAAAACTATTTAGACAAAAAGGCTACAAAGGTGGGTCTTTCACAATATATCCTTCCCAGGCTATTTATTCAAAAAGTTATCCATTTGTCTTCAGACCAAGCATTTCAGATGGCAATCTTTTATTTTATTTATTTATTTTATTTAGTGCTCTTATATGCCGCCCTACTCCCTGGGGACTCAGGGCGGCGTACAACATTTAAAGAACATTTTCTTCCTTTCTTGCTTTCTACCATAGGAAGAGGGTGAGGAAGCAGGAAACATCTCTTTTCTTCCTGCCTCAGAGAAAGAAAGCAAATTAGAGGGCTGGCAACAGAGAAGGAACAATAAGCAATTGCTTTTGCTCCACTTGGATGGTGGCCTTGAAATCACTATCACAAGAATAAAGTGGATGGTGTTACAGGGGTAGGCAAACTATGGCTCTTTGAGGACCTGTGGACTTCAACTCCCAGAATTCTTGAGCCAGCCATGCATGCATGGCTGGCTCAGGAATTCTGGGAGTTGAAGTCCACAGGTCCTCAAAGAGCCATAGTTTGCCCACCCCTAGTGTAGGAGATGACCAGGGTGAACCCGAGGGAGGAGGGAGGGAGAGAAGAGGGAGATGACCAGGCTGAACCCAAGGAGGAGTCAAATACATCATCAAACAGTCATGAGCCTCTGTGCACCCACAATTGATCTAAGTCCAGTCCGCCTTTCTTATCTTCCGCTAATTTCCCTTGACCGTTAGTAGCTCAGATTCTTATAGAGAGTTTAAGATTGCAATAAAACTTTATACTCTGCCTGAATCTCCTGGTTTCCTTGGTGCTTGATATATAGTGTCCACTAGCTATCCATTCAACTGCCTGTTCTCTTCCCCTAATCCAGTGTTTTCCAACCTTTCAGATGTGTGGACATCAATTCCCAGAATTCCCGAGCCAGCTGCTGGCTGAGGAATTCTGTGAGTTGGCATCCACACATTTGAAAGCTGCCAAGGTTGAGAAATACTGCTCTAGTCATTCCTTCCAAGGTAGATTTTAAGTACTGAAAGAGCAGACAGGTAGATGATATATCTTTGGATGATTATGAGCATAATAAATAAGCAAATAAATCTATTTATTTGTTAAGAGGCATGGTGTTTCTTGGAAAGGCAGATGAAGATGTTGAGAAGAACAATACTTTATCAGAAACTTCTCTCTCGCCAAGTTCTTTTTCTAAAAACAAAATCATGTATTAACTGTTGGAGAGGATGGCTAATCTTGATGGTTTGGTTTTCTGTTTCACATCTTTCTATTTCTCTATAGCATCCCTGTGTGCTTATATTCTTTGTCTGGAGATCTGACTGCTGAAGAAATAGACTAGACTAGACTAGACTAGACTAGACTAGACTGGACCGGACCGGACCGGAACGGACCGGAACGGAACAGAACAGAACAGAACAGAACAGAACAGAACAGAACAGAACAGAACAGAACAGAACAGAACAGAACAGAACAGAATAGAATAGAATAGAATTCTTTATTGGCCAAGTGTGATTGGGCACACAAGGAATTTGTCTTTGCTCTCAGTGTACATAAAAGGAAAGATACATTTGTCAAGAATCATGAGGTACAACACTTAATGATTGTCATAGGGTACAAATAAGCAATCAGGAAACAATCAATATTAATATAAATCATAAGGATACAAGCTACAAGTTACAGTCATATAGTCATAAGTGGGAGGAGATGGGTGATAGGAACGACGAGAAGAGATTATGGCACAATAAAAGGTAGGACTTTCACACAGAAGTGTGATATAGTCACACTCAGTTGCCTTGTAGTGAAGTAATTCATATTCAGAAATAATCTAATTTGTGTTTTTTTTTGCAAGCCATTGCTTCTAGGCAAAGTGGGGAGGGGAAAAAAAGCAAAATTGTGACCCAGTTGCATCATGGAGTTTAAGATGGTTTCTAACAGGATCTCTGGGAGAAATTCCATCATGGATATCTTCCTACTACCGTAGCAGGAAGTTACGACCACAACTGAGCCCAAAATTTCCATTCCTAAGCAAGACAGCTGTTAAGTGAATTTTGCCCCATTTTGCAACCTTTCTTTGCCACATTTGTTAAGTGAGTCACTGCAGTTGTTAAATTAGTCACACAGTTGTTAAGTGAATCTGGCTTCCCCATTGACTTTGCTTGTCAGAAAGTCGGAAAAAAGGATCACATGAACATGACCATGGGAATGCTACAAGTTGCAGGTGTGAAAAATACTCATAACTTCTTTTTCTTAGTGCAGTTGTAACTTTGAACAGTCACTAAATAAATGATTGTAAGTTGAGGTTGTAATCCATTGGGCAGAGTTGTTCTCCCTCCTTAACCTATTATAAAGGGCATCCTATTCAAATTTGGAGCTTCAAATTTATTGAAACACCCTCCCACACTTTGTCCATCTCACTTTTTTAAAAAAAGTGTAATGAAGCTTATACCAAAGGTGCTTTTTCAGGAGGCAACTGGACTTTCTTGTTTTTTTCTTTTGAAGACGTTTCGCTTCTCATCCAAGAAGCTTCTTCAGCTCTGACAGGATACTGGGGAATGGAAGGATTTATATTCCTTGCAGACAGCTGGTCATTTGCATCCTTTTGCAGTCCTTTTAGAAGCACTTGGAGGTTTAGCTGTGTCCTCAGGGTCACCTGAGTAGTGCTCCTGGTTCCTGCAGTCTGCATTTTTTCTTCTGGAAATCCATTCCTACTCCCGCATCATTCCAAGGATGTTGATCCCAAATTGTGTAGCTAAAAGTCTGTAGAGATTCTCAGTCATCCATGTTATGGTTGTCCCAAAGGTGCTTTTTCAAGAGGCAACTGGGCTTTCTTGTTTTTTCTTTTGAAAAACACCTTTGGGACAGTGGTGGGATTCAATTTTTTTCCCTACCAGTTCTGTGGGCGTGGCTTGGTGGGTGGATCATGTGACTGAAGGGCAGCACCTTGCTGTGAGTGACACCACCTCTGCTTTGAGACAACCATGACCTGGATGACTGAGAATCTCTACAGACAATGAAGCTCATAGTTTCAATTTGAATAGGTTGTCCTGTACTTTTATAATTCCTGACTGAACTCTAATTTGTTTCATTAAGGGTAGAATTAGGGCAGCATAAAGTACTTTCTGACGTTTAAAAAGTTCAAAGGATGATCTGACTTGCAGCGCTCTGACTCAAAGCTGTCCCATTTTACTGTCATGTGTCTCAGGCATATCATCAGTTAAAGGTAAGTGCCACAAAACAGCTTTAGACTTAGGTTTTCTGTATTTATGTAATTTAGGTTTGTTAAAAGGAACTTTAAACTGTTATGGAGTAAAAAATGGTTAATACTTGGAAATCTGGAATAAAAAAAATGTGTATGGCACATTGTTCACATTTATTTAAGGTTTAAAAAAAATCTGAGATATAGGCTTTGGAGTAGATAAAAGACAGAAAAACAGTCATGTTGCTTAAGAAAAACCTTCAAGGTAACACTCTGGAGTGCCTCTAGAACTAAAAACAAGGTCAAAGTGTCTCGGTCATCAAGTTTATAGAAAATTTTATAGAAAATTCGAAAGATATATTCTTGGCTACTTTTAAATGAAATAAATGCAAGAATATTTCACTTAAATCTTGGAATGGGGATGGGAAGAGAGAGAATTTGTTTCCTCTAAGAAAAAATAATTTGACATATTAGAGAACTGGAGAATTTTTTGACGTACTGAATTAAGCTGATTTGGATCCACTCAGGCATTAATAAAACAAATAAAATGAAAATAAAAGTTATTATAGTGAATTATCTGTGACATCCACAAGCTTTTTGGGTCTTCTGCGTTGTTTAATCATAGTCCACCCAGTAACTGTATAGGTGAACTCCTGACAGCAAACCAAATTTATTACTATTGTCTGCAGTGTACATATGAATGCTCTGTCATCTTTGAAGTGGTGAAAAGGAAATAACTAATGTTGTAACCCAATTTCATTTCACAATGTTAACTTTTTCTCTCTCATTCCCATCCTATAAGGATGTATAGAGTATCCGATGCTAAAAGGAAGATTCGGAATACTATGAAATTTGGAATTTATTCTATGATTGGCTTGAAAAGAGAAAATAAAACAAACATGTTAATGATTTAACTTAGCAATATATATTGGACTTTATTAACTTTTAAGTTAGAGATAAATATTTATATACTATGTAAGAAGGTGATATAAATATAGAATTGTGTTAATTTAGGAATAAGCATGAATTGATCGTCGATATAAAATACCGTAAGATAACCCTAGAGGTATAAATGTATATATGTAATATGTATATATGTAACAGTGTTCCAATACTTGAGGGGCTGCCACAGAGAGGAGGGGATTAGGCTGTTTTCCAAAGCACTAGAAGGCCAGACAAGGAATAATGGATGGAAACTGACCAAGGAGAGATTCAACCTGGAAATAAGGAGGAACTTTCTGACAGTGAGAGCGATCAACCAGTGGAACAGCTTGCTAGCAGAGGTTGTGAGAGCTCCAACACTTGAGACTTTCAAAAGGAGATTGGACTGCCATTTATCCGAATTGGTGTAGGGACTCCCGCTTGAGCGGGGGATTGGACTAGATGACCTACAAGGTCCCTTCCAACTCTAACAATAATCTAATCTAATCTAATCTAATTGTTTTGTGTTGTTTTGTTAAATGTTTTGTTCGTCTTTTTTAATGTATATAAACGAATAATTTTTTTAAAAAAAAAATAGTATCCAATGCTATAGAGATCCGTAATCAGCTAATCTATATAAATTGTGTTTACAAATCTTGTTGCAGGAAGTCCTCAACTTACAACAGTTCGTTTAGTGACCATCAAAAGTTTCAACGGCACTGAAAACAGAGACTTATGACCATTTCTCTCACTTATGACCCTTGCAGCATCCCCATGGTTTCGTGACTTACATTCGGATGCTTGACAACTGGCTCATGTTTATGACCGTCGCAGAGTCCCAGGCTCCTCACGGGATCCCTTTTTGCGACCTTCCGACAAGCAAAGTCAATGGGGAAGCCAGATTCACTTAACAACTGTTTGTGACTAATTTAACAACAGCAGTGACTCCCTTAACCAATGTGGCAAGAAAAGTCGTAAAATGGGACAAAACTCACTTAACGCATTTCTCACTTAGCAACCATAAATTCTGGGCTCAGTTGTGGTTATTAAAGTTTGTTGCAAAATCAAAACCAGAAGCACACACAGATGACTGATTCAGCTGGATTCAATAACTTATATATATATATATATATATATATATATATATATATATATATATATATATATATATATATATATATATATATATATATATATATATATATATATATATATATATATATATATATAATTTAATTTAATTTAATTTAATTTAATTTAATTTAATTTAATTTAATAGATTTGTATGCCGCCCAACTCCCTAGGGACTCTGGGGCGGCTCACAACATATTCGGATCCATTTCGACAATACAATGCAGTAAAATACAATAGTTAAAAAAACATATAACATATAAACATTAAAAGAGTATTGTCACACTTTCACCCCGCCTGCCGGAAGAGCCAAGTTTTTATTGCTTTCCGGAAGGCCAGTAGGGTGGGGATAGTCCTGATCTCCGGGGGGAGCTGGTTCCACAGGGAGGGAGCTCCCACAGAGAAGGCCCTCCCCCTCGGCCCCGCCAACCGACATTGTTTTGTCGACGGGACCTGGAGGAGGCCGACTCTGTGGGCCCTGACCAGTCGTAGGGAGGTATGCGGCAGGATGCGGTCCCGAAGGTAACCTGGCCCTGAGCCATGTAGGGCTTTAAAGGTAACGACCAACACCTTGAATTGGATCCGGAGACTAATGGGCAACCAATGCAGCTGGCGGAGAATTGGTGTTACGTGGGTGCATCTAGGAGCACCCACCACAGCTCGCGCAGCTGCATTTTGCACCAGTTGCAGTCGCCGGACACTCTTCAAGGGTAGCCCCATGTAGAGCGCATTGCAGTAATCCAGCCGTGAGGTGATGAGGGCATGAGTGACTGTGAGAAGTGCCTCCCTCTCCAAGTAGGGTCGCAATTGGTGCACGAGACGTACTTGTGCAAAGGTCCCCCTAGCCACAGCTGAAAGATGTTGTTCCAATTTAAGCTGTGGATCTAGGAGGACACCCAAATTGCGGACCCGTTCTGAGGGAGCTAATTTCTCTCCCCCAAGAACCAAGGAGGGACAGTTGGTCACGTCCTTAGGAGGCAATATCCATAGCCACTAAGTCTTGTCAGGGTTAAGTTTTAGCCGGTTCTTCCCCATCCAGACCCTAACATCATCCAGGCAGCGGCCCATTACGTCTACGGCTTCCCCGAATTGAGACGGGGTGGAGATGTACAACTGGGTATCATCAGCATATTGCTGATACCTCACCCCGTGTTGTCGGATGATCTCACCCAGTGGCTTCATGTAGATGTTAAACAGGATGGGCGAGAGGACCGAGCCCTGAGGCACCCCACATAATAGGGGCCTAGGGCTCGACCTCTGCCCCCCTGTCAGCACCGACTGCGTCCTGTCAGAGAGGAAGGAGGAGAACCACTGCAAAACAGTGCCGCCCACCCCCACCTCTCCGAGACGACGCAGAAGGATACCATGGTCAATGGTATCGAAGGCCACTGAGAGGTCAAGTAGCACCAGGATAGAGGAATAACCTCCATCCCGGGCTCGCCAGAGATCATCCATCAGGGTGACCAAAGCCGTTTCTGTACTGTAGCCGCGCCTGAAACCTGATTGAAAGGGATCCAGAAAATCCGTGTCATCCAACAGCCGTAGGAGCTGGAGCGCCACCACTTTCTCAACAACCTTCCCCGCGAAGGGAAGGTTGGAGACTGGACGGAAGTTCTTTAAATCCGCCGGGTCCAGGGAAGGCTTCTTGAGGAGGGGTCTCACCACCGCAGCTTTTAAGGGCTGCGGGACGGACCCCTCTCTCAAGGAAGCGTTGACCAACGCCTGGAGCCAGCCGCGTGACACCTCCCTGGTGGCCGAAACCAGCCAGGAGGGGCACGGGTCCAATAAACAGGTGGCGGAGCTCATCGCTCCTATGGCCTTGTCTACATCCTCAGGAGTCACCGGTTCAAACCTATCCCAGATAACCGGACTAAGACCTGCCCCGGTCATCTCGGCCTGTACTGCCCAATCGGAGTCCAGGTCTGTCCGAATCTGAATGACTTTATCCGCCAGAAACCGAGAAAATTCCTCAGCTCTACCCTGCAAGGGATCTCCGCCTTCCTCCTTAGCCAGAAGGGTGCGGGTCACCCTAAACAGGGCAGCTGGGCGGGAGTCAGCGGACGCAATAAGAGCGGAAAAATGCGAACATTTTACCGCCCGTATCGCCACTAAGTAAGACTTAATGAAAGTTCTTAAAAGTGTCCGGTCAGATTCAGCTTTACTAGATCTCCATCGTCGCTCTAGACGTCTCTTGTGGCGTTTCATCTCCCGGAGTTCCTCGGTAAACCAAGGAGCCTCCTGGATCCACTTCCACAGAGAGGTCGCAAAGGCGCAATCCGATCCAGAGCCCCCGTTGCTGCCTGATTCCAGGCTGCGACCAGAGACTCGGATGAACTGTGTACCAGGGATTCAGGTATTTCCCCAAGTTCCCTCTGGAATCCGTCCGGTTCCATTAGGCGCCTGGGGCGGAACCATTTAGTCGGTCCTGCCTCCTTGCGGTGGAGGAGTGGTGCCATGAAATCCAACCTCAGAAGGAAATGATCTGACCACGACAAGGGTACTGTGACTAAACCCCTCAGCCTCAGATCATCTCTCCACTGCCCCGAGAGAAACACAAGGTCAAGTGTGTGACCACCCTCATGAGTCGGACCCTGAACTACTTGAGTCAGGTCCATGGTTGTCATGGAAGCCATGAACTCCTGGACTGCCCCCGAGGCTTCGCCGGGTGATGGCAGATTAAAGTCCCCCAGCACCATCAACCTGGGGAACTCAACCGCCAGCCCTGCAACCGCCTCGAGCAGAACAGGCAGGGCCTTTGCAACGCAGCTAGGAGGCAGGTACGTTAGCAAAAGGCCCACCTGGACCCCTAAGTCCAACTTCAGAAGGAGAGTCTCACACCCAACAATCTCTGGGGCAGGGCTCCTTCGAGGACACAGATTCTGGCGAGCTATAATAGCCACTCCTCCACCCCTTCCCTGGGGTCGTGGCTGATGCTGAACCAAGAACCCGTCCGGGCATATTTCCGAAAGGGGCACTCCCCCCTCCTGGCCCAGCCAGGTCTCGGTGATACACGCCAGGTCCACCCCCTCTTCCAGGATTAAATCCCGAATAAGGGGGGCCTTGTTGGTGATCGACCTGGCATTTAACAGCAG
Organism: Diadophis punctatus similis; assembly: GCA_023053685.1. Classification (NCBI taxonomy): domain Eukaryota; kingdom Metazoa; phylum Chordata; class Lepidosauria; order Squamata; family Dipsadidae; genus Diadophis; species Diadophis punctatus. The sequence goes on from JALIGW010000013.1 coordinate 3,068,947, forward strand.
CAGCTTGAGCCCGGGGCCCTGACATCCCTGGTTACCAGACACTCGGGTTGAGCTAGATGGAACCAGACCAGAGGGGCCAGAACAAGGAATCGCTTGCAAACAGCGAATTCTCGTTCCCCGAGAGCCGCCTACCCCTCTGCTCCCGCCATACCTGCCTCTCCCCATTACGAACGTAATGCTCTTACTCCCCGCCCCCCCAGAGATCCCCTCCCCCACCCCGCTGGTCCCCCACTCTCCCGGCAGGCCATACACACCATTCATACTGAGCCTGGGGGTGGGCCAAAACCCCCCTCCACTTCTGTTTCCACACTCAGCAGAGGGGGGCCAGGTCCAACCACCCAGCTCACTCATGTATTCTTACAGTCAGACCACAAAGCATTTATTCATATTATCCATACATACACATGCTCACCGATACTCTCTCCCGGGGTCGGGTCCCTTCTTAAGTTAATACTAATGGGGCTCAGATCTAATAAATCCCCCCAAAATACACTTCTTCACTTTCTTCTTCTTCAGCCCCCTAGCAGTATTCCCAACACACATAAACATAACAGTCTTGATGATAAACTCTTCTTCTCCTTTGGCACTTCGATGGTAATAGAGAAACAGCCTGTCTAAATAGAAGTTCGTCCAAAAAGACAGGCAAAAGGCCAGGGCTGCGTCAGTCAAAAGAGGCCTCACGGCCACAACAGCTGCAGCGTTAATAATAGGTTTTAAATAAGAACGCCGCCATTCTTGAAGAAGGAAGACTGTCCGGCAAAGAGTTTTAAAAGGCCTCCCCAGGCTTAATTTCCGCCGCAATGGGAATACTGCTGCCCAGGACAGCTCACTGTAATGTTGGGAGAGAGGCAAGCACCTTCTCAACTGGCCAGGCCGCTCCTGTTGCCAAAACCAGCTAAAGTCAAAGTCAAAACCGCCGTCGCCATAGAAGAGGGTGGTAACAACAATAATCCCGGCAGTAAAAAGCATAGCCAGGACTTCTATTGGCCGGCAAAACTGGGCATTCACCCCAGAACCAAACCAGACTCTGGGTAAGATGATCTCCAGGGGGCCCAAATGGAGCAAGGTATCAAAGCTGTTAAACCGCGGCAAAATAAGACCACGGCCCTAGAGCAGCCCCACCTCCAGCTGCAACACCGACTGCTGAGGGATCAGGCCACGATCTTCCAACGGCCCAGGATCCTTCCAACGGCAGCGGCAGCCCTCCAATGGCAGCGTCCGTCCTCAGCGTCCGTCCTCAGATGGCACGTACCTTGCCTCAGTCGGTAACCCTCTTCCCAGGTTCCTTTAGATTGTAGCTCGTCACTTTGTCTCAGCTGTTAAGCGTTCTTCGATGTTTTTTTTGGGGGGTGTTCTTAGTTGTTCTTTCGTTCGTTTCCTCCTTCCGAGAAGGATCTACGGTCTCGCGGTCGCCATGTTAGAATCGGCGTCTACGCTCCTGGATCCTCTCGGGTCTCTTGCCTCTCTATCGGCAGTCTCCTTCCTCCTAAGAACTAGGAGGGGGGTCCTGAGATCTTCGGCTATCTCCCGACCCAAAAGAACGGAGAATTCAGGTCGGGGGGGGCGTTATCTCGCTAAGAAATTCAGCAACCGGAGTGAAGTTCTGTGCTCCTGCTGCCTCTCCTTAGCCCCACCCCGGAATTTTTAGGATTTTTATATACATATATATTTTATATACATATTTTTATATACATATATATTTTTATATACATATATATATGTAGGATTTTTTGCTGATAAATGAAAATTAGTGTGTCGGCTATATAATAGATTAGTGTGTCGGCTATATAAAAAACAGCCTGGATGGTCCCAGTGAGGTGCTGAAAGGCAAAAAGGAAGCTGTGGTGCTTTCTCTCCCATATTTGGGTACATATATATGATACCATTAGTAGAATTATTCTTCAAGCAGTTACAGGTAGCAGAGAATAGTTAGTTTCATTTCAGCAGAGTTCAGGGTGAGAGAGTACAGAGAGGAGAGTGCAGAGTGGAGAAAGGACTGGAGCCACACCCAGTCTTAAGCTTAAGTATTCAGTTTCGATTCTCTGCACAGACTCAGAAGTGATCAGCTCCTATTGGCTGATTTAGTTGCTATGCCTATTCATTGGCTAACCTTGTTAACATGGCTCTCCCAGTTCATGAATATCTTAACAGTGGTCGTAACTCGAGGACTACCTGTACCAGGACTCTCCAGTCTCTTCCATAACTTGCTATTGCTGACTTTGATCAGCAAAAAACAGGTAGCTCTTACTATTAAGTTTAGCCCAGCTTGTCTATTTTGTTAACTTTGGGCACCTGACAAAGTGATTCTGAGTATTTGATGGTAACTGACTTTGAAATTGTTGGATGACGCAGCAGGGCTCGAATTTATCTCACTACATTTCCATGTGTAGCTTCCCAAATCACAGTGAATGAAAGCCTTGCCAATTATTAAGTGGTGGGCTTGAGGGGGATCCTTGGGGCTCTCAGAGATTGCTTGCTTTCTTGCAGACGTTTCATTACCCAGACTAGGTAACATCATCAGTGCTAGCAATGGGCTTGCGGTTGTTCGTTGCAATGATCTTGCAACAAGGCTATCTCACCTGGCTGAGCCCAAAAATAACTGTGAAAGAACACTGATGTCACGGAATAGCTCTTAGATTAGGGGTATCAAACTGGCGGCCCACGGGCCAGATGCGTCACGTGCAGGCCACGCCCATCCCAGCTCCGCGAAGGGGACAAACATCACGAAATGTCATGGGACAAAAACATGACGATGCGAGTTTGATACCCCTGTCTTAGATCTTTGAAAAAAATGGGTTAGATGTAAGTTGCAGATGGAATAAAGCTTCTTTTCCCATTTGCAAATGACGTAGTCACAACTTTAATAGCCTATTATAAAAGTCAAAAGCATGACCCTAGGAATCTCTTTGCTTTGTTGCATTGGACCTATATAATTTAGGCTCTTTTATTTTATTTATTTATTTTTGTCAAGTACGTATTGGTAATATACATAGATATAACTTTGTTTATGTACAGTACATACGATGGGTACTGATAAGAGGGAGCATTAGGACAGGGACGGTAGGCACACTGGTGTCCTTATGCATGCCCCTTACTGACCTCTTAGGAATCGGGTGAGGTCAACAGTGGACAGTCTAAGGGTAAAGTTTTGGGGGTTTGGTGACGAAACCACAATGTCAGGTAGTGAGTTCCAGGCATTTACCACTCTGTTGCTAAAGTCGTATTTTCTACAGTCAAGTTTGGAGCGGTTCACTTTGAGTTTGTATCTGTTGTGTGCTCGTGTATTGTTGTGGTTGAAGCTGAAGTAGTCGTTGACAGGAAGGACGTTGTAGCGGATAATTTTATGAGCTACGCTTAGGTCGTGCCGAAGGCGACGTAGTTCTAAGCAATTTTATTCTATCAACACTCCATATTCTTATCTAGTAATGTATGCAGTCATTTATGTGCCGATGCCTGGACGACGTTAAGATCTGGATGGGGTGGAACAGACTCAGACTAAATCCCGATAAGACTGAGTGGCTGTGGATATTGCCTCCTAAGGTTCATGACAACTATCCCTCCTTGGTCTTTGAGGGTGCGAAACTGACCCCCTCAGACCAGGTCCGCAACTTGGGGGTCCTCCTAGACCCACAGCTAAAATTGGACCACCATCTTTCTGCTGTGGCTAGGGGGGCCTTTGCACAGGTTCGCCTGGTGCACCAGTTGCGGCCATACTTGGAGAAGGAGGCTCTACTCACGGTCACTCATGCCCTTGTCACCTCGCGTTTGGACTACTGCAATGCGCTCTACATGGGGCTACCCTTGAAGAGTATCCGGAGACTTCAGCTGGTGCAAAATGCGGCTGCGCGTGCTGTGGTGGGTGTGCCAAGGTACACCCACATGACACCGATACTCCGCCAGCTGCATTGGTTGCCCATCGGTCTCCGGGTCCAATTCAAGGTGTTGATCACCATCTTTAAAGCCCTTCATGGCTTAGGACCAGGATATCTTCGGGACCGCATTCTGCCTCATACTTCCCTCCGACCGGTTAGGGCCCACAGAGTTGGCCTCCTCCAGGTCCCGTCGGCCAAGCAATGCCGACTGGCGGGCCCTAGGGGGAGAGCCTTCTCTGTGGCTGGCCCCGTGCTCTGGAACCAACTACCCCCAGAGACCCGGACTATCCCCACTCTGCTGGCCTTCCGAAAAGCCATTAAGACATGGCTTTTCCTGCAGGTGGGGGGGACAGCTTAATTCCACCTGAGCCTATCCCCCAAGTATGTATGTGCTGAATGGATGTTGTTGTTTTTAAATAACTGTTTTAAATTTTGTATTTGTTTTTAAATTCCATGTAATTTTGTTTATTCTTGTATTTCTTCTTGTTGTAAGCCGCCCTGAGTCCTTCGGGAGTTGGGCGGCATATAAGAATAACAAAATAAATAAATAAATAAATAAATTTGACAAAATAGTTATTTCCAGCCCTATTCTGTCAGTAGGGAAGCTGGAAAGGCTAAAGCAGTGTTTCCCAACCTTGGGAACTTGAAGATGTCTGGACTTCAACTCCCAGAATTCCCCAGCCAGCATTCGCTGGCTGGGGAATTCTGGGAATTGAAGTCCAGACATCTTCAAGTTCCCAAGGTTGGGAAACACTGGGCTAAAGGGAAAAAAATTAACAAGAGAGGGACTATAAAACCTCTCCTGGAGTTGTCGAAATCCCCGTATTTAAAGCTATCCAAAGATGTCGCAATATTTCTCACGACATAATTTCTCACGAATAGAGGTAGAATGAAGTTTTACCATGCAGCAAGGTGAATTAACATCGTTTTCCAGCATGAAACAGAGAGAATGATGGGGATTTTGGACTTTGCTTATTCCTTGCTACATTAAGGACAGGGGAAAGTTTATCACTTACCTTAAAGAGCAGAAATATCGGGTGGATGAAGTGAGTCTAGTCTTTTCTTCCCACGGTGTGTGACATTGGACAGAAAAAGGGGTCACTTCCTATCTCAACACAATACTTCTCTGTGTTTATCCATCTCATCCCATTCCTATCTCTCTTTTGGTTTGACTAGTTAGAATATTCCTAAGAATTTCACATCATTCTTGAAACTCCTGCTGTCCCAGCAATCCCGTTGACTCTGGATATTTATATTTTTCCTCAGATTTTTAATCAAAGGGACTAGCTATGGGGTAGAAACTCATGCTAGAGTTTTAATTTTTAACTTTCAATTTGTTCTCAAGGGCTTCTGGGTAATTTCGCATATTGCCCCAATTGTGCTTGTATTAATGCACTATTAAAGTGCTTTGGAAAAAAGTGGGTTTTTTTTTACAAATATTAAGTGCAAAATAGGTTATTTCATTTAAAATAATACTCTAAGACTGAGTTGATTTTTCAGGAGGAGATATTTGCAAATGAAGTCATTCTCATTGGCAATCTTGCAGCTGAATTTTTTTCCCCTTTAGTTATACGTATGAAATAGCGGGAGATAACTTTATCTCCCGCAATTTTCATTTGTCTAATTGCTACGTATAGTCACAATCACTAGAGGGCAGCACAAACATAAATGCAATGCCTGAGTTATGTTAAAAATAGCTGCTGTTTTAAGAACAAGTCTGTTCTTTGCTTGTATAGGATACTGCCTATAGATTGCCCATTCTGTCTGTGAGTCTGTGTCTGTCTGTCTGTCTTTTTGCTGAAGCTTGCTTTTGTAGTTGTTGCTTACTTGGCCATTTCAAACTGTGCCTTCAAATAAGCAATTTCAGGCAGTGGAACACATTATTATTATTTTTCTCTACAGAGTGATCATTTCAACGTAGACAATCATCTGCTCCTTATTGTTTGATGTGCAGGCATGCTATACATAGCGTACAGCATATCAAACACAGCAGATAAAGCACATTCCAGAGCCTCTAATTATATCCTCACACCAAAAAGAATAGACACACACTTTTATTCAGAATGCCTGTTTCAGAGTTGCTCTCCAGATACCCTAAGGCAGGGGTAGGCAAAGTTGGCTCTTCTATGACTCATGGACTTCAACTCCCAGAATTCCTAAGCTAGCATGATTGGCTCAGAAATTCTGGGAGTTGAAGTCCACGAGTCATAGAAGAGCCAACTTTGCCTACCCCTGCCCTAAGGGATGTGCCATTCAACAATTGGTTGCTGTTTCTCTTGCAGCAGATTGACATGGCTTCCAGTCTGGAAAGAACATATAAAGGAATTTCCGTGGTTATTTAGATCAGACCCCTAAATTCTATTCTGCAAACATTTCTTGTGGTTGTAGCCTCAGTTTTGGAAACCTAAGATAACACCTGTGCTTTTCTTTTTCCCAATGACCACAAAGAAGGGACCATAGTATCCCATTTGTTTTCCAATTTGAAGCCCTATGAATATATGCAGGCATCATCAAACTGAATATGAAGATACCAAAGAAGGCCAAACAAGAAATAATTGATACAGCAAAGTTTTTTTTTAAACTAGTAAACTTTAAGATTCAGATTAATGCTGGCAGGAAAATTCTGTGAGTTGAAGTCTACACACCTTAAAAGTTGACAAGTTTGAGGGTGTAAAAGTGTGTTCAAGGAAACAGAAAGCAAACAATCAGGAAGAAGTACGCATTTTGCAATTTCTGAATTAAGTTTACACAGTGTAAAAAGGGAAGCAAAATATCCTAGAGAAGAGAACGGTACATTAAAATCTGGACTGGGCACCAATGTTCATCCTAGTTCTAGTGATACCGGTAAGCCAAATCGCAACTTGAAAAATGATGAGGTTAACAAAGGGCCTAGTCGAGAAAGCCACAAGCAATCTGTTCCTGTGAATAGTGTAACATGAGCCATGAGCCCTACTGGAGAACAATGAAGAGAGGAGATTGATGACTGGATCCCCCCACCAACCCTGCTTGCTTTCTAAAAGGGAAGAGAGAAAAAGAAAACTTGGGACTGAAGAGCAAGAGAATGTTCTCCATACAAATCTCCTTTCGATAATCATTTCTTCTTCTAAATGGGGCTGGAAAAATGTAGCTACAGCTCTGGAAATAGGTTGTCCCTTTGCTTCTAAAAGGAGGAGGACAAAAAGAGCTGCTCTTAAACTATTGAATCCATTTGATAGATCAAACGATTTGATCTCTTCCATTTCACAGATTTATGACAAAGATTCATCAGGAGAAGCCATGAAAACACTACTCTGAGAGGAAGAGTGGGATGCAAACGTAATAAATACATGGATGAGGAAGGCAGTCACACAGGATGGTTTTCTTTTCTTGATACTAGAAATGACAATCCTGGAGACAAAGAGCCATTTCGGAGAATAGTCACCATGAAAGGAAGTAGGAAGCTGGAGAGGACACTGTAATAGCTGGACTGAGCATGCAGGACAAAAAGTTGGAGATTACAAGGACCTCACCAGGGGCGGGTTGTTCACTTACCTTGCTGCCGGAGTGCTGTGTGCGCATCGCCACATTTGGTGCATGCGCGCGCTCGCTACGTGCACGCGCCCCTCACGCGATTTTGCCTCTGTGCATGTGCGGAAACAAAATCTCGCTGAAATCTCACGAGGGGATGTGCACGCGTGATTTCGCCGAAATTTCGCTTCTGCGCATGCATGGAAGCAAAATCTCACCAAAATCGCACACACGCGCGTCCCCTCATAAGATTTTGGCGAGATTTTGCTTCCGCACATGCGCAGAAGCAAAAAAGCCCAAAAATTCAGCACCGGAGCGGTCACGTACAAACAGCGCCATCTGCTGGCCACTACCGGAATGACAGAGTGGACGGCACTGGTAGGAACCCACTACTGGACTTCACCCAATGTCTGTGAGTCTATATAACTGAGCTGTGCCTCTAGCCTTGGCATGTATGTGGTAAGTAGTACTTTCAACACCACCTGTCTTCTTCTCAGATAATTTTTTCCTGGCCTCTTCTCCCTAATCTGTTATGACAGATACAATGCTCACAGCCTGTGTGCCTTATGGAGAAAAGGTGGAGAAAGACAAAATGGTAATAACACACACATGGTTGGAGAAGATGACTAAGCAACATATAGACTTAAAACCAGAAATATTTTTGTTAGGTATAATATCACAAAGTTATGACAAAGGGACTATATATTTAATGTTACATGTATTGACAGCAGCAAGAATTGTATTTGCACAATATTGGAAAAATGAGAACACCCCCACCTGATGAAAATATAATCCGGAAAATATTGGATTGTGCAGAGATGGATAGTTTGACATTGAAAATAAAAGATAAAGGAGACACAGAATACTATTTAACATGAAATAGGTTTTATCAATGGTTAAAGATAAAAGGTAGAAATTAAATGAAGAAAGAGCATTGTTATGATTAAGTAAAATATGAATGTTGTCTATAATTATATGTATGCTAATATTAATAGGAACATAAATAAGCAAATATAATTATAAATATGGTTAGAATTATTGTATTATTATTATGATTATTACTATCAGTATATGTGTTATTTTTTCTTTCTTGTCTTTCATAAAATGATATGCCGGGACAATACACTGTATTAAAAATATTTATATATAAATTAAAAAAAACTTGACTAAAAAAAAGCACCATTGATCCACTAAATACAAAGACTGAGTAAATAAATGTCCGTGGAGGTGGTTTCTTTTTAGAAGAACTCAGTTATAAAATGGTTCCAATTTGCACACACAAGAACTCAAGCTTGTGTAGAGACAGTAAATACCAAAAACAGAATAAGAGGCTCAAACACAGTGAAAAACTGATTCGACAACACAGTTCTAGTTAACCCTTTTCCTGTTTCTCATAGGTAGTTCTCTGATCCTGGAAACAGATTATTATCTCTGCCAATTCATTAACCCTAGAAAACCTCTCTTGCTGCAAATCCCAACTTTAATCAGAGTTTTGATCTTCGGTCTCATTTTCCCCACCCTACCCCTGCCTTGCCCTCTCCACCTCCCCAGAAGCTTCTATCAGGGGTGAAATCCAACAGGTTCTGACAGGTTCCGGAGAACCGGTAGCGGAAATTTTGAGTAGTTCGGAGAACCGGTAGCGGAAATTTTGAGTAGTTTGGAGAACTGGCAAATACCATCTCTGGCTGGCCCCAGAGTGGGGTGGGTATGGAGATTTTGCAATATCCTTCCCCCAGGAGTGGGGAGGGAATGGAGATTTTGCAGTATCCTTCCTCTGCCACGCCCACCAATCCACGCTCACCAAGCACACCATGCCCACCAAGCCACACCCACAGAACCGGTAGTAAAAAAAATTAGATTTCACCACTGCTTCTGGTATCACAACAGGCACTAAAACGACACACTCTTAGTTGAGTCCCCTGTCCCAAAGAGTACTTAAGTCTTGAAACTCTATCAGTGCAGAGAATGGAGAAAGAGTGACATCTGCACTTAGCTTTTGATGTTGACATTCATCTCCAGATTGGAAAAGGCAGTAGGCGAAATTGTTATAGGGCAATGTTTGAGAAGGCAACCTCTTCCAAACACCTACTTCGGTAATACCTTTTTGCACTGCTTCACCACTCCACACAGCACACTGAGTTCCAGCTGTTTTGCCTAGTGGAATTGTGGCATGGAATGTGTTTTGAAAAACCACATCTTGCTCAATCAGAGAGCTCTAAGGTGCAGGTCACAGAGCTTTCCATTTATTTATTTTATTTTATTTTATTATTATTTTATATTTTATTTTATTTTATTTTATTTTATTTATTTTATTTTATTTTATTTTATTATTTTATTTTATTATTTTATTTTATTTTATTTTATTTTATTTTATTTTATTTTATTTTATTATTTTATTTTATTTTATTTTATTTATTTTATTTTATTATTTTATTTTATTATTTTATTTTATTTTATTTTATTTTAATTTAATTTAATTTATATTTTATTTTATTTTATTTTATTTTATTTTATTTTATTATTATTTTATTTTATTTATTTTATTTTATTTTATTTTATTTTATTTTATTATTTTATTTTATTTTATTTTATTTTATTATTATTTTATTTTATTTTATTTTATTTTATTTTATTTTATTTTATTTTGTGAGATTTATATACCGCTTCACAGTGCAAACACTCTCTAAGCGGTTTACACCAGTTAGCAATGTATATTTATATTGCCCCCAACAATCTGGGTCCTCATTTTACCTACCTCGGAAGGATGGAAGGCTGAGTCAACCTTGAGCCGGTGAGATTTGAACCGCTGACCTGCGGATCACAGTCAGCTAAAGTGACCTGCAGTACTGCCTCTAACCGCTGCGCCACCTCGGCTCATGACATCCTGTTTCTTCCGTGAAGCTCGACTGTGAGGTGTTGACTCTGTTAGTAACTCTGGTAAACTAATTTATTCTTCCCATGGCACAGAGCACTTTTTAAAGAGACAAGTGTGAATGCATTCAGACATGCATCAATCCTGATGTTAACAAAAGACCTTACTTATATTAATTATACTGTTGACACTAAAATGATTCTCAGATTTCAAGAGTATTATTATTACTTTCTAAAAAGAACCACATGGATAAATCCTGCCTGTTTTAAAAAAATGTTTCTGTTATCATTAGTTTGGAAAAGTTTTGTAAAACGTTATGGATCACAATTGTGGCAAACAAGCATAATGAAAACAAAAACTTTTCTAGCCTACAGCTGACCAAACACAAATGAACTGGTTTCAGATAGACTGGTTGATATTAAGTTTGAATTCTGTGAAGGAAAAAAGAAGACGCAAGTCAGTTTATCTCTAATAGTGCTTTCCAACCGTGTCTTTTCAAGTGCATGCTAAAAATAGCCCTTGTTTAGAAGCAAGATCATATATTCATTATTTACCAATTGTATGATTTTTAAAAAATCTTGCTTTTTACCTTACCATTTCTCTACTGGCATCACCCTAAATCTGAGCACTAACTGCTGATTTAAGTATCAAAATGACAGCCCTGTTAGTAACATTCAATTCAATCCTCTGTGCATTTACAAAGGCTTTCAGTAGATTTTATATCTTAGTTTGCGTTCTTAATATGAAAACAAATCCGACTGAATGTTTGAGAAAACATAAATTGGGTTGCACTATCAGAATCACAGCTTTTGGGCCAATTACGAATTATCCCAGCCATCTTTTCATGCTCCAAGTGTTATTGTTTGGCATTCCTTCCTTATAAGGCTGCATATAAATATTACAAATTACAACAAATGGATATGTGACAATTTTGGGGAAAGGAAATGAAGTTGTCCAAGAGAACATTTTTAATAGAGGCAATTTCTCAAGTCTTTATTTTTATTAAAATGACAAACTGGTTCCCATGAACTAGTCTACAAAGAAATTTAATTCAGTATAGATAGAAGATAATAATTTACTTGTTTATTATACCCCTCCAGCTTTAATTGCAATACTTTCAGTTCGGGTAACTAGGCTGAATAAGCAGGTGGCATTTAATAACCAAGGTGTGTCATTTGTCACTGTCTCAGCTGCTTGTATCACATAAAATTCATTCCATCATCCATCACTTCTCCTAAGACAAATGGTAATATTGTCTCTGGTCCACGTAGGATATTCTCTTTCCTGCGCCTCGCTTCCATTTCCTGCAATGCATCAGCAGTATGGCATCAAATGCTTCCAAACTCCCCATCTTTTCCAAGGAAAGCGACAGAATATCAAACATCTCTCTTTAGCAAGACTATACAGATTAACAGAATTGGAAGGACCTTGTAGGTCATCTAGTCCAACCCCCCTCTCACGCAGGAGACTCTACACCATTTCTGAGAAATGGCAGCCCAATCTCTTCTTGAAAGTCTCAACTGATGAAGCTCCCACAACTTCCGAAGGCAAGCTGTTCCATTGGTTGATTGTTCTCACTGTCAGAAAGTTCCTCCTTATTTCTAGGATGAACCTCTCCTTGGTCAGTTTCCATCCATTATTCCTTGTCTGGCCTTCAGGTGCTTTGGAAAATAGCTTGACCCCCCTCCTCTCTGTGGCAACCCCTCAAATATTGGAACACTGCTATCATGTCTCCCCTGGTCCTTCTCTTCACTAGACTAGCCATGCCCAGTTCCTGCAACCATTCTTCATATGTTTTAGTCTCCAGTCCCCTAAGCATCCTGGTTGCTCTCCTCTGTACCTTTTCTAGAGTCTCAACATCTTTTTTATAGTGTGGTGACCAAAACTGGATGCAGTACTCTAGGTGTGGTCCAGAGGTGGGTTCCTGCTGGAGCTGTCCGGTGCGGAGCTCCAGTAGAGAGCGACCAATTGCGCAATTTGCGCGCGACCGCTCCGGAGCCCTCTCTGCCGGTCTGTCACGTGCATCGCCATCTTTTTTGGTGAATTTTTGTGCAATTTTGCTTCTGCGCATGCGCAGAAGCAAAATCTCACTGAAATTTCATGAGGGGATGCGTGTGCGTGCGAAATTTCAGTGAGATTTTGCTTCTGTGCATGCACAGAAGCAAAATCTTGCCAAAATCTCACGCTTGCGCACATCCCTTTGCAAGATTTCGGTGAGATTTTGCTTCTGCGCATTCGCAGAAGCAAAATCGCGCAAGGGGGCGCACAAGCATAGCGAGCATGCGCATGCCCGAAACGTGGAGATGCGTGTGCAGCGCACCAGCACTGGTAAGTAAGCAACCCGCCCCTGGTGTGGTCTAACTAAGGCTTTATAGAGTGGTATTAGTACCTCACTTGATCTTGATTGTATCCGTTAATGCAATTTAGGATTGCATTGGCTTTTTTGGCTGCTGCTGCACTGTTGGCTCATATTTAGCTGGTTGTCCACTAAGACTCCAAGATCCCTCTCACAGTCACTATTAAGCCTGGTTTCACCCAGTTTATATGTATACTTTTGGTTTTTCTTACCTAAAAAGAACAGGAGTTCTTTTTATGGAAAACACCAGTTGTTCACAATTTGAAAGAAAACTTCACTGATGATTGAGAATAAAAAAAATCAGAGAATAAATGAACATCGCAGCAAGCTTCCACAGCACACAATTTAAAAGCTAAATTTGAAGGTTACCTCTCTCTCTCTCCTCCCTCTCTCTCTCCCTCTCTCTCCCTCCCTCCACATGAATTAACAGATTATATCTAAATTTCTATCTAATGTTTGGTTGACACATTGATACTATAATAAATATTGTCTCCTGATTTCTGATCATGTTAGGATTTTTTAAAAAAAGTGTTTTACTCGAATGGATCTATTTCTCCTTTAACATCACTCTTTCTTTTTTAACAGAGTTGAGAAATATTGTTGATTATCCTGCTGGAGACTCTTTTGCATAATACCTCATTCCACCCTGCATGCTATTTAAGGGCGGCTTTGTATATCATATCTGGCGTGTCAGATTGGAGGAATGTGCCAATGTGTTGAAATGTAAAAAGAGCTGCTTGGAGGACGGGTCTGCTATTCTAACGTATTTTAAAAGGGAAAACAGCTGATTCCTTCTCTCCTGCATTCTTCACAACTGAGAATGAAAAGTGTATTTTGTGCTTAGCTACAATAAGTGGCCCTTGGAAGAGAAAGACTGGCTGAAATGACTACCACCCACTGCCTAAAATTACGTTCTGCAGCTACAATTAATACTATTTCAATATGCTGTTTAACATATAAAAAAACTTTCCTGTGTGACATCAAGGCTGAATTTACTGTAAAGTACTTGCTAAGCCCAAACTAAGCAAATTACATTATGGCTTAGCTGTTCTGTGGATCTAGCCATTGACTTTCTCACATTGGTGCTTGTTTAACAAATTATGACTTAGTGCAAAATGTAGAAACCAGACCAAATTATACAGTTCTAATTGATCTGGTTTATTGTTAGGGACAAGGTTATATTATTAAGCACTACATCATCTGTGAATGCTGTGAATATGGGATAGGTAGTTAATAAGCTAATATTTGACTGGATTATTTATTTATTTATTTAGTGAGATTTATATACCGCCTCACAGTGCAAGCACTCTCTAAGCGGTTTACACTAGTAAGCAATGTATATTTATATCGCCCCCAACAAACTGGGTCCTCATTTTATCTACCTTGGAAGGATGGAAGGCTGAGGCAACCTTGAGCCGGTGAGATTTGAACCGCTGACCTGCGGATCAGTGTCAGCTAAAGTGGCCTGCAGTACCTGCCTCTAACCGCTGCGCCACCTCGGCTCTTCTACATTATGGAAATTCAAAAATAGATTCAAATGGCACTTTGCATTAGACAAGCGATATAGTTGTTTTCATCAGTTATTATAGAGCAGACATAGGTCTCTGGACTGATTTGCTGTCAGGTTCCATAGCTTGACCTAAACTTTCAAATTGCATGCTGTCACTTCCACTGCTCTAGCCACTGAATTGCAGCTAATTACCGAGAGCTAGCCCTGATTAGGGGAAACTAACCAATCTTTACAGATATTGAAAAATTAAGCAGGGTCATATGGGAGATTGCTAGGAAGCAATTTCGATTCTCCACTATGCTATCAGAGCTGAAGAAGCTTCTTGGATTAGAAGTGAAACGTCTTCAAAAGAAAAAAAAACAAGAAAGTCCAGTTGCCTCCTGAAAAAGCACCATTGGGACAACCATGACCCGGATGACTGAGAATCTCTAGACTTCTTGCTAGGAAGCACCTTCCAGGTGTGAATGGAAGTTGAAAAAAAATGTCACACTACTTCCATAAATGGATGTTTCTTCCAAGTAACTGGGATTTCTACCTTTTTAGCTGCAACTAGTTATGTTTAAGCAATGCCAAAATCAAAGAAATGCAGCAAAGAATTCTAGTAGTTTTAATGGGACTTAATCATAGATTGGAACTGTGTTCAAAGGAACCTAGCTTATTTCTTCTATCTGCTGCTACTATTACTGATTTTAGGGAACTAAAAGGATTCCCACAGGTAAACGAACGCTTCTTCCCAAAACAACAGTTCAGTTTAAGAACACAGGGAATAAATAAAAAATAAAGTTTAATCCAATCTCAGATAATATAATGAACAGTGGGGTCTATACATTTTTAATCAAGTGCATCTCACACTATACTGAGACATTCTAAAGTATCAGATTATAACCTAAGATTTTTACATCCACATATTTTTTATGAGTAGCACTTATCCAAAGCATGGGACATAATTCCCAACTGAAAATTATGGGCTACAGGTCTGCAGTCCTATGTACAGGATTTTCTTCTGAGTTACTGCTTGGAATGTGCTGTCAACATGTAAAAATCCCCAAAATGTAGTACATATGCATTTTGTCTATCTATTTGTATGAGTTTTGGGTTTGATTATGTTTAATTCTAAGCAGCCCAGAGTCACATAGAGCTGAGGACTATACAGAATGAATGAATGAATGAATGAATGAATGAATGAATGAATGAATGAATGAATGAATGAATGAATGAATGAATTTAAAACTATTAGTCAAAAGTTGCAGTAGTAAATAAATTGCCATTACATTCTTGACATTCAATAAATCCTGTTTATATAAGCAACAACTGCAAGAAATCACAAAAATAGAGCACAACAGCACTGTGATTAATTTATTTTAAAATCAACTTAAATTCATTGCTGTGTATATATATTATTTAGCCATAAAGTCACTGATTTTCCCTCTACAACTATTATGGCAATAATTACTTTATTAGTAAAGAATTCATAACTCCTTGTGACTATGCACAGGGTGAGATATATTGGTAATTAATCAGGGCAATTTTCATTGTTGGTGTTTCAATTATGTTATTCCCCATTGTTGGCAGATCTTCTACTAAAAATACCTGAGCACCCTATGTCAAAATAATACTGTGCAAACTCAGCAAAAGTAAGAATTCCTGGTAGGCAATTAATCTACATATGGAGCTAATTTTTTTGCTCATCCATGCAGTATGGAATTGGATGGCAGGAATAGTTCTAGCACAGAATAATGTAAAAATCCCCAATAGTAACATCTTTTGTCAATGTTTTGGGTTTTACAGCATCTTTTTCTCTGTATTTCCAAAATTCTATTTTCAAAATAGAAAAAAGTCTTATTTTAATGATAGAAATATTACACTTGCAAACCAAATGAACCATATCAACATTTCTTTATAGACAACAAAGCTTCAATTTTAAAACAATATAATTCAACCCACTCAAATTTAAACAAACCTAATCCTTTGCCAGCCTATTTATTTAGCATTAAGAACAATTATTTATGGTAGCAACCTCATGATCTATTTTAAATTCAAAACTTTTTTTCAGGTACATCCAAAATTGGTTTTAAAGTTACATAACACAATATAAGACAATAGTTTCAGTGTGAAAATGCTTAATATACATTACAAAGGCAACATATATTTTCAATATTAAATGCTTTTAATAAATTTTGAACTTTTTTCTTCTTTTCTTTTGTAATTATATTGCTTGTTTGCTTGCTTCCCATTCATTACAAAAAAAATATCAACATTATATCTCAAGCAGATGAGTAATTCTTGCAATTCTAGAGAATAACTTTATCAAATGCTTGTGAATTCAGAAAATGTAGTGTGCATATATTTGCAGAGATAAAATTGTAGGTTTTCATGTACTTAAATCAATCCTCTATTTTTTAAATGAAAGATACAGTACAGAAAAATAAGTAACTTAATAATTCATTAGTCACATTTACATAAACCTGGGATAAACCAACATTTCTAAACATAGAAAAAAATCCCTACTTTATTTTCTGATTTGAAAAGATAATTGAACGAAATACAGCTGGAATAATTGTAAAATTTGCCTTAGGCATTATTTATAAATATTTACATTTAAAATATTTAAAATGGTTAAAAAAAAAATCAGTTCCTTTTCAGACAATACAAATATTTTAATTGTTAATCCTATTGCTAAGGTACCGGTATTAAAAAAAGAAAGAGCATAAACATAACACATCTCTACTCTGAACATATTTTTTTCAATTTAGATGTTTTCATTAAAAACTATTCCATTAAAAACTATTTTTATTGTAGCCATACAAGTGCCTTTATGCTTTATTCATTTTTTCCCCTGTTGATGAAGCGAAGAGCTGATCTTCGCATAATATCAAAGGTAAATTCCATTTATGGGTAGTTTATATTTCTTCAGAAGCCTATCCCATTGAATTCTGTAAAATATACTTCCAGGAAACCACGTGTAGGTTTAGAGTATCAAATGTATCAATACTCCCATTGAGGGTATTTTTTCGTGTGTGTGTGTGTGTGTGTGTGTGTGTGTGTGTGTGTGTGTGTATATATATATACATATATATACATATATACATATATATATATATATATATATATATATATATATATATATATATATATATATATATATATATATATATATATATATATATATATATATATATATATCAATCTATTATCTATCTGGAATACTATATGAAGTAATATTTTCCCTTTTACAGTAGTGGTATAAACCCTGAGGTGTGGTATTATTTCAATGAAGATTTCAATGCAATAATATTGTAATCACATGTAATGTGATTAAAATTGTAAACATTCTATTATTTGGCAAGTATTGACGTTAAAAAGACAAAAATAAAAATTTATCACTATTAATTGTAGTTTAAAATATCAGTATTATATATAATTTTGAAATTACTTTGAAAAATTATTTCGAAAATAATTTTACTTTTCATCCAAAGTATAACATTTAAAAAGTACTACTACAATTCACATCAAAAATTAGTTATATAATAGTAGTTTGAACGAATTGCTTAAGATTTCAACTGTATTGTTACTTAGTGTGTGTATATGCACGTTTATATATTGATAGTAGTAATTAGTACTTTATTAGTCTTATATATATATTATATGTGTGTCTGTGTGTGTGTCTGATATAAGGAATCAATGTTCAGGTTAAGTATTTATATATTTATAAATTTATTTATAAATTTATATATATATATATATATATATATATATATATATATATATATATATATATATATATATATATATTTATATATTTAATATGTATGCCGCCTTTATTTTTATAAGTTACTCTAGACAGAAAACATACTTCATCCTCCTTCCTCTTCCTATGTTCCCACAACAATCCTGTGAGGTGGATTGGGCTGAGAGTGACTGGCTGGCTTTCATGGCGAGACTTGAACTCGTGGTCTCCAGTTTCTTTTACAGTAAATAAAAGATTGACTGAACAAATTTAACAAAGCTTAAAATATCTTAAAAGTATAGAAGGAAGTAGTAATAAAACTATTACTTCATTATTCCCCTTTTTATGTATTTGGTGATTTATGTATTTGTAACTTTCTTGAAAGCCATACTGTCAATGGTTACACGGTATTTACCATGCTGCATGGTATGTTGTATGTATCAGGGCCATTTCAGAAAGTTGTGAGGATAACTTTCATGTATCATTTAGTTACATTAGTTGTCTTATGGAAGAGCAATATTTCCATTTAGAAATTCTTGAATACTTACTTTGGAGCAGCCTAAATATCAAGTGGCTTTTCTTTTTATCTTGATTAAATTTCTGGTACTAATATGGATAAATGTAGTGGGGAAAAAGAGAACCTATTGACCTAATTTAAAAAAAACGATAAAAAATGTTGAATTATGCATCCTAACACTGGTCTAGGAAGATTGTGATTTCTAGCTGTTGTGTTCCTGATTTCAGTAATTTTTAATGGCATGGTGATTTTAGGTGTCATATCTGAAGTAGGATTGCTAGTGGAGAAAAAGAGATTAACTTCTAAATTTATAAATTTGTCTACAATTTTTCAAGTTGCTTCAAGTGAGCTATCAGCTTTGAATCAGACGGATATTCTTTAGAGCTAATCTCTAATTTAAAGACTACTTCAGATATCTTTAAGACATAATTTTGCTTCAGTTTTCCTGTCATAGAACTGTGGACAGAAATTTTTCCTGAGAGATTTCTTAGGACATTTACTAGCCTTTTAAAGAGATGGAGAAATATCTAACATCCAGTTAAAATCTTGCAAAATTTAAAGATTTGAATTCTGCATATATTTGTTACTACATAAACAGGCCCACCTTTGAAGCCTCCCAGATAACTTCTGTAAATTATCCAGAAGGGAGTCAGGCAAAGGAAAGATTTTATAGATTCTGTTATAGCTAACAACCAAGCTGTTTGCAGAGTTTATTTTTATAATTACACAAGTTCCATTTTACTAACAGAAAAAAATGGCAGAACGTCTGATTAATTGTGGGTATGTGAGGAGGATCATACAATACAGTATATGTGTATTTTTAAGAATGGATAGTGTGGCTCACCCTAAAAGTCACACAAGGCCAAAATAGTTCAGAGGATACTTCCTGATTAAAAAAAATATAAGATTTTAGAATGTTTATTAAACCTGAAGTAAAAAATTCAAGTTTCAAGCACTCAGAGGCTCTTAGTACTCCTAACAAGTCACTTACTACCCAATAATCTTAGCCTTCCCTGAAAGGTAGTCCTTGCTAGTCCTTATGGACTAATAAATTTGTTATGCATAAGGTTATGTAGACACAGACTATTGAATCAGTGTATTGATTAATTTTATCAATATTGTGTAAGGAATAAATGAAGACCACCAGAATACAAACTTTAACTTCCTTAGAAACATGAATCTAAAATGACTAGAGCAAAGACAACAGTTATCTTACATTATCTCCATTTATTGCATTCCAAAATTCCTTTGTAAGGCGCTACCTGTGCAAAAAAAAATTTAAATATTTAGATATCTTAGTGACCCAGTAGAAACAGCACAAATAAATATGCATGGAGCCTCAAAGTTAATTATAATTTATTTCTATGTTATAAATAAAACCATTGCCAAATACATTCATTCCAAAATCAGGACACTAATTACTATTTATACAGTAAAAAGCTTAGAAGGTCATTAGTTTCAAGTTTAATTTTAAAAAATTAGAATTTGAATGTCAAAACTGTATCTCAACTGCACTTTATATTGAAAACTGTTAATATTTTCTAGAAAAAAAATTCTGGGCACATAAACTCTGTGTAAGAATTATCTGGTTACTCTTCTTCTGCCCAGGTTAATTTTACGTTGCAACATTTATTTTATGGACAATACAGTAATCCAATTCTCAACCTTCCTCCTGCATCTTAACTGGCATATACTATGTCAGGTTTAAGTCAAATTGCTGATCACAAGGAGCAGCAAGGAAGGGGAGGCCAAATCTCTGCTACTGTTCACCCTGTAAAAGAACCAATTTGGGAGGTCAGTGAAAATAGCTAGTGCCAATAACCTTACCACCCATGACTCTCCTAGAAATGTGACCTCTGTTAAAAATTAGTTGCCATCCCCTGGTCTAAGTAAGGAGACATAAAATAGAATTATTTTGGTTTCCCAACCACCACTTACTCAACTTTGTATACATAAGCTAAAACTTTTACAACCCATTTGTATGAATGTTTACTCTGAGATAAGCACCACCACCATTACAGCCCAGTGGGACTTGATTCTTAATGCAACCACTGTCTTTTCAATGTTCCACTGAATTCAGTAAAACTTACTTTTCATCAAGTATGCCATGAATGTTTCCTCAAAAGTCCTAATATACTTATTCCCAGCCTTACTTGGACTTAAGCGTAATTATGTAAATTCTTTTTCTATTTCCTTTATAACTTGTATGCTAACCAGTCACCTTATAGAGATGGGCAGCATAAACATTTTATAAACAAATAAGCTTGTTAAAATTTGTGGGATTTATTTTTCAGTAAATATGGTGTATTTTTGCAGTTTAAAATTCAGCTCAACAGAACCTACCATAACTGAACTGAAGGATCCATAACTTGGATTTCTGTTCTGTGTGTGCACATTATCAAAACTGATATGAAAATGTGAAAGGCTGAGGATGTTTTATGCTTAGTCTGCAATGTCTACTATAAATGTCCATTAATATGGCTTAGAATTTATGCTTTTTTTAAAAAAAGTCAAAAATATGTTGTGTATTTATACTCGCTATAAATGTCATTTGTAAGTATAAATTAAATAATTATCAATCATCTCTCTGGATCCCATCCTGTTTTCCCACACCAATCTGGTTCAAGATGATATATGAAATCAACTTTGGAACATCAGGGGAAGCAGTTTCTAATTATTACTCAAACACCCTCTCTTCTTGGATAGGCCATTAGGTTTTGTTAGAAAAAAACCCCTAAAATTAGCCTGTATCACATGCATATCTACCCCTTATAAGAAGTTATGAGTATATTTAAAAACTGTAAATACAATTCAGAAACATCTGTTCAGAAACTACTTCATCAGGTAGCAAATGCCTGGCGAAGTACTTTAAATTTCAACTTTGCTCATCAAAGACAGGGGAGATTGTGTATAAAACTAGAATTTGCCTGATTATATAATAAATATAAAGCAAGTACATTCATCAGATTTAAATGACTGAAGCACAATGAACTGAAACATTAAACAAAATTCACAACAGCCACTTTGTTTAGAATATTATGATTCTTTCTTTGCGCCCCCCCCCCCCCTTTGACGAAACTGGTGAATCCTGGATGTCATTTCCTTTGGCACCGTTCTGGAATCTTAAAATAAAATTCTCGAATTTAAAATCGGCCAGTTTATTCTCGCACGACTAAGTTTTACGCTCCCGTTTCTCCTCCATCGAAAGCGCGGCGTTTAAAGGGGGGGGGGGAGAGAAACACTCTTTCCAAGAGGAACTTCCCCAAAATTGCACGTTAAAGGTCCGCTTGAGAGCCTTGCATGCTTCTGTTCGCTTTTAAACGTTGACAGTCAGTGCTAACTGCTGGTCAAAGGCTCGCCGCCTGAACAGCTTTCACGTGTTTTGGAAACACTTCGCCTCCCTGCACAATTAAAGCGAGAGCGGGAAGGGGCGGCGGAAAGGGGGAAACCTTTCTTTCCAGCCGGCTGCGGGGATTGCATTCCTGCCCGCCCGAAGGCACCGCGGGGAACGAGCGCTCCCGCATCTTGCATGGAGCCCACGGTCCGGTACCGGCTGTTACGCGTCGCTATTAAAAACAAGATAAATTAACAATAGCTTTGGCTGCCTTCTGCAACGGTACCGATCTGCAAAATCCCTTTCCCGCATTGCAATCGGGAAGGGGAAGTTGAGGCGGTTGGGGAGGGGTGGGCAATTACTTTCTTCGACGGGGATTTAGGGAAGAGACCGGACGGGGTGCAAGCGGAGGGGGTCGGGAAGGCGGCTCTCCTTTTTTTGCGCGCTCGGCTCCTCTTTGTACGGCTCGCACTTTACACGCGATCTCAGCAAAGGTAGCAGAAAGGGCTGCGGGCTTGGGGGGGGGGAGGAGGAAGGAAGGCAAGCGGCAAATCCTTGCAACCAGGGGAGGGGGCTGCGCGAGCGGCCAGCTCAAGGAGGGAGGGGGCGCGCACCGAGGCTCCTCCTTATCCCTGGCGAATCTAACAAAAACAACCCGCCGCCAGCGAATGAGCCGCTAACGGGAGTGAGCAAACACAACAGGAAGGGGGGGGGAGGGGGGAGGATACCAAAGAGCCACCCCGGGCATCCCTCTCTTCTCCTACACCCCCCCCGTCCCCTCTCCCAGGAGCGACTGCAAAGCCTCGCTTGGATGGCCGGGTGCGAGGCTAGCGCGCAAGGAACTTGTTTCGGAGAACCGCAGCCGGTCGAGTCCTTTTTCTCGGTTCTTTCAGAGCTCCCCCCCTTTTTTTTGGAGAGGTGGGGGGGGGTTTCAGATGAAACTTTGCTTTGGCCGCTTGATGCTCACGTCGAGAGGCGGAGGAGGGTGAAGCCTCAGCCCGGCGGAGAAAGGCTGCTGCGTCCTTCGGGGTAAGAGCAACCCTTCGCGATTCCGGCGGTCCGCTTGAACCTCCTTCCGAGGAGGGAGTTCGGGGGGCCGCTTCGGGAGGGCGCCTCCGTCGGGGACACGTGCGCGGCAGAAGTCCCCGATGGGGGTGGGTTTGGGGGGAAACTTCTCTCCGCCCGGTGTTTGCGGGTTGCTTTGCACAGCCGGTTTCTTCGGAAACTCTTTCGGGCTCCTCCAGGAGAGAGAAAGAAGTCATTTGCAGCGGACCGAGGTTTTTCCCAGACGCCAGGCTCCCTTCTCCGGCGTGAGGGGAAAAAAAACCTTTTCCCACGCTTCGGAGGACTTCCCTCCGGGAAGCCGCAGACACTACGGCCCACTCAGCCTAGGAGGGGAGGTGGAAAGCGGGAGAAGAGGACCCCCTCGCAGCCGGCGCTTTCGTCGAGGCAGCGCGAGGGCGGCCTCGAGGCCGAGCTCTCCCGAAAGCCCCGCCCCCCTCCACCCCGTCCGGGAGAATCCCTCGAGCCAGCCAAGAGATGCGGCTGCCGACGCGCCAGGGGGACGAATCGGGCTCCCGCCGCGCGTGGGAGAAGGAACGTAAGAGTAGCGATGCGAACAAGCAGTAGTAAGGGGCGGGGCCTCGCCGTTTGGTGCGGGGGGCGGGACCGCCTCTGATTGGGCGGCGCGGCCTCTCGAAAGCACTTTGTTTTCTATGCTAATGAGGGCGGGGCAGAGGAGTGTGGATATTTACGTGGAGGCGGGAGCCGCCGCCCTTCATTTTTTTTTAATCCACATGGGGTTTTTTTTCCTCTTCCCCCCTCCCTCCTCCTCTTGATGCCGCCGCCATCATCCTCGCCGCCGCGGTCTCCTCCCCCTCCTGCTTCCCGCCCCTTCCGTGCTTTCTAAGAAGAGCGGGAGAAGGGGGTGGGGCAGGCGACGGTCGCGGCGGTTGGCTGCGGGTGAGTTACGGGCTCTTGCCGACCTCGGGGGCTTCGCGGCGGGAGCGGGTCGGAGCTTGCGGCGGACGCGGCCAGGCGCCGGGAAAAGAGAAAGAGTGTTGGTGGTGGGGGGGGTTGGCTGGGCGCATGGCCGGCGAGGGAGCCCGTCCGTCTCTCCCCCCCCCCCGTGCGCGCGCGCGCAAGCCGAACGGCGGCGGCGCCTCCCGTACGAGAAGACGGCCGCGCGCACGGGGGCGGGCGGGGCCGGAATGAGGGAGATTTGAAAAGGCCGCGCGGCGGCCGCGGCAACCGCCGCCGCCGCCTCGCTCGGGCTGGGAGAAGGCGGCGAGGCGGCCCAGGGCCGAGGTAAGTCCGCCGCGTTCTGGCGGGGAGGCGGCCTCGGCTTCGACTGCCTCCCTCAGAACAAAAGCGGCGCTGGCGGCGGGCACATGGGGCACGGGGCGAGCGAGCTTTCCTCCACGCGGGCGAAGGGAAGCGGGCCAGAGGGGGCGGAGGGTTGGGGGGGCGGCCCGTGGGGCCGAGCCGCGTTGAGAGCCGGGGCTCCGGCCGGACCGTGGAAAGAGAAGCGGGAGGTCATCCGGCCCTCTCCGCGTGGGCTTTTGTTCTGGGAGGGGCGGGGGCGGTCATGGTTCCCTGGGCCCGGCGGGCCGAGCGCCGGACCTTTCGCCGCCCCCCGTCCCCAGCCCGCTCCCGGCCTTCGTTGCCGGGTGCCGAGCCGCGTCGGGAGTCGGGGCTGCGAGAGAAGTGCGAAGTCGCCGGCGGTTGCGGGGCCGCGGCGGCGGCGGCGCCATGTTGACGAGGGGGGCGGGGCCGCGACATGGCGGCGGCTGCGCGTGCTGAGGCCGATTGTTCCTCACTAGGCCTCGGCCATGTGGGAGCCGCCGCCGGTGCCCGAGCGGGAGTCGGCGGACGGGAATGGGGCAAGGGGCCTCCCCGGCGAGCGAAGGCGAACCGAGGAGGCGTGTGGGGTCCGGCCTGCGGGACACGAAAAGGAAGTACAAGCTCGGGCCTGGCCGGCGGGGGTGTAGAAAAGGCAGCGGGGCGAGGAAGCGAAGTGCGCTGCGCTGGTTGCCGTGCTCTGACCTGCCGCCGCAGCAGCGCCCCCTGGCGCCCATGCCGGCCTGGTCCGGCGCGCAGCACGTGCTGCTCCGGAGAAGCCGCGAGCCCGGCTCGGGGGGCGCCATTGTGTTTTCCCGGCTGCTTCCCGCCAGCTCCAGTGAGCGCCTCCCGTTAGCCGGTCGTTGCTCGGGCCGCCTTCGCCGAAGTACCGGTTTGTGAAACGCCGCGAATAACTACTTTCTTGTTTGTCTTGTCGTTAGGTGTGGCGCCTTCGAAGTTGAAAGGCAGAAAGGGGGGGGAGAAACCCCGGTTTTCTCTCCCTCCGCGAGAGGCTTTTACAAAAGGTCGACCGGTTTTATCATCTCTACGCCGGCGGAGCAAACGGGAGTCGGATGTTTTGCCCTGCAAGTTCAAGCCACGGAGGTGGAACACACGGAGTAAGTTTTCATTGCATCGTTTTGGAATTAGTTGGGTGAAGAGAACTTGGGAGTTGTTCGCCTTGGGGAAACTGTCACTGGAAGGCAGCATCCTACAAAAAGAAATAGAAATGTAGTATATAGGGGGGCATCTGCTCTTTCTTTGCCTGTTAGTCACTAGCCTTAACTTTTAAGCATAAGCGTGCCTGAAACTGCTTTCATTTTTACTTGGAAGTATTAAACGTTGCATTCATGAGCTGGACATTTTTTATTGATGGGTTAATGTGAAATACTTCAGTATTCACTGGAAAGAATTGCTTATTTAGAAGCAACAGGTGTTGATAAATGTTCAGTTATATGTGATACTATTGTTGAGAATAGAATAAAATAACTTACCAAAGACTGCTGGAAACTTGTACTGGCTTAGGCCTATAAACATTAATTTTATAAAAATACAAAATGCAGTATTGAGCACTAGTTTATAAATAGGCTTTGATAAAGGATGTGTATTCATTTTGGTCTATAGCTTTGATCATATTTTTTATGAAACAGTATGGTTAAAAAAACCTCAAGTTTGACCATGTAATAGGTATCCAGTTCAATGAATTATTCAAGCTCTGCTAGTTAGATCTATAAAACGTTTTGATACTTCTGCTGAAGATGTTAGATTTTTTTTACAATAAGTGATGAGTTTTATGTATTTCTATTTGCTTATACTGAAAATTAATGGAAACTTTGATTTTCTTTTTGTCAGGTGAAAAAATGTTTGAAATAAGAAGATCCTGGTCATGTTAGAATAATGTCAAAGTGCTTACAGTGCAGGTAGTGATTTATAGAACCTACTGCAGTGAAGGCACTTGTAGCATTATGCTGGCAAGCCCCTCAAAGCATTTGAGAATTTACTCCACAGTGGCTACCACACAATAACTGCTTTTTGTTCTAAGGTGCATCTAGTGCAGATAGTGAAATAGATTAGCATCTACTGCCCTAAGTGCTCCTTCTGGCATAAGAAGTTGTATTTTCTCCCAGTCACTTAACACAGAAAGTAAAATTTAATAGTGTTTTGCAGTCTTCTGTTAGTTTTGCATAGTTGCACTACAGGAAGAATGTAGTTGTGCAAATCTATGCAAAACTGATTGTGGCCTGTTATTATCTTCATGTCTGCATTGTGAGTTAATTTAGGCTATCTTCCACAGTACAAGTGATCCTAAATGGCTCCTGTAGCACTAAAGTGCTTATAGTGCAGGTAGTGTTTCATAATCTACTGCATTAGGAGCACTTAAAGTACTACTAGCTGAAAAACTTCATATCTATCCTGTTTTTCCCTGTTTCTCCTTTTAATGGCTGTTAAACACTGTTCTCTGGTTAGTTTTGCAGGTTTGCATCCAGCTGTATGATACTCTGCTGTGCAAATCCATGCAAAACTGACTGTGGCAGTGAAAAGGCAAGAAAGTATACTAAGTTGTACCCCTTTCTACACAGGTTGGGATCAGTTGCAATGCTGTATTAAATCTGTGGTATTGCACTTGTCCCGGCCTGTTGAGGTTGGTGGGGCAAGAATCTGCAGCAACTTAAGGTCCATTCTCAGTTAATCGTTTGGGAGCAGCAATTGCACTGGTGTGATCAATGTAATTCTTTGCATCTAAAATAATTTTGATTAAATGGTGTAATACTGTAAGTACTTTTTCTTCCACTGTTAACAAAATGAGCTTTAAACATATAGAGCAACCATGTATAACTTAGCATTTTCAATAAATCACAAGCTTTAATATTAATAAAAAGGTTGTGTTTTGTGATTTCCTGAAATTAAGGTTATGTGTTACTTGCCCCTAAAAGTAGTTGAAGTAATCTACCCAGCTGTTTTTCTAGGTCCATCACAGCATTCTCACCCGCATTATCTTTGTAACATTTAAACATTAATGCCATCTCTAGGTTCTTTTAAAAGAAAGTGTAAGATGGAAATTAGCATCTCAGTATATTAGTACATAATGTTATAGACTCCTTATTCCATGATACATGAAAATTAGAAATGGTACACTAGAAAAATCCTCATCTGAGGAAAATACTGAGGAAAAATGATTTATTAAATTTAGAAGGTCACACAACTCCATAAAGATGCTCAGTGATAGACATTAAGAACTATAAAACAGAAAAAAGTACCTTCAAAATTACCTACCTAATCCGAAAACACTTGATTAACTTTTGAAACCAGGAAGAACATCCAGCCAGACCTGGGAGAAAAGCCAGGGTTTCAGAAACCACAAACAAGCCACATGGATGTTGATGGGATAGTGCAAGAGAAGATATACCCTATTTTTCGGAGTATAAGACGCACCTTAGTTTTGGGGGAGGAAAACAAGGAAAAAAGGCCTTTGCCTCCCAGCAATTTGCCAAACACCAAACAGCACAGATGATATACACTGTTTGCTGTGTATTACTGTGCATGTGTGTCTGACCCATAGAAATAGCAAAGAATTGGAGAAATGTACACTATGGCAGTACATTAATTCCAGAAAGTTTTCTTACATGTAATCTCACTAACTCCTCCCAATTATTTAAATAGATCTACTCCAAACATGGCTAAGTCAGGGTTTAATTCCGCTGCCTTATTTTAATACTAATACTTAATACCTAGTACTAAAACTGGACATTACCAGATTATACTTTTACAGATCTTTAAAATTGATGTGGCTTTTTGGAAGTATTCTCTGCTATTTAAAAGAAGATAAAATAGCACTGGGCCTCTTCAGATCAAGCATTTATTTTAAAAAGCTTCATTTTGTTAAGTTGTTTAGAACAATAATAAAACAATCTTTAAAAATAAGTTTAATAATTTGAACATTCTATAGGCATTTATAGTTATTGACTTACCTTCTTGCAGCAAAAAACAGCCAGTTTCAGCACCAGTCTGGTTAGCACAATAAAATAAAATTCTATCTTTGCCTCTCCCTCCAGCAATTTGACTCCGTGCAGCTTTAGTTTCACTTTCACTTTAGAATGTGGGCTTGCCGGCAACTTCAATAAATCAGCTGAGTGATAATCAGTGGCTTGTGCTAATGAAGCTTTGCTGCTGTTTGCTGCAAAAAGGTAAATTGCTGAGAGGCAAAGATCAAAGGGGGTGGCTGGGTGGGGCTACATTCTGTGTATAAGACACACTCAAGTTTTCACCCTCTTGGGGTAAAAAGGTGCGTTTTATACTCCGAAAAACGGTACTTCTGGGTCCTGTCAGATTGCTGGAAGTTCTTTGAGCCAATTATCCTAATATGAACAGACTTTAAATGTAATTTCAATTCTACAAAAGAAAGTGATGCCTGTTAAAAACATTTTCCCCCTCCAAAATGATATGTAGAGAAATGCAAAATCTTTTTCAGATGATACCCTTTCATGGGAATCTTATTATGAAATTCCAAGGCTGGAAATAGAATTTGAGTAAAAGTCCAATATACAGGGAATAGAGTGGAATTCTGGCTTGTCAAAAACTTCAATAAAGGTAATATAAAGGCATGAAAATGAAGCTATAAAAGTATTGGGAAATACAGCATTGTGCAGTGCAGCAGTTCAGCTGTTCAAATCTCACCAGGCTCAAGGTTGACTCAGCCTTCCATCCTTCTGAGGTGGGTAAAATGAGGACCCAGATTGTTGGGGGCAATATGCTGAACTCTAAACAGCTTAGAGAGGGCTTAAAGCACTATGAAGCGGCGGTATATAAGTCTAAGTGCTATTGCTATTCTATTAAGTCACAGGCAATTACACTTGCTTTGGATAAGTATCATGATGCAATAATTAAATGGTCAATTGGAGTGGCAGGTAATTTACCAGGGTAAGATTGCCTGTAAATCTACAAAGACCAAAAGCATACAACTTATCATTTCTTGGCAAGAACTACAGCTTTGTGATGAGTGTCCAGATCGGAAGCTAATTAGCTTACAGGTCAAGATGTTTCCAAAATATCAAATCCAAATATTTGTAATAATAGAAGCCTGGTATAATTTGGTGGTAATGGATAAAAAAACTAGATGGATAAATTTGATGTCACCTGGGTTGTACTATATGAATCTGGAGTGAAGCCAGTTTTTGGAAAATGGGTAATTGTAGCTGTGGAAAAAGGGCTGGTATGGCAGCCAGAATATAAAATAAATTTTCAAAATTCTCCCAGGAGCTTGGAAGCTCAATTGAGAATTTTAGGGCGTCAGATGGTGAAACTCGAGGATTTGCAGAGAAGTTGACCATGGGGTTTGCTATTTTTGGGTGTAGTAAATCAGAATATTTGGACAAAAGTCCACAGACATTTACTGTCGGTTATCTCCCATGAAGATGAGACAAGGTGAACCTAGTTATTTAGACAGCTATTTTCTTTCAAGATCTTAATAGCTTTTTAAAGAAGTAAAATATTTCATAGGAGGGATAGTTACGGAGACACAGGATTCCAATGAGGTAGAGAGCATCCTGCAATTTAAAGTACACTAGAAAATTGGTTTAACTTGATAGGAAAAAGGGAATTGGACAGGCTTAAGATATTTTTGAGCAAGGCCGATGATTTTCTAATAGAGATGTCATGAGGTTACTGCACCTATAGATTGTTTCAAGTGAGTAGCCAATGGGCAGCAAAAAATATTGAGATAGATAATTAGGTATATTAACAGGTCATGAGACCAACTTAGTGTAAACTGGGAGAGGTGAATGGTTGATCTGTAATGGATTACTGGGTTCAGATAAAGCAAATATATTACCGTATGTGATCACTTTTTGATTACTATCTTTACAGTAAAAAACAAAGATTGTACTAATACATAGCACATAGAATAATAGGGTTGGAAGAGACCTTGGAGGTTTCTAGTCCAACACTTTGCTTGAACAGATCCTACACCAGTGATGGCGAACCTATGGCACGAGTGCCACAGGTGGCACGTGGAGCCATATCTGCCGGCACACGAGCGGTTGCCCTACCTTAGTTCCAGCGCGCATGTGTGCACCGGCCAGCTGATTTTCGGCTCACGGGGAGGCTCTGGGAGGGTGTTTTTGGCTTCTGGGGGGCCTCCAGGGAGGTGGGGGAGGGCATTTTTGCTCTCCCTGGGCTCTAGGGAAGCCTCTGGAGCCTGGGGAGGGTGAAAAATGGGCCCACTGGAAGTCAGGAAATGGGCCATTTCCGGCCTCCAGAGGGCCTCCGGGGGGGCCGGGGAAGCCATTTTCTCCCTCCCCAGACATTGAATTATGGGTGTGGGCACTCACACGTGTGCGATAGCATGTGCGCACGCGCTTTTGGCACCTGAGGAAAAAAAGGTTCGCCATCACTGTCCTACACCATTCCAGAAAATGGCTGTCCAGTCTCCTTGAAAGTCTCCAGTGATGAAGCACCCACAACTTCCAGAGGTAAGATGTTCGAATGATTAATTGTTCTCTCTGTTGGGAAATTTCCCCTTAGTTCTAGGCTGGATCTCTTCCACCCCATTGCTGCTTGTTCTGTCCTCAAGTGCTTTGCTCTTGTCTCTGGCAGTCCCTCAAGTATTGAAATAGTCCTTCCATTAGACTAGATGGATCTAGTTCTATTCATCATACAGTTTAGCCTCCAGCTACCTTATTTTTGTTGCTCTTCTCTGCACTCCTAGGATCTCAATATCTTTGTATAGTGACCAGAACTGGATGGAGTATTCTAAGTACAGTATAAAGCAGTACTATCACTTCACATGATCTTGAAACTATGTGTCTTTTGATGCAACGTAAGATTGCATTGGGCTTTTTTGGCAGTTGTCAATGAAGTTTTATTGGCCAACCAGGGCATCACTTTCTCACTTTGCCCTCCGTAACTGCCAATATACATTGCATAGCCCACCAATCTTTCCACCCTTGATCCTCACATTACTTGCAGTATATCTTGATCCCAGCCTTTTCTCGGCTACCACCACAACCACCATCTGCAGTTATCTCCACTTCTCAGAACAATTGTATTTCTGCTCATACCCAAATAAAAGCCCCATGCATCCATTTTATTTTTGTTTTTGGGGGGGGGGGGGCATGGAAGCAAGATACTTTGTATGAAACATTGTCAATAGAGAGGTTAGCACATCTGTACTATGTTATTTAAGAAAAAAATTGTCAAGGTCATTTTTAATTGAAATAAATTTCCATAGTAATGGAAACAATAGTTAAGCATGCTTTGAAACTGGTCTACAGACACTTCAATAAACCATCCATTTGGCCAATTAATTTGTTAATTAGCTCGAGCAAGCACTGAGCAGGAGCTACCCTCCTTTTTTTGTAGCAAAGATAAATTAAGCAGTTTTTTTCAAGTTCCATTGTCCTCCGTAATGGCACAAATTGTTCTGATAATATATGAATTTTATTCTGACAGAATAACTTGAGTATTTTTCAAGTTTTAAACAATTAGCATACTATTGCATGCACATATCTAGTGTAATATTTAATGTAATAGTTTAAAACAAACATTAAGGGACAGATTAATGTAAAGGAACTTTTTAAACTACTTGCTCATTCTAGGAATGATGCTGAAACAAATATCACCAGCTTTGACAATAGCCAAAGTACCAGCAGAATAAGTTTATTTTTAAAGCAAAATTTATTCTATCTGCTTAAATGATAAGGTATCCTAGATAGAAAATATCAAATAATCAGAATTAATTTTGAACATTTACTAAATAGCTTTTTGCTCACTGCAAAGCAGTCTTTCTTTGTTTTTGGCCTATGACAACTTTGTTGTAAAATATGTAACAAATGCGAATATTAATAGCTAGGATTTTCCACCTGTATAGGGTTAATGCAGGAATCCTCCTTGTTAATTCTGCCTCATGATACTTAGACTCAGTTTCAATTAATTCTGAGATATTCAACTCCTGTAGTAATGTTTTTGCAATTGCCATAGAAAAGGACTTTGATTCCAATGACCAGCATATTACGTCCAAAGTAATTGAAAGCTACTGTTTTCTATATTTGCTTATTCTGGTCTAAGTTTCTTATATTCAGTGGTACCGTGTTTCCCCCAAAATAAGACCTGGTCTTATTTTCTTTTGGGCTTGAAATAAGCACTTGGCTTATTTTTGGGGAGGTCTTATTTTTTTTTAAGTGCAGGAGGCAACGAGCGTGGGGGCCAATGGGAATGGGAATGCAGCTACCGCTGGCCCTGCCCTCTCCATCCTACTGTCTGCTTGTCCGTGGCTGCAATGTGATAAGCTCTCGACATGCCCTGGTCTTCCCCCACCCTGCCTGCTGGCCCAACTGCTGCCGGGACACTTCTCGGCCATGGCAGGCACCGTGCTGGCCGCCAAGTGCTGCTAGCCTTTTGGGGGCTCTTCGCCCCCCCTGGCAGGGCGGGTGGAGGCTGGGACGTGCAGAGAGCTTGGTCCCGATTGAGGCCACGGGCAAGCAGACAGTGGGACGGAAGGGATAGGGCTGGTGGTACCTGCCCAAACACTTTTCGCCCAGAGGGAAATGAAGCTTCATGTGCTTGCAAAGGGGAAGCTTTGAAATGGAACTAATAGTTTCAAACTGTCCCCTTTGTAAGCACACGAAGCTTTGGGTCCCCATCATTTCTCCGTCCGGGTGAAAAGTGTTCAGTCGCCTATGGGGTGTTTGGGAATGGATTTGCTCCATTCCCAAACACCCCATACCACACCCCACTTTGTCTGCTTGCAAAGGGGACAGTTTGAAATGGAGCAATTAGCTTTGTTTCAAAGCATCCCTTTGCAAGCAGACAAAGCTTTGTCTCCCTCTGGGCAAAAAGTGTGCAGCACAGCCAGGCGGAGGCAGAGGCGATCCCAATGCGCCGCTCACTCCATCCCACCCTCTTGGCTTGCCTGCAGCTGCACACAACAAGCACCCACACGGAACGTCAGGATCACGTGTCTCCCCTATCCCCCATGCCTCTGCCTGCTGCCAGTGCCGCCGTGCAAGCCTCACATGAGTCAGGCAGCCACACAGCACGTCCAGATCGCCTGTCTTCTCCCCCCCCCTCCACACTCGGAATTATCAGTATTTGTACCGTGCCAAGGGGCCGTTGGGCTGCGACTGCTGCTAGCCCTCATTGGCTCCCATGTGCTCGCTGCCTCTCATGCTGGCCACGTCCATCTCCCCAGGCTTATTTTCAGCATAGGGCTTATATTGGGACCACCCCAAAAAACCAGACGCACTTCCGGTTTGCCGTTGGGCTGTTTTTTGTACTCCGGAGGGTTCAGGGAAGTTTCCTGAAGCCCCAAATGCGAAAAACAGCAAAATGGGCAAACCGGAAGTTCAGAAAACGTACTTCCAGTTTGCCGTTGGGCTGTTTTTCGCACTCCAGAGGGTTCAGGGAAGCTTCCTGAAGCCCCGGAATGCAAAAAACAGCCCAACGGGTAAACCGGAAGTGCGTTTTCCCGAACTTCCGGTTTGCCTGTTTTGCCGTTTTTCACCGTCCCCGGTTTCAGTAAGGCCTTTGCGCGGGGGTGGGCAGTATGTTCATGTGCAGGGGGCAGCGTGGGGGGTTGTGCGCATGTGTGGGGGGAGGGAATGAATGTGGGTATGTGTGCGTGCGTGCTAACGCGCGCACTCACCCCCTTTTGGCACGCGAACCTAAAAAAGTTCACCATCACTGATCTAGGGTGCTACAGATCAGTTAATCTGAGTAATACTAGGGATAATTCTGGAGCAAATCAAAGTAATTTATAACACCTTGGAAACTATACAGTAATTACAGATGCATCAAATTTAATGGCTGATCTCAGAAGCTAAATAGTTTGATTAAACCTTGGATAACTGGCTGCTTTAAATTTCGAGGGCTATAAATGAGAAGTCAAGCTTGATTTGAAGGAGACTTTAATCACGACTGTAAAACAGCCAAGAAAACTCCATCTAAGCACTAGAAACTGAGCTCAGCCAGACTGTTTTTGTCTTGTAGTGGAAGCCAGCATAGGCTTGTTGAAAAAGGTTTCCTTTGCAATTAGTGCAAACTACACTTGAAAAATGTGGCTATTAATGTGATGATGAAATGGAAAGATTGGTGAAGTAGATTGCTGAAAAAAGGGTCATTTGTTTATAGAAGATGTGATTGATTGATGATTTGATGCAGGAGCCATGGTTTAAAGATTCCCAGTCATCTTACCTGTGTGCAATAGGAATCAGAGAAGCAATGGGAATGGTCCCATGGAAGCAGATGAAACATTAGACTGACAAAGTAATAAGAACAATTCAGCAGTGTACCTAACATTATTTTATCATTTAGGATATGATTTCTTCATCACAGTATGCTTTGTAGTGGAAGTTAAACATACATTTGTTGAGATCCTTTAAAATTGACTAAGCAGATGATTGACTTGACCTGAATGGTCCCTTTCAGTTAATCATATCATACTGCCATGCAAAATAATAGAGATTTTATTTCACAATTTTGACATACAGCTCCAAACTGTATTTTTTTTATATTTATAATATAATACATGGTAATTCTGAAATTAATAATGTATTTGGCATGCTCACCTCAGGACATTAATTGTAAAAAATCCCAAAGTAAAAGTTTGACAATGAATATATTCCATTATTAAACATGAATACATTTATCAATCATAAAATAAACGATTAGCAAATAACTTTCTCCAATTCTAGAATTACTTTGTACTATACTCATGCTTTGAAGTAGAAAATACTTTTTTAAAAAAAAATACCGTACCTTATATCCATAATGGAATGAAACTGCTTTATAATATTAGTTCACCAATATTATTAGTTCATCTGTGGCAGTTCTCATGATGTTAGAAATTAGTTTTCCTCTGTTTTGTTCCGGGATATCTTTAAATTGGAACATATTAACTATTAAATTAAAATTAAAGTATGCCTTTTCTGTCCTTAATTCATTTTATTTTGGTTAATATTCTATCTTGATTATGACATTTTGAATCTGATTTGGATTGATATCATTGAAATGTTAAAAAGGCTAATACTTATATTCAAGTCCAGAATGAGTATACTCAAGGTTTTGATCCTTTAAGAATGAAGAATACCTGGGCCAGAGGATATGCCTTCTCTGTGGTTGCCATAACATTGTGAAACATGCTGCTACCCTCTCTCTTTGAGCACACAGAAACCCAAACTTTTCTAACAGGTCTTAAACCTGCTTTGATACCTTGGTACTAATGACTGGATGATGATAAATATACAAAACCTGATAGGCATTAAAAAGATGTCTATCTACTTCGAAGAATATTACATTGCCTCATGTACACAGTCAATTCTGCCACAATATTTTCAAATAGCAGTACCAAAATGCACCCAGAGTCACAGATTAGAGATGGGCAGCTATACAAATTGAATGAATGAATAAATCTCATGCTGTGTGTAGTATTAGAATTTATGAAATATATATTTCTATACATCCCTGTAGTCTTTGAATTTTATAAATCTTAAATACTGCATGTATACTCTATTTAAAATGTTTATGCTCTTTGGTCAATGAAGGGTTACAAAAGGACATCGTTTTTTTAAAGAATGCAAAGGCATTTATTTAATTTTATTGGCCATCCAACTGGACTTTTGGCAGAGTACAAAATTAGGGAAAATATCAGAACAGCTAAAACCACTGAATCTCACAGAGAGCCCAGACTAAAATAATGAATAACAAAAATAACACAAAAAGATAATTGAGCAAATAAACATCAATCCTAGGCCTGGAACCAAAGCCAATCTCTCAATCACTCAAGAGTGTTTGGTATAGTAAAGACCTATTACTAGGATATGCAACAGGGCTTTTAATAAATAGAAATATATGGTAAAATTGTAAGCAATAAGTGGTACTTCATCTATAGTATGAAGGTTTTTTTTAAATTGTATTTTACAGTGTCGACACATTGAAAGTATTTTTTTTGAAAAATAGTAAAAAAAAAAACAAATATTAGCATTGAATGATGAAGAAAACTACACATCCAATAAACCTGATTGATATTACCACCTGGAAACACCTTCATAATTCAGATAACTTAAATACATTGGAACAAACTTCATATTTTTTTAAAGTCCAAACCACAAACTTGAATGAATTTAAAAATGAATGGGAAACCATTGTAGTTTGTTCAACATAGATGACAATCTGTAAAAATGCTTGTTGGCAACAACCTGGGTGCTGCAGTTTCCATTAGTTTCCCCTTGATTTTCAAATTGCAGAGCTATAAAGTTGATCTTGGTCATGGTCGACAAAGCAGTTTTTAATGAAACAAATGCCAATTAAAGTACCTTATAAAAACTGGGCATACATTAGAATTTCAATTAACAGATCCACACTTTATATGGATTAACACTAAGCATGCTTTCCTTTTATTTTTTAACACTTTAGGGATTTAGGACAACTTAAAAAAAACAGCATATCTAGTGCTTGATAATAATAACTACTATGCCTGGATCTGCTTTGAGTATCAAAAAGTCTTTTAGGGTATTTTGCATTGTTTGTATATACACATACCCAATGCAAAATACCTGGAAAACTTTTGGATACCAAATAGTTACTGATATATGTAGTCAGAAGTTTGGACAATCTTCACCAATCACAATACAATAAATGCCTTGCAAGCCTACTATTAAAAATGGTTTGAATTCATACATAAACTGTTGGAACTGCATAAACCCATAGGGCTTACTTTTTTAAGTTACTAACGTGATTCCAAATCCATATTACTTGTATAACCTGCTTATTGAAATGAGGATTTAATCTCTAGATATTTAGTAATACAGTAATAAAGACAGCTAATTCATTTCAGGAATCAAAATGACTGTCACCATTTTTTTCCTTTTAGATATTCTGTTAGTAACTACATCTTTTAACAAAAGCACAAAAACGAAGTTTGTAAAAGTAAAGAATATCCCCAAACAGCTCACAAAGTATTACTTGTGGTTGCAAAATGCAGAGTGGCTAGGATGAGAATTAAAGTATAGATAATCCTCAACTTACAATCACAACTCTGACCAGAATTTCATCACTGAACAATGCAGTTGTAAACTCATGTGACTGCATTGCTTAGCAATGACAATTCTGGCAGTCCCCATTGCTGTCGTTAATCAAGAATCACAGTACTGACTCCAAGCCAAGCCATTCTGGTCTTAATCTCTCCCACCCATGAACCATGGTAAGACTGCCTAATCTTTAACTCTGTCCTCCAGCTTATTTCCCCACTCCCCTGGAGAAGGTTAACACTTGAGTTGTAGAAAGGATACCATTTTTGAGCCAATAAAAATGCATGTATGCTGCATCAAAAGTAATCATTAATATCTCAGACATGTTTTAAAAAGTGGAGCTAAGTAGTTACTGATTTATTTTCAGTTGACAGAAAAGTGGTATACCAATCTCATAAAAACGATTTTGTCTCTTACAGTTAAACCAATCCATCAAAAAAATTTAAAAAGAACAGGCATAAGCCTATATAAATATATGTCTTTCATTGAACTACAGATTTTCCTTTATGTGAATTCATTGTATGCAAATTTGCTATTATGCAATTGATCATTTTAATCCAAGAATGTACTTTATCTGAAAAGAAAAAACATCACAATTGTGCAGTTTGAATCAGCATAATAAATGTGTCTAAAAACATGCCAACCTTTTTCCCACCAAAATATCTTCAACATTTTCTTGTCAAACCCACTTTCTGCCCTCACTCATGCATTTACCACCATATTGTACAGTTGTTCTAGTGGTGTGTCTTGTCTCTTCCATACCTGCAAAAACTACTGCTGTTATGGGGTCAAAACAGCCAGCAACATCTTGTCCACGTAAAGTGAGCATGAAAAGGACTTCTCTAACGCTAGAAACAAAGTTGGACATACAAGTTGCACCAAAGCTGGTGAAGGGCCCTCAGCCCTAGGATGAGCTTTTAACCTGGAAAAATATACCGTGATCCATATAATGAAGAATACTAATGAAAAATATAATACTATGATGCATAGTATCTCTTTATCTGCTATGATAAGTATGTCCATTATAAATCTAAGTTTAAAAAATGGAGAAGATGCTTTTATAGCACATAGACAAGGAAAAAACATGTTTGAGTAATGTAATAATAAAAATGTATAAGTACATTTGTCAATATTACAATATTTGATCCATATCCCACAATCCTCCATTTTCCACTGGTAATCTCGTGCTTTATGAGTAAGAGAATAACAGAGTTGAAGGGACCTTAGAGTCCCTCAAGCAGAAGACACTCTTCCATTTCAGACAAATGGCTGTCCAGTCTCTTCTTAAAAATCTCCAGCAATGGAGTATCCACAACTTCTGGAGGCAAGCCATTCCACTGTTTTCACTGTCATGAAATTTCTTAGTTCTAGATTAGTCCTCTCCTTGATTAGTTTCCAACCATTGCTTCTTGTCCTGCCTTCTGGTGTTTTGGAGAATAGGTTAACCTCTTCCTTGTGGCAGCCCCTCAAATATTGGAACACTATGATTGTGTCACCCCAGCCCTTCTTTTCACTAGACTAGGCATACCCAATTCCTGTAACCAGTCTTCATATGCTTTAGACCCAGCCCCCCCCCCAATCATCTTTGTTGCTCTGCTCTGCACTTTTTCTAGAGTCTCACATCATCTTTTGGATGCAATATTCCAAGGCAGAGGTCTTCAAACTTGGCAACTTTAAGACTTGTGGACTTCAACTTTCAGAATTCTCCAGCCAGCATAGCTGGCTGGAGAATTCTGGGAGTTGAAGTCCACAAGTCTTAAAGTTGCCAAGTTTGAGGACCCCTGTTCCAAGGTATTGTAATCTCTGCTTGATTATCTTTTCCAGGATCTTCCCAGATATTGATGTCAAGTTGATTGATCTATAGTTTCCTGGATCCATTTTTTCCCTTTTTTGAAGATGGGAACCCTGTCAGCTCCTTTCCAGTTCTTTGGTAGTTTCCGGTAGTTCCCTTTGGTAGTGCTCCAGGATCTTTGAAAGATATGATTCAGTGGTTCCAAGATCACAGCTGCCACTCCTTCAGAAAAGTATATTTTTGGGGGGACTACGAACCTTGCATAATGTAAGGGACTTGACACTGATTAGTATTTTTTTTAAGTTCAGTCAAGGTCTTTTACATAAGCGAGATCAATCAAAAGTAATACTTCCAATAAAATAAAATCCAATCATCATCAGGAACATTTGTATGGTTTTTAGGACACAAATGGCATTGTTTACACGCATTTTCTTAAACCTGACATCCCTCCCCACTCATATCACTACATTGCAGCATTCAGAATTTTGAAATAAGTAGAGGTTATAGAACAAGATGAAAACTTGTTGCAACATGACATTACACCTCACACAGGTAATTATGAAGTTGGATTTCTTTCATTCACTGAACAGTCTAGACCAGTGTTTCTCAATCTTGCAGCTTTAAGATGTATGGAATTTAACTCCCAGAATTCCTCACCCACCTAGTGATTGTGAACATATTACTGAGGAATAAAAGTTCCGCTAGATGAATCCAGAATAACTGGAAACAGTTGTGCATTTCCAGTCCTATACTACTACAATAAACGGGACTCATCCAAGGACTCCATAGCAATTGTGGCTGGTCCAAGTAACACCTATCAAAAGGTATATGGTTCTCCCTTGAAGAAAAATCGATATAATACCATCAATTAACTACAATTTGTTTCTCAATTAAGCATGACAATCATCTTGGAATCTCTCAGATTGGATGGGCATCTTGTGTACACACAACACATTGTAAACACTCTTTGTTGAACATTCAGCAAAGAGCAAAATAACCAGTTAGGGTATATTTTGTGTACACATCCCAGACAGTACTGTGGACTCTAGTCAAGCATTGCTTATATGCCATGTCCTGGATAGAAGGAAGTGAACTTTCAATAATTTTTTCTGCCATCCTCACCACTCTCTGAACAACCTTTCTGTTCGAAACAGTAATACCTCCAATAACTAATAATTCCAAGAACCTAGGATGTTGTAACACATCAGCATACTACTGTACATGTATGGAACCAACCAGTGTGGCCTTTTTTAATTGACAAGTGGAAATTTTGTCAATATACAGCTTTTCTAAATGCTATTCAAGATTTTGGATTGTGTGCCCATAACCACTGAGACTATCACAGCCGGTTTATGCCATAAGCAATTCAATTTTGGTCTTCCGTTTTTATATATTTTCTGAATCTTCCATTCCGCATTCCTGTATATTTTATATGCAATTAATCTCCTTTTATCTGCTAATCATGTCGGGGTCCAGATACATTCCTTTCCACAGTTCAAACATTTGTTTTAAGTAGCCCTGATTTGTTGGTTCACATTTATAATAGAAGGGCTAATGGCGTAGTTTTGAAACACAGTATATTTTTGTCTTATCTGTGGTGGCCGTTCTTCCTGTAAGCCTACAAGGCTAGGTCCTGGTCGTCCAACCATAGGTCCTGACTATTGTTGCCCACCTGTCAACAGAAGCCCAGCTCTAACATTTGATGTGGTCCCTGTTGACCTCCTAGGCAACAACCAATCCAGTGTAGGAGTCTTTTTGTGTTTCCTTACTATAATAAATAGGTTGATAGATACACTTAATTCAGCATTTCTGCTGAGACCTGTTTGGCTTGGGTTAACCTTCTGGTAGAATATATTGCCACCAGTATAGCTCATAGCCTACATAGTATTGCAAGCTCTCCCCCATGACAAGGAGGTATTCTTCATCTTCATCTTCATCATCATCTTATAAGACCCTCACAGCATTATTAAATGTATATACTGTTCAACTCTCTGCATATAAGGGCATCAGCACATTCACTTCACCAGATGTCTTCTATTCTCACCAGGAGAACACACTTGGTTGCTAAACTATATTCAGTCAGAAGTCACTGGGGTAATTTCTTGTTTGGGCAGCAGCAAATCACACACCAATTTCTTGTGGCCTCGGCATGAACTCGGTCTACATAGTAATGTGACAAATACTTGAGATACATGTTTTAAACTGCCCAAGACGCCGTTGTTTCTGTTGCTAGAGCCTCCCTCCAGAATGTGCCTTAAACGGCGCTTTCTCCGCAGTGCCTAACATTTGCTCTCCCTCATCCCCAAAAGCCTTTTCAAAGTAAACGGTTTGAATCACCTTGTACAACCTACTTGATCTTAGGGCTGATTATCTTTGACTAATGAAAACTCTAATGGCCCTAATAAATTGCAGAGGCTACGGAACTTCCAACGGTGTAATGGCCTCAACCACCCTTCTCCGCGCTGGTTTCGCCTCCTTCACCGTCACGCTGCATGGCTGGCTCTTGCAGAAAACGGAGAAGAGGCTCCGCAGAGAAGAGTTGGAAGGGGAGACTTCCAAACACGGTGAAGTCACTCTTGGAGGCGGGACTGATCGCGCCGTAAAACCGCTGCCGGTCCTTGCAAACCACCGTTCTCTGGGGGGGAACGAAGGTGCTTTCACCTGATCCCAGGAAGTAAAGTGCGCAGGGCCGACGCTTGTTTTCGCTCGCTTCCATCCGTCGGGATCCCCTCCAGGCAGGCGAGGCAAGGCTAATTCGGAGAGTTTGGAACGGACGTCGCAAAATGGGGCTGGCCCGAAATCTCTGAGCAATTCCACGCATCCCCGCGAGCGCGAAAGGAAAGTTCTGCAAGTTTTCCAAGCGGTGCGAATCAGGACTCCGCTGCGGAGGGGAGGGGAGGACGGAAGGGAGACAGGAAAGGTTTGGTAAAGACGGATTTAAACCGCCGAGTCTTCCCGAAGCCTTCCTTCAATGGCGTTTGTTCCAGCGCTAAAGTAAAGTTTATTTTTCAATTGTTCTGAGTAGCTCCGGAGTTCAGGGCTGGATCTGCGCCAGATTTGCCTTTTGATTTGATTCTACAGCGCACGAATCTTTTTTCGTTTTCCCTTAAACGCCGGTGCGCAAAGATGACTCTCTCCTCGCTTCTTTTGCCTCTCTCCTGGTCCACAGTCGCGATCGGAGGCAAAACTCGGAAGCCGTGGAGAACAGCCCTGGTTGATAGCGGTTGTAATTCCTTCTACGCCCCCCTCCCCTTTCCCCCGAGACCTTAAGAGCTGCGCAGGGCCGTCTCCTCTAATTTATATTGATTCTCCTTTCCTTTTCTGTCCTCTCTCCGAATGTCTCCGGCCCGACGATCCTTCGAGGAAGCGAGCGGGTCACAGCCGGCGCAAACTCGAGCGAGGCGCACGTGGTTTTCAGTCGGACGCGTCGAGACTAATCCCGCCCTTGTGCTTCCTAAGCCAAGATTTGAGGTTTGGCGCACGCCGTGGGGGACCCCAAACCCTCAACCCCAATTGCAATTGGCGGACAGAAATGTTTCCGGCAAGAATCGACGAGCAACTAGCGCTAGTTGGGGGGGGGGGGGAGATCCTAGGAAGTTCTTTGCTTTTGAAAACAGGTTGACGGGCGTTTTAATTTTAATGTAATCTTCATTCATAATTCGTTGCTATGGGTTGGAAACGACCTGGAGGGGACGGCGGGAAAGTGAAAAGCCGGCTGATAACGAGGACCGCTCCTGCGTCTGCCTGGCTCGGGCGGTGAAACCCATCCGGGGTTTGGGAATCTCTCTCCACCAGAGTTCCTACCGGCTCGGGTCAGGAGCGAAGCCGCTGCCGCCGTTTCCCTGCCGGCCGGGACTCGCCGGCTTCCTTTGCGGCGCCGATCCCGCAGCAGTCAGTTCCGGCGGGGAAACAGCTGGAGGCGGATCGGTGCTTTTTTGCGAAATGCGCCCCCGGAGAAGCCTTTTTGCCTGTCGTCCAGCCTGCCCACCCACTCCCGACGCCAGAAGCTGTTTTTCCTCTTCTTAGACCAGGAAGATGCTTAACTGTTTTATGGGAACCGACCTTCACTGCTTAGAAGTGAAGGCTGGTATTGGAGTTTTACCGTCTCTTCCCATTCCCGCCGAATGAATCTTAGATGAAAATTTTAGATTGGCTCTTGCGGTCTTTGGATACAATCGTGTTGGGAAACCGAGGCGCCAAAATTAAAAGACTGCCAATTCAAGTTGCAATTTCACTGGGCAGTTGAAGGAAAATTTGAGAGTCCGCAGCTCCCCTTCGGATTTTGAGATGTCTTTATAATTTGTCCCAGTGTCCCCGGAATTTGTGGGCTTCATTGTGCTAATATTTGGGGCGAATACCACTACTTTGTTCTCCCGATAAGATGTTAACAATCATCAACAATGAGTAATTTCAGACTATTAGAAATTGGGTGTTTAAACTGCATAATCAGTCTGCCACTTTCATGCAGTTTTTATGATAAATGATACCGTTTTACCATAACACTTCCCAGTGTTCTAGTGCTGTTCCTGCCTGGTTTTTAAACCAGAGAAAATGTGTTAAGGAAGAAAACAAAATTGCAGAATGTTTTATGATTGCTAGAAATGATTAGAAGGAGGTCAAATTACTTTTTGCCTCATGCAAAAACTGGAATCCAGGAAGGAAAATTTAAGGAAAGAAGGGAAAGCACAAGCATTTTCTACACAGAAGTACTTATTGATATGAAAATAATAAAGATCACTGTTGGAAGAAAGATTTTTTTTTCATTTCTGGTTTTGGTACATTTATGGGAAAAGTTTTCAATTAGCAATAATTGCGCCTCGGATATGAAAAAATAATTTTGTTTTTTTTATATTTTATGTTAGCAATGTATAATTTGTTGGTTGGCAGTTTTTGTGATTTAGACTAATTTATTGGATATATTTAATAGCCAATTGACTTTTCATTCCATTATCTTTCCAAACAAATTAGCATTAGCTCCTGGAATACTTTGTTTTAAATCTGAAATCGATCATTAAAAAAAATAGGAGTCAAAATGGTTTGGGCAAAAAAGTCAGAATGGCAGAAGTGATGAAAACTTCACCTGCAACACACAAAAAAGGTCAGGCTTTGATTTCTTCTTTGTGGCTGCTGTCTTGACTTTTTTGACATATCCTGTGAATATTCTTGGGAAAAGGCAGGATCATTTTAAGCTTGACTAAGCATGTTGCTGTGGTTTTCACTCTTCTTTTGCCCATTTCTTGTTTTCATTACAAGAGTTCCAGCTTGCAGTGCCATCAGAAAAAAAAAACGAGCAAGTTTTCCAGAATTCTACTTCAGGCAGGATGTAGCCAATCGGAAGAAACTGAATGTCCAAATGTTTGGTTAATCTGCACTGTTGCTCATGGAAAGGGGTTCAGCAGCAGAGACCCACAGCTAAAATTGGAACAACATCTTTCAGCTGTGTCTAGGGGGCCTTTGCACAAGTACGTCTTGTGCACCAATTGCGACCCTACTTGGAGAAGGAGGCACTTCTCACAGTCACTCATGCCCTTATCACCTCACGGCTGGATTACTGCAATGCGCTTTACATGGGGCTACCCTTGAAGAGTGTCCGGCGACTGCAATTGGTGCAAAATGCAGCTGCGTGAGCTGTGGTGGGTGTATCCAGATGCACCCACATAACACCGATCCTCCGCCAGCTGCATTGGCTGCCCATTAGTCTCCGGATCCAATTTAAGGTGTTGGTCGTTACCTTTAAAGCCCTACATGGCTCAGGGCCAGGTTACCTTCGGGACCGCATCCTGCCGCATACCTCCCTACGACCGGTTAGGTCCCACAGAGCGGGTCTCCTCCAGGTCCCATCGACCAAACAATGCCGGCTGGCGGGGCCGAGGGGGAGAGCCTTCTCTGTGGGAGCCCCCTCCCTTTGGAACCAATTCCCTCCAGAGATCAGGACTATCCCCACCCTGCTGGCCTTCTGTAAAGCAATAAAAACTTGGCTCTTCCAGCAGGCGGGGTATGAGTGAAAGTTCTTTTAAAAGATTGATAGTATTTTAATATGTTTTTAAAATTGTTTTTTATTGATTATATTTCTATACTTGCTGTTAGCCGCCCAGAGTCCCCCGGGAGTTGGGCGG
This sequence comes from Diadophis punctatus similis, assembly GCA_023053685.1. Lineage (NCBI taxonomy): Eukaryota > Metazoa > Chordata > Lepidosauria > Squamata > Dipsadidae > Diadophis > Diadophis punctatus. The sequence goes on from JALIGW010000013.1 coordinate 3,113,909, forward strand.
CATAGAAATTTTAATAAATAAATAAATAAATGCCCCTGTCATTTTCTCATTGAAGAGGCAGCAGTTGTTTTCATGTCACCAGTAACACTTGAGCACTAACTTACATCTTCATCCTAAAACCTCAGTGGTAATGATTTTTGATGGACTGGCCTTACAGCTGAAATATCTGGCCTAATTTGGGGACTTCCTAATTTCTCTGCCAATCTTTGCTTGGGAATTTGTATGATTAATTGCACAAAATAAATTTGCATTAATAAAGGTATTAGCAACTTTAATAAAGGCAATAGCAAACTGTGAGGTTTTGGCTTTTTCCAAGAACGTTTTGATCCCTCCTTAAATGTCAAGAGGAAGATGCATTTGTGGGGGGGGGGGGGGCAGGTGGTTCCTGCTGGTATCAGTTACACTTAGCATTTAGGAACAAAGAATCCTGCTTGATTCTCTCCCCTCCCCGGTTCAGAAAAGCCAAAGGTCATCAGTCTCCAATCTGTTTCCTGTCATGCAACATCTGTATCTTCAGGACATAAATATTTGGCAGGGAGGGAGAAGAAAAGATTATATTTAATGTAATAAAGGAACATTAGAATTATTTTTGGTAAGCCACCTAGAGTCACTGAAAGTGAGTGTGGCAGGCAAATAAATAAATTAGCATTGAAAGCATTGAAAGAGCTACTTGGCGCACTGAGAACAACACCCTGCTTAATACAGGAATCCAAATTAAAGCATCCCTGACAGATGAATGGACGCATAGCCTTCGTCTAAACATCATCCAATGAAAGCTCCCATCCACCTTTCTGCTGTCAAAACCATTCCTGCTATTAAGAAGCTTTGTTCTCTCCTAGAATTCCATTAGAGCAGTGTTTCCCAACCTTGGCAACTTGAAGATATCTGGACTTCAACTCCCAGAATTCCCCAGCCAGCGAATGCTGGCTGGGGAATTCTGGGAGTTGAAGTCCAGATATCTTCAAGTTGCCAAGGTTGGGAAACACTGCATTAGAGAGCTGGCATTTCCATAATTTAAGTCCATTATGTCCTTTCCTGCATTTTAGAATGATCGAGAACCAGCCTGCATGATCTATATAATAATGTCCCAGATATTTGACTGTGATATCCCTGTTCCCCAAGGCTAAAGGTATAGAAAACCTTCAGTGGCTCTTCCTAGGGTTTATTTTTGGGGGGAGGGAGGGTTAACCTCCTTGTTGACCTTTTTTTTCAATTTTTATAATTCTTTCCCAAATGGCAATGTGAAGAAATTGTCAGCTGCAAAAGACCAGGACCACAGGTAGAATCATAAAATCACTGGGAACTTGGAGGTCTTCTAGTCCAGCCCCCTGCCCAAGGCAGAAGACCTTATTGCATCCCCCAACAAATGGCTGACCAATCTTTTCTTGAAGACCTCCAATAATGGAACATCCACAATTCCAGGAGGCAAGCTGATCAGCTCATTAATTGCTCTTACGTGAAGGTTCAATTAAGCTGATAGAAGTCTATGCACAGGGAGCTTATCAATTGATGGTCAGCACCTGGCTAAAGTTAGATAAGGATCAAGGTGGGTTGTACTTATTTCGTTTCTGACTACATAGGGATTCTAGGCTGCTCTCCCTTTTTACTCCACCCCAAGTTTCTGCCATTCCTTCTGCTACAGAACTAGGCTCACTGCTTGGGAAAGTTCTGATCAATTGCAGAATAAAATAAAACAAGGCTTTCCATAATTTGAAAACTACCTAAATTTTCTTTTGATGCAACCTAAAATTGTGTTTCCCTTTTTCCAACAACAACAACAATGCTGATGGATATTCAGGATACGATTCCGAGAATGGCTCTTCTGCAGTAGCCGAAAAGTTACATATAGTGAACTTTAACGAAAATAATGGCAACTAATAAATATTAATTTCAACAGAATATTCCCCAGACATAATCAATCTTTAAACAAGTATTTGGCCGTTCATGAAAAGAATCTGTCTTGGGAATAAAAGGATCAAACACACTTGATAACAAGCAATCTAATTCAAACCTTTCTCAGCTGGGGTTTGGAGTTGGCAGAATTCACAGCAAGCAATTCCAACTCACAAAGATGATTTTATATATTTATTTACTAAGGCTGAGACTCTAGAAAGAGTGCAGAGAAAAGCAACAAAGATGGTTAGGGGGATGGAGGCTAAAACATACAAAGAATGGTTGCAGGAACTGGGTTTGTCTAGTCTAGTGAAACGAACAATTAGGGGTGACCTGATAGCAGTGTTGCAATATTTGAGGGGCTGCCACAAAGAAGAGGGGAGGTCAACCTTGTTAGATCAGACTCTATATCTGCTGGTGCTATCAGCGTCTGTGCCATCTCGTAGATCGTGGGTCCACAGTAGGTCAGGAAGAGAGCCCTCTTCCTGTTGTCCTGGTAATCCTGGAAATTGTTCGCTTCTAAGAACGTGCGAAAACGCGACATGTAGGTTTGCCATTTTTCCTTTTTTGGATTGAAAAAGGCTGGTGTTGGTGATTGCTGTTCGGTCATCCTTGCGATTATTATGGCCGGAGCAGGTCAGTGTTGCTTAAAATGGCTGCAGATGCCACAAGGTGCCTTTGTCTTGTCTGCTTCCACTACCTTCGTCGCCAGATGTTAGATCGTGCACGGGAAAAGGACAGACGAGCCGGCTCTTAGTTCAGCACTTTATTCTCAATGGGGATGAGACACAGGAACTGGCTGTAAGCCGTAGGGGAGCCGCTTTTATGGGTTCCCTGCAACTTAGCTAGCCACTGACAAACATCCAAATGTGCCGCCACTATTCTGGCCAATCAGTATCGGCTATGCAATTTACTACGTACCTCCGTACGTAACAAACCTATTCTCCAAAGCACGAGAAGGCAAGACAAGAACCAATGGATGGTAACTAATCAAAGAGAGATGCAACCTAAAACTAAGGAGAAATTTCCTGACAGAACAATTAACCAATGGAATGGCTCACCTTCAGAAGTTCTAGGTGCTCCATCACTGGAGATTTTTAAGAAGAGACTGGACAGCCATTTGTCTGAAATAGTATAGATTGTCCTGCTTGAGCAGGCGGTTGGACTAGAAGACCTCCAAGGTCCCTTCCAACTCTTTTATTCTGTTATTCTTCAATTGCAAAAACCACTTAAATAGCTATGACTAATTTCACCAGTGCTGTTCCTTTGCAGTGTTTTGTGGCTACAGATCACATTTTCGGAAAGAGAGTAGTAATGCTTTCCTAATGAAGCCCGTAGAAGGGCGAAAGAATTCAATCTGAGTTGGACAGGGTAACATTTCCCCTAAAGAGGCAGATTCAGATTTGAAAATGCTTCTCGTTTCAGCCTTGTTCTGAGGTTCAGTCAAGCCCGAAATGCTAACATTATTTAAGGTTGCTTGTAGTATTGTTTTGTAATATTCCTTGTGAAATCATAGTTGGACATGGTGACATGAAGGTGAGTGTCAGGTAGGAATTTTCCTACCAGAGGCAATTTTAGGATCTTGCTTCCTTGAAGTCATTCATACTTAGAAAATAAAACTGAGATTCAAATCTAATTAACAAAATATTTATTTCGGTACAAAAGTAACAAAAATAAACCCTTAATAAGCTACATCTTCTCAGCTAATGAATTCACGTCTGCCTTCAGGCAGGCATCGAAGAAGAAGGGAAGTGGGAGTAGACAAAACTCCTGGAATGCACACATGCGTAGTAAAACATATCACATGTCTGCTTGATTAGAAATGTACAGTAAACCTTAGAAAACAGTAGAGATGCACAACTGGCAATTATTCACATCGTGACAGTGAGTTACATTTAAATTGGTCTATTGTGGTGGGGGCTTTGTTGCGGATTTTTTTTAAAAAAATGCAAATGGTTCAGAAGGCAGTACTAAAAACACTGAGAATCACAAAGGTGTTCACAAATGGGAGCATAGTATACTTGTCCTGCGGTCATATTTTGCCATTCATGCTGTGTCTACCAGTTGCTTTTAAACACAATTCAAAGAGATGTCAATAATTTTTCGCATCTTAAAATCTTAAAACCAGGATAATCCAAAATAGTCAAGATGGTGGCCACCAGCATGTGAGCTAAGCCCCTCTCCCTGCAGCCACCCTGGTTCCCTGCCATTCTCTTGTTATGATCCATTGAATTGAAGTGAAGGGGAAGGGCTGCAGCTTCTTACCTACCCTGCTCCTCAGGGAAAGGGCTCCTAAATCCTCTGCTGGCCCTGTTCTGGTGGTTTTCTGCAGAATGAGGTTCGTGCAGTACCTTGAGGAATTATTTGGCTTCTTTGGCCTTGCAGCCCTCCCTCTGCAGTGAGGCGGGGAAAATGTTAAGCAGACATAATGGTTTGTAGAGATTCTCAGTCATCCAGGTCATGGTTCTCCCAAAGGTGCTTTTTCATGAGGCAACTGTTCTTGTTTTTTCTTTGAAGATGTTTCGCTGCTCATCCAAGAAACTTCTTCAGCTCTGACAAGATAGTGGGGAATCAGAGGTGGGTTTCAGCAGGTTCTGGCCAGTTCTGGAGAACCAGTAGTGGAAATTTTGAGTAGTTTGGAGAACCGGTAAATACCACCCCATCTATTCTCTGCCTCCCCAGCCCCCAGCTGATCGGGAGGAAATGGGGATTTTGCAGTAACCTTCCCCTGGAGTGGGGTGGGAATGGAGATTTTACAGTACTCTTCCCCTGCCATGTCCACCAAGCCATGCCATGCCACTCCCATCACGGCACACCCACAGAACCGGCAGTAAAAAAATTTGAAACCCACCATTGGTGGAAAATGGAAGGATTTATATTGCTTGCAGACATTTGCATCCTTTTAGAGGGTCGTTGAAGCACTTGGAGGTTTATCTGTGTCCTCAGGGTCACCTGAGTAGTGCTCCTGCAGAGGTGGGTTCCTCCCGGTTTGGACCAGTTCACCCAAACCGGTGGCAACCCGCTGGTGACATCATCATGATGTCACGGAACTGGTTCGGTCGGTGCCAGTCCGTGGGTGCCACCATCTTTTTTAATTTTTTAAAAAATTTTTTGCATTTTTTGCATTTTTTTTCCTTCTGAGCATGCGCAGAAGCCGAGTTTCCGGCACTGTGCATGCGGTCACCATCTTGTTTTTGGCATTTTCTTTTGGGGGGGGGGTTGGATTTTTTGCCACTGTGCAGCGCTGGAGGAAGCAAACCGGCAACGAGGTAAGTTAGAACCCATCCCTGTGCTCCTGGTTCTTGTAGTCTGCAATTTTTCTCTGGAAATCCGTTCATACTCTAAGACCATTCAAAGAAAGTTCATCCCAAATTGCATAGCTAAAAATCTATGGAGATTCTCAACCATCCAGGTTATGGTTGTCCCAAAGGTGCTTTTTCAGGAGGCCACTGGACTTTCTTGTTTTTTTCTTTGAAATTCTAAGAAAAAAGACTACAGGAACCATTAGCACTACTCAGGTGACCGGAGGACACAGATAAACCTCGGAGTGTTTCAATGACCCTCTAAAAGAATGCAAATGACCAGCTGTCTGCAAGGAATATAAATCCTTCCATTCCCCACCATCCAGTCAGAGCTGAAGAAGCTTCTTGGATGAGAAGTGAAACGTCTTCAAAGAAAAAACAAGAAAGTCCAGTTGCCTCCTGAAAAAGCACCTTTGGGACAACCATAATGGTGCAGCAGCAATGAGGCAGGATTGATTGCAGGATATTGCTCTTCATCTGCCATCTTCCTACAACTCCTAACTTTAAAAAAAAACCTATAGAAAACTCATACTTGCGACTGAGCTCTAAACTCTTAAAAAAGATAAGAGCTGAGAGGTATGAGTATTCTATAGGATATTCTAGAATTCTATATTCTCCCTTTCCTTTCTGATAACTCTATAGCAACAAGTGGTGACTTCCGGATCACATTATTTTCAGAGATTAATGGGGTTGTGAGGTTAGTCCCCTAATTGTTGCATTTCAATAATAGAACAATATTATATTTCAGCCTCATGCTGTTTCCCTCATAGGCTGTTTAATGCTATTTTAAGCCCTGGCAAGAAGTTTTTTATGACTTTTCTTCCAGCTACATCCAGCTGTTTAGAGAGGCAAAATTAGACTGGCTGCCAGTGAGGCTGACCAGGGACTGGAGGAAGCGGAAGGCTGACACCATCACCGAAAAAGGCCCACAGTAGCCCCCTTTGCTACTGACTCTTTTGTAATGCAGACATGTGAAGCAACTGAGACCTGTCCCAGGTCAGTGATGATACAACCTAATTGCTTTCCTACACTGTACAACCACAGTTGGACGCTGTTCACTTGAGGCAGGAAAGGTTTCAATGCTGATAGAGTCTCGGGGAACTTAAGCCTCCAGGGGTGGGCATTGTCATGGGAAGTCAGAAGAAAACGGAAGTTGTCAGGGCATGCTTATGCTGTGTTAGAGACGACCAACCATATCTGGGATAATTTTAGGAAACTCTGGTGTTTTTCTGGTATAAAACTCAACGAAGAGCCACAAGCTTAGGTATACTCGAGAGCTGCAATGGCGCTGCTCCTATACATTGCACTGTGTTATCGCACCTTGCAACTGAGTTTTGGTCTTCCCCTGAAGAAATTCATTCTGGTTCCATCAGTAGAAACTAAAGAAAGGGAGACCAAGCATCAGGGGCAGGGACGGGTTCCTAATTTTTTTTACTACCACTCTGTGGGCATGGCTTATTTTGTGGGTATGGCTTGCCAGCCATGTGACCGGGTAGGCGTGGCTTGCCGGCCATGTGACCAGGTGGGCGTGGCTTCTGGTCATATATTAGTTATTTCAGAGAGATGTTACTACTATTTTTGCTATTTTATACCTTACATGAAAAGCTTTGCATACAAAGTGCGTGTTACACCATGGCAACACAGCAACCTTTATATGCAGAAAATGCTATAGTTAAAAGACAAGCAAGTCTCATACAGCATTTTTGGTTTCAGTCATGGATTCCTTAGACGAAAATATTGAGGACTGTTAAAAGAACAGTATCTTTTAACAGTCCTCAATGTTTTTGTCTAAAGAATAACAGTATAAAACTGTATAAAATTAACAGTATAAAAGGTTAAGCTTTCGGAAAACGCCCACTTTGGGAAGCTTTAGGCAAAAGCGAAGGAAAAGTGTCAAATGCGAGCTTCATATTATTATTATCAAACGAAGGGACGGGAAAAGACTTAATTGTCAGATTTCTGGGCATGCGCAGAAGAAAATTTTTTAAAAAAATAAAAAATTTTTTTAAAAAAATGGCAGCGCCCAGGCACCAGCAACCGACCGCACCGGTACTGTGATGTCACCAGCGGGCCGCCACCGGTGCTATAGAGTGGACCGCACCGGTAGAAACCCACCACTGATCAGGGGTCATTATTATTACAGAAAGTCTGATTAGGGGACTGGAGGCTAAAACATATGAAGAACGGTTGCAGCAACTGGGTATGTCTAGTTTAATGAAAAGAAGGACCAGGGGAGACATGATAGCAGTGTTCCAATATCTCAGCTGTTGCCACAAAGAAGAGGGAGTCCAACTATTCTCCAAAGCACCTGAGGGTAGAACAAGAAGCAATGGGTGGAAACTAATCAAGGAGAGAAGCAACTTAGAACTAAGGAGAAATTTCCTGACAGTTAGAACAATTAATCCGTGGAACAACTTGCCTCCAGAAGTTGTGAATGCTCCAACACTGGAAGTTTTTAAGAAGAGATTGGACAACCATTTGTCTGAAATGATATAGGGTTTTCCTGCCTGAGCAGGGGGTTGGACTAGAAGACCTCCAAAGTCCCTTCCAACTCTGTTATTCTATTCTATTCTAATCAGGTGGTCTCCAGCTGAACTCAATTTAGGGTAGTCCTTACTTGGGATTCAACATTTCCAAAATTTCCATTTTGTTTCATATCCTCCCTCTCCCTCTCTCTCTCTCACTCACACACGCACATGCACAAATGCACACAGAACCACACACACACACACACAAGTGTATATACAGAATACGGCATATCTTCTTGTTTAGTAGATTTGTTCCTTTGCATTAATTGTACATTCATCACCAGCTCACAAACAATTAAAATCAATACAAAATCAATGGTTTTATTATGTGTGTTTGGCTTTCGTATCTAATCCTGCCTTCTCAAGTAGTTGGAAGTACTGGAAGGAAGTACTTCAAGGCAGCAGAAAGAAAGGTCTGCTCTGTTAGGTAACAAGGCAGTTTAAACAGTGGGATTCTCTTTGAAGCGTCCTATGAGAAACCATTCCTTTCTCAGTTGCGAGTAGATGTTTCAGCAAGGTTTTCTGAATGCATTTGCTGAGGATGTTAGTTGTTTAGCTCCTTGCAGTCAGCCAAGGACAGGTGCTCTTAAAGCAGCCTAGAAAATCCAATGCCTGTTTTTTGGGTTGTTTTTTTTTTTTGGAAAAGCATAAAAGTAGCATTTGGCTGCCACCTAGTGGCCAGTGTATTCATTTTGTTATTTTTAGAAATTCAACTCGAATGTAAATGGTATTTTATACATTCTGTCATCCAATTTGCTTGTTCTGCCAAATTCATGATATTGATATTTTAAAGTAACTTACTTTGTTGCACACCTGAATTAATGCTATGTATGGCTAGAAATTCATTCTGATTTGGTTATGAGTTGCCCTGTTTGGTCTTAATTGTGCCACCCTTGCAATGAGACCAGGGGTGGGTTCTAAATTTTTTTTACTATCGGTTCTGTGGGTGTGGCTTATTTTGTGGGTTTGGCTTGATGGTCATGTGATGGTGGCATGGCTTCATGGTCATGTGACTGGGTGGGCATGGCTAGGTGGTCACGATCCTAGTTCCCCCTACAAGGGTTCCTGCATCCGGACCTTTTGCAATCCCCCAAAGGATTAAAGGAAACCAGATTCCATACAGCTCTGAACCCTTAAAGCCAGGGGTGGGTGTGGCTTGGTGGTCATGTGGCTGGATGGGCGCGGCCAATTTAGCAGTCCATTTTGCCAATTTAGCAGTCCATTAAATAATACACACAAATTAAACTGCTGGGCTTGAGGAGGGGAGGAGGCGGAGCTGTTGCCTGAGGGTGGAGAGCCACCTTGAGACCATCCTTCTCTGGGCAGGGGCGAAGAAGAAGAGCTGCTGCCCTCTTCCTCCTGTGGCTCCTGCCCAGCACTCTCTCTTCTCTCTCCCTTTCACCTCCCCATACTTGTTTACCTGTCCCAGAGAGCTCCTTCCCTCAGTGATTCCTTTTCTTACTTCTAGGCGGCTACGCCGAGCTTTGTCCTTAAAGGCTGCTCCGTGCCTTTTGATCTTTCTTGGGTGCGGAGAAAAGCAACCTTGTGAAGGGACAAAGCCTGCTGCTGAACATGGAAGCTTAGAGGCTTCTTTTCCACCCAGCCGTTGGCTCAGGGCGCCCAAAACTCGGCTTCTGTGCATGCGCAGAAGAAAAAAACCAGGAAAAATTCGAACAAAAATTCAAACAAAAAAATCCAAAAAAAAAAAAAAAAAGATGGCGGCGTCCACAGACCGGCACTGACAGAACCAGTTCCATGACATCATTGTGACATCACCAGTGGCTTGCTACCAGTTCAGGCAAACCGGTCCAAACCGGGAGGAACCCACCTCTGAATGAGACTCCATCTAAGATCATTCCTGGAATCCCTGAGGCATTTGCTTAGAAAAAACACAAATCTTTACAGAATGTTAATGCAATGTTTATTCTATAATGCTATCTTAAAACCATTCCAGTTTCATTCAACTATCTGCTCGATTAATTTACACCATAAAATTATGTCTTGATATTAATAATCTTAATTTTAGTTAATTAGATTTCAATTAATTCAATTAATCTTGGGATTAATAATATTGATTCTCCATTATTAAGAGCTGTGGTGGTGCAGTGGTTAGAATGCAGTACGGGAGGCTACTTCTGCTGACTGCCGATTACCAACAGTTTGGCAGTTCGAATCTCACCAGGCTCAAGGCTGACTCAGCCTTCTATTCTTCCAAGGTCAGTAAAACGAGAACCTAGATTGTTGGGGGCAATATGCTGCCTTTGTAAACCGCTTAGGGCTGTAAAGCACTGTGAAGCGGTATATAAGTCTAAGTGCTATTGCTATTTATTTAAGTTATTCGTTTATTTAGAGAATTTATATGGCCACCCACTTACTCTCAGTGACTGGGTGGCTTACAAAAAATAAAAACTCAATATACAACAGTAAAAACAATACACCCCCCAGCCCCCCTTGTGACAGCAATCAATCAAACAAGCCACTTGATGGGCTCCAGCCGCCTCTGGGTTCCCCAGGCCTGTTGCCAAAACCAGGTCTTCAGGGCCTTGATGTTCCAAAGAGGGGGAGCTACCACAGAGAAGGTCCTTCTTCTGGGTTCCAGCAGAGGTATTTCCTTAGGAGACGGGATCTGCAACATTCCCTGCCTCCCTGCTTTGCTAGGTCAGGTGGATGAAACTGGCCCCCCTGAATAATATTATTATTAAATAAATCTAACAAGAAGGGAAATCTGTTTAAACAGAACCTTCACAAACTATAGGTTTGCAAAGATTTATCTTTTGCCGTGTCTTTTATGCTGCATTATTATTGTCATTTTTACATTTCCGTTGTTTTGATATCCGTATCATTTCACAGCTTTGACTGCAAATGTAGAATGTTCATCAAGAAATCCACCACTCTTGACAGCGCGTAAGTTGATGGCTGACCATCAGGACATCACACAAAAGTGGATGGAGACATGGAATAGCTGCACCCCCCAAGATGTCTCTGGGCACATTAGCCCTAGTAGTATACCTCCAGGATTTGGCCTACCCCGATACATGTGGGTGACATATAATAGAATTAGAACAACTCATGGAGTGTGTGCTGACTCGTTGCACAAATGGGGAAAGACACCTTCAGCACAATGTGATTGTGGGGCTCCTCGACAGACTATTCAGCATATAGTGAGGGAATGCCCTAACAGAAGATATCCAGGAGACTGTAGGGACTTCCTCTGCACAACAACGGCAGCTACTGACTGGATCTCCAAACTTGATATTAAGCTTATTTCTGTGTTCCTTTTTAGGTTTTTCTTACTGTTTTAACTGTTTTTAATTTGTAAAAATGAAGTGTTTTAATATTGTGTGTGACCAGCCATACGCTAAATAAATAAATAATCAGAGTGAACGAAACTGTGACACACCTCTTAACTGCTTGGGTTTTCAACTTATAAGATTGTTCAGTTGTCTCTTACAGAAGAACTGTTGAAAGAAGTTGGCTTGTGCCGTGTTCATATCCTGCATCACATCCAGCTTCCGGATATTGTTGTTTCTGGCGCTGAACATCCTCTTTGTTTTTAGAATCAGGGGAAAGAATAATTGAAAAAGTATCTTTTTTTTTTACAAAATAATACAAAATATGTTCATAAAGTACAAAGTATGAACTTGAGACACTTTAGTTTAATTAACATGCCAGAAGGTGAATTAAATTTGTAATTGCACACCATGGACATATTCTAGGTATCTAATAAGAGCTGATATTTACAAGAATAAAATACTGAGAAAAGGCATAAGTAATAGCTTCAGAATTGAATGAATCTAAAGCACTTTCTTAATCCACAAAAAAACCACATGAAAAGCGCAAAATAAATTAAGAATACTCCTATCAATAAATGCTCAGCTCCATTCAGTTGCCCCAACTCCACCCCAATGCAAGGAATTATAGGGTCATTAAAAGAATAAAAAATAATATCATAGTCTCTTACTCCAAATAAAACATATGCCACAAATGCATCATAATAACAATTCCACTAGCACGTATAATAGTACTAGATATTACTATAATCAAAGACCTGTAATATAACATTCTCTACTTTAAGCAAATACACATAAATATAAAATGTGCATCTATTACGCTCCAACAATGCACAATATTTCTATAGTCATAACAAATCTGGTCAGCGAATCCCAAATTCAAAAGTCAATGTTTTGTCTTTATCAAGCAAAAAGTCTAAAAGTGGTCTCTATCTAGAAAGAAAAGGATTTTTATCTTTAATCAAAACAAGTCAGTTTTGCCATCTGAGACAGTTCCATCAGCTTCACAATCCATCAAAGTCCATCCTTCTCTTGTGGGAATTCATATACCTTTCCAGCTCTGTGCATAGGAAAGCCTTGCAGCAATTATCATACAGTATATAAAAACAACATCCCGTGTTTTCTTTCAGTCTGTTTATCCACCAACCCTAAAAGGAAAACTAGTGGTTTTTCAACTGAATGTCAATTTGAAGAATCTTCTGGATCACTAAGTCCAACTGATCCCAATGTTTCTTGGTACTTTTATAGGCCCACCATAAGTGATAAAAGTGTGCAACCTCACATGAATTGGTTACACTTCAAACATTTTAGAATAAAATAGAATAGAGTGGAGTGGAGTGGAGTGGAGTGGAGTGGAGTGGAGTGGAGTGGAGTGGAGTGGAGTGGAGTAGAGTAGAGTAGAGTAGAGTAGAGTAGAGTAGAGTAGAGTAGAGTAGAGTAGAGTAGAGTAGAGTAGAGTAGAATAGAATAGAATAGAATAGAATAGAATAGAATAGAATAGAATAGAATAGAATAGAATAGAATAGAATAGAATAGAATAGAATAGAATCTGGAAGGGACCTTGGAGGTCTTCTATCTAGCCCCCTCCTCAAGCAGGAGAACCTATACTATTTCAGATAAGTGGCTGTCTAGTTTCTTCTTAAAAACCTCCAGTGATGGAGCACCCACGGTTTCTGAATTTGACATTCCAGTACACATCTTTGACAATTTATCCGGCATTAAACACCAATGATACATTGCTTTATAGAAACATTCTTTTAAGTTATAATTTAGTGTAAACTTCAATCCATTTATGCATATATTTTCCCATTGGTCAAGCATAAATTTCCTGACAATGAGAATAATTAATCAGTGGAATGGCTTATCTCTGGATGCTCCATCACTGGAGGCCTTCAAAAAGAGACTGCACAAAACCATTTGTCTGGAATGGTATAGGCCGGGTCTCCTGCTTGAACAGGGGATTGAACTAGAAGACCTCCAAAGCCCCTTCCAACCCTGTTCTAAATCCCCAAATTTTTGCCCCCATTTAACCATACAATCTTTAACATAGTCGTCTTCTTGATTCATTGTCAATTATACTTTATACACCTTAACAATAAGACGATCATCATTGGTACATAAATCTTTTTCAAAGATTCAGTTTTTTCATCTGTCAAAATAAAGTTCTTTGTGACCGATTAAAATCTTTCAAATAGTTGACCATCAGTAAACCATTGACAAGTAAAGCCTTTCTCCTCCAAGTCTTCTCTTGTTTTAACAGACATTAATAAAGCATAGATCAATTAAGTGGGTTTATACTGTATCATTTCTCCTCACACCTTTGCCAAAACTAGTCTTTCCTAGTGAAGATAATTTCTTTTAATAGATAACTATTTTTTGTATACACAGCTTAATGTCCTAGGACAGTGATGGCTAACCTTTTTGTCGTTGCGTGCCCAAAGCATGCGCACACCCATAATACAATGTGCGCGCAACACCTCCCGCATGCCCCACCCCTGCGCATGTGCACATGACCCCTCCACATGCGCCCTACCTCCACACATGCATGTGCACACCTGCATGTGCCCTTCCCCTGTGCATGCACATACATCTCCCGCATGTGCCCCACCCCCCGTGCATGCGCGGCAGAGTCCTGAAAACCAGCTGGCCGGCAGGAAGCGCATGCGCATGCGTGGTGTAGCTGAGCTGGGTTGATGGCTCACGTGCCCACAGAGAGGGCTCTGCGTGCCATTTGTAGCACGTGTGCCATAGGTTTGCCATCACGGTCCTAGGAGATCTTTTTTTGGCAATCTATGATTACTTTTTACCAGCCCGTGAATAGGAGACACATTGTAGGATCAAAAAGCATTCACAGTCATGAAAGTTTAAAGCTTTATTTCTTTCACCTATTAATCACCATCTAAAATTGTCTAGGAGTTCACCAACTTCCCAAGTCTCACTGAGAGACTGATCAAATCTCCATAGCAACCAGGTTGACCTGGAATAATACCTTCTACCTTTGATGTCAAGGTAAAGGTTTGTCCTGTCCAGTCATGTCTGACTTTAGGGGGTGATGCTCATCTCCATTTCTTAGCTGAGGGAGCCAGTATTGTCCAAGGACACTTCGGTGGTCATGTGGCCAGCATGACTATATGCCGAGGTGCACGGAGATCTGTTACCTTCCCACCAAAGTGGTACCTATTTATCTACTCGCATTTGCATGCTTTCAAATTGCTAGGTGGGCATGAATGGGAGTTCACCCCATCATGTGGTGCTCGGATCTCAAACCCAGGCTGTCAACTTTTCAGCTGACAAGCTCAGCATCTTTAACCACCGAGCCATCCGTGCCCTTAGATGTCTGTTTGTCCCAAATTGAGGAATTATATAATTTATCTCCCATGACTGCCACTTTTTATAAATTGACCTTGAAACATGTTTATATAATTAGACATTAAAATTATATGATTTCTCTCAGATTATCAGGGGTGGCCAGGATATGATGATGGTGTGGTGGTTAAAGATACATCAGTGTTATACCAGAATCATGTTCTAGTGAACTTTGGTCTAATGATGGGAATATGGGTGTGAAACTTGTAAGGTTGTCCACCCCAGAAACTAGTGGACCGGATAGATTCTTCAGCATACTGGAGGACTTTCTAGCACATTAGAGGCGTTTCCACAACCAAAGGCAATGCATTCCTGGTTGAATTATGAAAGAATTAGACCAAATGGGGCATTGACAGCTTCCCCTCAAGGTGATTTCTGGAACGATGGAATTCAAACTTCTCCCTAGCCTTCTGGTGCATTCTAAGCAATAAAATAGGCGAGGAGGCAACTACACATAAATGGTTTTACATGTAAAACTGAACATACAGAGGAATATATCAGTTGTGCTCTCTGCGTAGTCATAATTGCTTCACAGAAAGCTACCTTGCCCATCGAGTTCACAATTCTCCATTTAACTGAGGTTTTTTTTAAAGGTAACTGAGGACTTGCAGGACTTGCCCAATATAATCCCTTATTGGAGCCCTTGAAAATCTACTGGGCAAATTTGCAATTAAGGATCAATGTGTATATTGAGGGTAAAATTGTTTTTAAACTGGATTGCAACCCCTTGAGATATATTGGCGAGAGGGAGGGAATTATACCTGTTTTAAATAAATAGTACATAGTAGATTATACTATGTAAATTATACAATGTCAGTCATCTTGCAGGGTTTGAATGGCTTTTTAATAAAAGATATAAATATTTAAAATTGAATATAAATGATTTTAAATTAAAAAGTTATCGGTCAAAGATTTAGTATTAGAAGCTGAAGCCATATTAAACTTTAAAAGAGTAAATATAGCTTATTTTCTCACTTTCAAAAATAGTCACTTGTCTTGTTAAATTAAAGAATGGGAAAAAAACCCTCAGAAGATCTGAACTTGCAAAACATAAATAATTTAACTTAGTAGGATTTGTTTATTCAACTCGGCACACAATTTATTTTACCTGTCAGGTGCAATTCCTTTGTTCAACCATGGAGTGGAGCTACATTCTAAGCGATATTTCATCTCATGTAACAACACTATTTACATTCATGAACTCTGTATAGAAGATAGCATAGGAAGCACACTTCTGTAGATTCCCCCCCCCCCCTGTCTCTTTCATTCCACCATGAACAGAATGGATATATTCTATATTAGAAATGAGCATCATACTAGAATCAGAATAAACATCATTCTGCATCCTCTGACGTTGCTGTTCTTGAGTTGATTATTCTTTGTAAATCTAACCCAGGGGTATCAAACGTGGCATCACATTGCCATGTGACATATCACAACTTCCCCCCCTTCGCTAAAATGGGGGTGGGCGTGGTGAGTGCATGAGGCATCCGGCCCATGGGCTACGAGTTTGACACGTCTGATCTAACCCATTTCACAGAATTTGTGGTGAGTTTAAATAATATATGAGAAGGAAACTGAAATCTTCCTCGGAAAGGAATGCATTTTCTTTTTGTGGACAGATAAAGTTAATAAAGAATGATTGCAGGTCATGAAGAAGGAAATAACAGTGGGCCTTTTGTACTTTGTAGTGGAATATTTAACAATATTGAAGGTAAGTTTATTCTTCTGAGCCAGAGGTCTTCAAACTTGGCAACTTTAAGTATGGTTTTGAGCTGGCTGGAGAATTCTGGGAATTGAAGTCTACAAGTCTTAAAGTTGCCAAGTTTGGGGACCCCTGTGAATCTGAGCCATTGATCAGGAACGATAAGTGAGAGATGATTTGTCAGTAAGCCTTTACTTGCTTGGACTAGTGATCCTGAAGTCCTTCTGGCAACCTTTATTCTCTTATATCTGCAGTTCAGCATCTCTCCTTAATTTGGCGTGGACTTTACTTATCCGTATTGAATCATAACCAACTTTCTTTGGGGAGCTGCCAGGAAATAAGTGACAAAACACTCCACAGCAATGACAAATTAATGAGCCATTTAGGCTGGTGAAACAGGTAGAAGTTAAAATAGTCCTGGACTTGACCTGAAGGGAAATGAGGAAGCTTCTGACCTTGAACTGTCTTGGTCACCAGCATCAGGGAATTATCATCACTGAAAATAATGTTTGTAATCCTGATGTAGCTCAGTATTTGTAAAACCTAGAGTTAATATCCTGAGTAGGAGATTGTGGTAGTGGGTGGAATACCTTAAATCATTGGATCTATTCCCCATCACAGCTACTTAATGCTTGAGCAGAGGGTTGGACTAGAATATCTCCAAGGTCCCTTCCAACTCTGTTAGTCTTTAGTCTTTTAGTCTCTGTTATCAATTGTTTGTGCCTTCGCATTTTTAAATGGTGATCCAAGCTGAGAGAGAGAGAGAGAGAGAGAGAGAGAGAGAGAGAGAGAGAGAGAGAGAGAGAGAGAGAGAGAGAGAGAGAGAGAGAGAGAGAGAGAGAGAGAGAGAACCATTTCTAAGTAATGATGCTACTTTAGAACATTTCACATTGCTTTGAACAGAAAGTAAAACTGGTTAGGATCGCTGTAATCTTTTTAGGGTGTGCAGACTAGCATTCACACAAACATGCACCAATTTCTAAGCCTAAAAAAGGCTGTTGATTATTCTGTTTGTCCAGTTAACACTCATCAAATCTGGTCATCTTGCCAATATGTCCATAAGAGTTTTGCAGGTTCTGGGAGTCTGAAATCAGCAAAGCAAACCAAAACACTTTGTCCCATTATTGATTAACAGATTAACAGAGTTGGAAGGGACCTTGCAGGTCATCTAGTCCAACCCCCTGCCCAAGCAGGAGACCCTTACATCTGCCTTTACCTAGGATCGAACTCACAACCTCCTGATTGTGAGGCATAGAGCTCTACCTCTAGGCCACAGCAGCTGAGTTGATACATGATGTCACACCAATTTTTGTAGATGTGGAAACAGCAGCTGAGGAGCGACTGGCCTTCATTTCAGGCAAGTGTAGTCAATGTTCTATACAACTAAGTATTGAAGCTAGTATTTACCACACAAATCATTATGATTTAACTCCTACAATTGCAGAATTGTATAAAAATCTTCCTTGTACCGAGTCTCACTTATCTCTCTCTCTCTCTCTCTCTCTCTCTCTCTCTCTCTCTCTCTCTCTCTCTCTCTCTCTCTCTCTCTCTCTCTCTCTTTCTTTCTTTCCTGCTGAAAATATGGACATCCTGTTCAATACCAGTTTCTGTATCAGGGAGTAGATCTGTTAAAGCTATCAAAGATTTAAATCTGATAAAGAGTTAGCAGAGATTTGGGAGGAGTGTAACAAAAAAAGTCAAGGCTTGACTGTGTAATTGAAGCCCTCCCCCTCTCTCTGTGTGTGCACCACATACTCCACGCACAGAAGGGCCTGGGATTTGATTGCAGACTTGCAGCTGCCATCTTGAATCTTTTGACTTCCCTCCTGTGGATGCCCCTGAGGGTTACTGAAGGCTGTGGCATTTTGGAGCAATGCTTCAAAGCAATGTCTCAGAAGCCCAAATGCCTTGCTCTTGTTCCTGTTAATGTGAATTTAATGTTTAAAGACCTTCGCATCTGAGGGATTAAAATTTAGCTTTCCACCTGTTCTGGAGACCAGTTGATATAAGTAAATGTCTCCAACTCAGAAGTGTTTACACAGCATGACACAAAATGCCATCTCTCTGTGTTTGTTTGTTTTTTCAAAGTCTGTCAGACTTTTAAATCTTTAATGTGAAAGGCTTTTCTTCTGACCTTCAGCAAGTTTTTCGCGTTGCTGAATATGCCATTTCTTTTCTCAGACAGACTCTTTCTGACGGCTAGAGAAGACTGTTTGTTTAAAAAAAAAATCCACATGGCTTTACAAACCTGTGAAAAATTATTCACCCTCTTCTGAATATCCTGAATTCTCCTTATCTTTGCATCTGAACAATGCAGGCCCTACTGAAGTGAGTGAGCAAATAACACTACAAATTGGTGCTTTTTTTAAACCTAATCCATAAACAGAGTAATTGGGTGAAGAAAGTAGTTATTCTCTTAAATTCAGTGACTGGTTGCACCATCTTTAACTACAAATGATGTTAATTTAGTCTCACATAACTAGAAATTTTGGACCTCATTTTCATGGCGAACTGCCTCAACTCACTAAACTTTGAAGGTTTTCTAGTAAGAACTGCTTGCTTCAGCTGCTGCTACATTTTTATGGAATTTAAGTCTGGACTTGGATTTGGTCATTCTAAAACATTGAATCAGTTCATATACATGCAGTCCAGGGGTGGGTTCCTACCGGTGTGGACCACTACATGTGCACCGGTAGCAGCCCGCTGGTGACGTAATTTTTATCGGAATTTTTGGCGATTTTTTCGGGTTTGGATGGCTTCTCCTCATCCTCTGCTTTGAAAAAAAGCCCTCCTGCCCGCCCCCGGGTTAATACCGACCTTTATTTCTTCATCCGAAGCACAGCTGAGAAGCTCCTCAGCTGCGTTTCGGGCTGAAACATCCTTCTGAGCATGCGCGGAAGTGAAATCACGCAATGGGATATGCGCACGTGCGCGCAAAACATCGCAATATGCACCGGTAGCAAAGGTAACTGGAACCCTCCCCTGATCCAGTCGCTTTTAGACTTGTGTGTATGTTTGAGGTTGTTGTTAGGCTACAATACTTACACATGCAATGGTAGATACCATGTTTCCCCACAAGTATGACCTACCCTGGAAACAAGCCCTAGCTCGATTTTCACGCCTGCGCCTAATATAAGTTCTACCCCCAAAATAAGCCCTAGTTAAGCCCCACCCACCATCTGGTTGTGCAAGGTGGGACGAGGCACAGTCGTAAAAATCAAGCTAGGGCAGGGGGTGGGGGGATGGAGCTGTCCCACGTGCCCTGCACCTGCTTACCTTAGGACCGCCGCAGCCAGGCCTCCCATGCCCTGACACCTGTCATGCCACTGCCCGACTTCTTCTGCAGCTGCTTGTGGCCACTTGCCGCTGGACGCGGTGAGGCTCGTTGCACTGGTGCTGTCGCTTGTGTGTGCAATGACACAATGCACCACGCAGCGTTCTGCCGCGAGCAGCTGCACCAGCACAATGAGCCCCGTGGCGTCTGGCCACAAGCAGCCGCAGAAGAAGTCGAGCAGCAGCACGACAGGTATCAGGGTGTGGGAGGCATGGCTGCGGTGATCCTAAAGTAAGCGGGCAAGACATCCCCTGAAAATAAGACCTGGTGCTTATTTGGGGGCCGAAAAGAAACTAAGACCAGGTCTTATTTTGGGGGAAACACGGTGCTTGGTATTTTCCACTGGAATTCTCTGATTCAAAACAGAGTTCATGTTTTCTTCATCAGTGGCAAGTCACCCAGATATCAATGTAGCAACGCATGACACCAATACCTTTATGTTTAATAGTTGTAAGGGATTCTTAGCTCCCTCTGGACCTCACAACATCCATCACTTTTCACTTACTTTCCAGAGACATTCCTTTAGGAGTCTGGATGGTTAGCCAAGTGGCATTTTGGAAAACCTGAGAAGTGTTATTCTTCATGGGCCATCCTATTCCTCCATGGATCCCATTCATCCAACATTTTTCTAATGATAGTGACGTCACTATAGTCAAGATCAGAGTGGCCTACGGATTCCTGGTGATTGTTTGAGGATTTTGGGTGTGTGTGTGTGACTTTCTGATTTATTTTATGTTGCAGTCTTGGAGTGGTTTTAACAGGACAGCCATTTTTAGAAAGATTTATTATTGCCCCAACAGCCTCCATTTTAAAACTGTCCGTGGATTGGTGAAGCCACAGAGCTGTAGAAATAGCTTTTTAAGTCTTTTCAGATAAGAGGCATTGGTGATTTTTTTAAAAAAGGAGATTTTCAGAAATGTCTTTGAGCAAGGCATAATGTGCTTATAGAATCTTCTGTCTCATGCAAACCTCAGTGTGATGGGTTTATAAACCAGAGTTTGTAAGATTTATATTGGGTGGGATTGGCCCTGATTTTTAATGAAGTGCTCAGATAATTTCCATTTATCATTTTAATTGAATTGATTGAATTATGGAGGTGTTTTTTCATTCTAGCATACTATAAGCTTGACTATAAGCTA
Organism: Diadophis punctatus similis; assembly: GCA_023053685.1. NCBI lineage: Eukaryota > Metazoa > Chordata > Lepidosauria > Squamata > Dipsadidae > Diadophis > Diadophis punctatus. The sequence goes on from JALIGW010000013.1 coordinate 3,134,466, forward strand.
TGTATCAAATAAATGAAACAAACACATTTAGTATTTGTTCATTCAGATGTGTTTTATTTTTTGGTATGAACCACTTGAAGTTTTGATTACATCCAGTGGCAAAGAGGCAAAACTTCAGAAAACTTAAGGGGATGAATACTTTTTCACAGAACCACTGTGACTTGCCAGCAGACTGAAGAGCTTTTGTTTTCTAGTATGTTTTCTTATATATATATATATATATATATATATATACTTTTTATAATCTAGTTGACAGTGCTGTCACGTTTTACACAGAATAGAATTTTATAACTTTATAAATTTTCATGAGCCCTTGTCACATTAAAATCATGGGAACTCTATAGTCAAAAAGCCTGTTCCTCTTCTGTTAAAAAAAGATAATATACAGTAAAACAGAATTACCACTGTGATGTTTAACACAGAACTTATCCATGAGTTCACCCAGCTATAGAAAGTGCTGCAGAGAAAGTTACAAAATCAGCTACATTTTTCTTTCCTCTTTTTTTTTTAATCGCCTTGCCTGAGATCACCTAAAGCAGGGGTGTCAAACTCATCTTCATTGAGGGCCACATCAGCGTTGTGTTTCACCTCAGGGGGCTAGAGTGGGCGTGGCCAGGGTGGGCGTGGCCAGCTCGATGTCATTCGTGTCGGGGTGCCTGTGGTTAGTCTGAAGTGTTCTGCCAGCAAAAACGGGCTCCCGAGCTCCATTTTCGGCTGCGACAGCCTCCTGCAACCCTCTGCCAGTGACAACAGAGCTAGGGAGGGTCATGTGCAGCCCTCCCAAGCTCCGTTTTTGCTGACAGAGGCACCGCAGGCCGGTCCTTTGCTGTTTATAGGGTGGTCCTGCAGGCCAGATCTAAGCACCCCGCTGGGCTGGATCCAGCCCCCGGGCCTTGAGTTTGATACCCCTCACCTAAAGCATATTTTATAGCTTCAGTTGGTCTAATAAAAGTCTCTAGCAATTTTGGTTCTTTTTCTTCATGGCTAGCACAGCTATTTACCTGAATCTTTTATTGGTTTCCAGAAGTCCTTAGTATGGTCATGAACAATCCTTATTCACATATTTGGGGCCTTAAGTGGAGTCTAGAAGCATCTTGGTGGTAGATCTGATCTTAATCCATATATCTGTTGCTTACTAGTCCTGTCAATTCAGTCATCAGGTGCCTTGAGTTGAGCCACAATCCTGCTTTATCAGAAGAGTTCCACTCCTGTCAATGAGTGAGGTAGAACTTCATGCTCAACATGGAGAGGTTTGGACCTGAAAACATAAGATTTCAACATCTTATGGGATATATGGATGGAAGCAGAGTGGTGCGGTGGCCTAGAGGTGGAGCTCTCGCCTCACAATCAGGAGGCTGTGAGTTCGATCCTAGGCAGAGGCAGATATTTCTCTCTCTGGGCACAATGAGAATATATCTGCTGAACAAAGCTCCGCATTGGTGACAGGAAGGGCACCCGGCCATTAAATGCTCTGCTAGCTCCATTCAGTTGCCCAGACTCCATCCCGCAAGGGATTATGGGGTCATCAAATGATGATGATGATGATGATGGGACATATGGATGGGTGGGACTAGGGTAAATAGCTCTCTCATCCTATATAGTTGAACTCAAATGCAATTACCTGAAATAGCATGGCCTTTCATCCAGTGTTGGGTTCCTACCAGTGCGGCCCACTCTATAGCACCGGTAGCGGCCCGCTGGTGATGTCACAGTACCGGTGCGGTTGGTTGCCGGTGCCTGGGCGCCGCCATTTTTTTACAAAAATTTTTTTTACATTTTTTAAAATTTTCTTCTGTGCATGCCCAGAAGTTGAGCTTCCGGCACTGCGTATGCGCTGCCTTCCTACCCCACAGTGAGTCCAAGCAGGGGAGGATGGCTGAGGGAGCGCGTGAGATGCTGAAAGAACGGGCGGCAGGAGCTATCTCCATTCCCCTCCCTTCAGCAGTCCAAGAAGCCACGAACGTGCAGTGATGATCCTAGGCATTTTCACACGTTTGAGGCTTCTCGAGCTGCTGAGGGGAGAGGGAATGGGCAGCAGGACCTATCTCATTTCCCCTCCCTTCAGCAGTCCAAGAAGCCACGCCCACCTGGTCACATGGCTGGCAAGCCACACCCACAAAATAAGCCACACCCACAGAGTGGTAGTAAAAAAATTAGGAACCCGCCCCTGCTTTCATCCAACATGTACATCTAAGATGGCCCCTGGATTCAATATGAGCTAGTTTTCAAGCTAGTCTTTGAAGTCAAACCATGATTCCCAGTAGCAGTTTTCAGTATCTGTGCCTCGTGTGATTATTTTCAATAGCTTCCATTTTTATTCCGTTTTTATTATTATTATGAATTCACAGATAACATGGAAGAAAAGGCTGGTCTTCTTGATGACACTTGAATGATCAGTATTTCATGAACCATATCTGGCAAATGTTATTTGCAGTCATAAGGGCTACAGATGGTACCTGCAGATTGCATGTTGTCATCCCCTGCCAAGCAGTCTAACAAATATATGATTTAAAATGTGTTTATTTCAAACATGGGAAATACTCCATGTTTAAATATAAACAAATGGACTGATGTATAATTTTTGAAGCCTCTTGGGGAAAACAAATTTAACGATGACATTTGAAAGCAATGCTGAATAGTAAATACCATTTTCAATTAATATCTCACGTTGAAGCATGCCTGAGATATGAACATTGTGTTGTTTAATAATGCTCTTATCTATTTTTAGAGCACAAGAATAAGCCTCAAGATATAAAGCAGCAGTTCATACCTGAAACAGGTTTAATGCTGTAGAAAAAGTTTTTCCCCTTCCAAATCTCCATCTTTAAGATATATAGATTTGAACTCCCAGAATTTCCACTCCTAGAAGAGTCCTGATGGGGGAATTCTGGGATTGGAAGTCAAATCCACACATTTTAATCATCATCAGTCAATTGCAGGAAGTAGTTTTACTTGGAACAGCTTAAATCCTGCCATGATATCTCTAACACCATCAAACAATCCTCCCGGTTCGCTCTTACCTGTCGGTCGCCGCAGAGCCGAAGAAGCTGGTGGCATTTGCGGTGCGGGGCTGCCCCCGGCTGCTTCCCCCACCTGCCTGGACACCGCCATTGGCGTTCTTTTGCCCTCTGCGCATGCAGAACACTTTGCGCATGTGCAGAGGACAAAAGAACGCCAATGGCGGCATCCAGGCGGGCGGGGGAAGCGGCCAGGGGCAGCCCCGCACAGCGAACGCCACCAGTTTCTTCGGCTCTGCGGTGACCGACAGGTAAGAGCGAACCAGGAGGATTTCACCCCTGAAACAATATCTGCCTATCTCAGGTCTTTGGGAACGAATCAACATGACTGTGGCAAAAGCAAGCAAAGGTAGTACCAATTGGAGCATCACTTAAACACCATCAGGAATGACAAAGTCACCATCAGTCAAGTGTAAAGCGTCATCAAATAGCCATATCTTTCTATCCCAGGTCCTTGGGATAGACCTCGATAGGAGGACAAAATGCCAATTCCAGTCTGAACATCTGGCCGATTACGCAATGAACCATAATAAGTCTGGATGTTGCAAGTATCTGAAGGCAACAGAATAGAAGAGAAGAGAAGAGAAAGAACTGGATCACAAAATACTAAGATCTACAAATGGAAATAGAATGACTGTGGCAAAAGAAAGCAAACATAGTATCAATAGTAATGCATGCCTCAGGTACAATCCCAACATTTATTTATTTATTTATTTATTTATTTATTTATTATTTATTTATTTATTTATTTATTTATTTATTTATTTATTTATTTATTTGTCAAACATGTATAGTAGTAATTTGTATAAACATAAGTAAAAAGTAACGATAAAAGAGGACAATTGGACAGTAGGACAGGGATGGTAGGCACGATGGTGCACTTATGCACGCCCCTTACAGACCTCTTAGAAACGAGGAGAGGTCGACTGTAGACAGTCTAAGGTTAAAGTTTTTGGGGTTTGGGGAAGAAACCACAGAGTCAGGTAGTGCATTCCAGGCATTGATCACTCTGTTGCTGAAGTCGTATTTTCTGCAGTCGAGTTTGGAGCACTTTACATTTAGTTTGAATCTATTACGTGCTCGTGTATTGTTGCGGTTGAAGCTGAAGTAGTCATTAACAGGAAGGACATTTTGGTATATGATTTTATGAACTACATTTAGATCAGATCGGAGACGACGTAGTTGTAAATTGTCTAATCCCAGTATTTCAAGTCTGGTGGAATAAGGTATTTTGTTGAGAGCGGAGGAGTGGAGGACTCTTCTTGTGAAATATTTCTGGACTCTCTCGATTGTATTTATGTCTGATATGCAGTGCGGGTTCCAGACAGGTGAGTTGTATTCCAGAATTGGTCTAACAAATGTTTTGTATGCTCTGGTTAGTAATGTAATGTTGCCAGAGAAGAAGCTACGCAAGATTAGATTAACAACTCTTAGTGCCTTTTTGGCAATGTTGTTACAATGGGCTCTAGCACTTAGGTCGTTGGATATGAGTACTCCAAGGTCTTTGATGGAGTGAGGGTCATCTACAAGTTCGTTTCCTCCAAGTTTGTATTTTGTATTCTGATTTTTTTTGCCAATGTGTAAGACAGAGCATTTGTTGGTTCTTTATTCTTTACATTGCCTAAATGTAGAGGGCCTTAAGGTGGGGAGAAGATTTCCCTCCCACCAGAGCATCAACCTCTAGTCCCCTAGCTTCTGTGTGTTCAGCTGAAGGTCTAAAGAGGATCTGTTGTTATCTTTGCATAAAGGCAGGTACAGCGCTTGGCATAATCTCTTATCATAAAGTTAGCTGAATGTGCAACAATCAAAATGGGCAAAGGCCTCCCTATCATCTACCAATTTTCAATTCCTCCCCATTCAGGGAACCCCAAGTCTTTATTCCCATTTTGTTTACCCCAAGAAACTCTGGGATTGTGTTCAGTGATGAAGATATGAGATTTTACATATATTACTATTTTTTCCCCCTGAATATCAAGAATTATTATACTACTTTTTGAACCTAATCAAAATGTGGGCAGTGGTGGACACTTTCCCTCTGAAACATTTTCAGGCTGCCTACACATTTTACTGTTCTACTATTTTCTGTGTCCAATTCTTTTATACATATTTTCTGACATTTATCATTTATATATTCATTGTATTTACTGTATTTTTCAGAGTATAAGATGCACCTTCCCCCCCAAAAAAGAGGGTGAAAACTTGGGTGCGTCTTATACACCGAAGGTAGCCCCTTGTAGCCCCTTTACCTCCTTGTAGCAAACAGCAGCAGAACCTGATTAGCACAAGGAAGTGATTATCTGCCTCCCGACCCACAGCTGACTGAGGCTTGCAAGCCACATGCTGAAATGAAACTACAGTAGCTGCAAGGAGGCAAATTGCTGGGAGGTAGACTGCTGGCAATGTTGGACTGCTGAAACTGCAAGGAGGTAAGTCAATAACTATAAATGTCTATAGAATGTTCAAATTATTAGACTTGCAGTATTTTTTAAAGACTGCTTTATTATTGTTCTAGACAACTTAACAAAATGAAGAAGCTTTTTAAAACAAATGCTTGATTTGAAGAGGCCCAGTGCTATTGTATCTTCTTTTAAATAGCAGAGAATAACTATACTTCCAGAAAGCCACATCAAATTTAAAGATCTGTAAAAGTATAATCTGAAATGTAATAGTGTCCTGTATAGTATTAAGATAAGGCAGCTGAGTTAAACCCTGATTTAGTCATGTTTGGAGTAGATCTATTAAAATAATTGGGAGGAGTTAGTGTGATTACATTTAAGAAAACTTTATGGGATTAATATACTGCCATAATGTACATTTCTCCAATTCTTTGCTATTTCTATGGGTCAGGCACACATGCACAGAAATACACAGCAAACAGTGTATATCATCTGTACTGTTTGCTGTTTGCTGTTTGGCAAATTGCTGGGAGGCAGAGGCCTTTTTTCCTTGTTTTCCTCCCCCAAAACTAAGGTGCGTCTTATACTCCGAAAAATACGGTATATGCCACATTTCTCCTGAAACTCAAGATGGCTCTAATTTTACTCCCTCAAGAACAAAACTTTGAGAAGTAGCAGGTTGTGCTGAAAGAGAACGACTGGCTCAAATTCATCTGGGGAGCTTAACAACCAAGGGATTAGACAGAATCACTATATTACACTGGTTTTCAAGACAAGAGTTGATAATATGACCGGAGTGTTCTAATTTCTCCTAGAATATCCCAGTATATATTCTTATCTTTTCTATTACATTCTCCTATTGGTATCTTATGATTATATTACTTGTCGTTTATATGTACAATGAGAGTTTATGCATTGGAGACAAATTCCTTGTGTTTCCGATCACACTTGACCAATAAAGAATCCTATTCTATTCTATTCTATTCTATTCTATTCTATTCTATTCTATTCTATTCTATTCTATTCTATTCTATTTTTTGCATGTGAGTATTTGTAGTCACAACATCTTGCACAATTGCCAAAGTTTGCTAGATTTAAGTATCCCTTATATCAGCTCATCTTATATGAGGATACTGAAAAGCTGTTTGGTTTTGGCATTTTCATTTAAGGTCATGCAAGATTTTAGCATTTTCACAGTGAAATGTACAGCAGTTAATTGGAGGGAGGTTTTATGCCATCACATAAAATCATGGAATTGGATCTTGAAAAGGTTACTAACTTCTGCTCTTTCCTTTATCTGTTTTTCATTAAAACTGTTGGCAGAATGGGTGGAACTGGAAGGAGCAGTTTTGTCAATGAGCCGAGTTCTGCTTTGGTAGCATTGCCTTCGATTTCTTAACATCCCAGCATCAAATTATTCTTGAGATGGGAGGAATTTACTGTGAATTCTCTGCTAACAGAGTATCAAAGACTCTGGAGAGAGTAGAAATGTCATGCATTGAGTGCATTTTGCTGGTAACGTAGAGGCATGCAACTTTTTTCAGAGTCTGGACTATGCTTACCTATTAACATACAGAATGCAAAAAGACTTGGTGCAATTGCAGTTAATTTTTAATTGCATTAGATCAGGGGTGGTTTCCGGATTGTTTTACTGCCAGTTTGTTCAGGGATGCGCCATGCGGGCGCGCTGTGTTGTGCGCTGCGCATGCACAGTACTAAAAAAAGGCTTCTGTTCATGCACAGAAGCAAAAAATGAGATGGCCGCCCATATCCCGTAGGACACAGTAACAGCATTGTACAGGGTTGCATGTATAGGATCATTTGTACATTCATTTTGGGTCCAATTAATAAGAGGTAGATTGAGGTCATCAAGAAAGATAAGATGGTGGGGGCAGGAGGCTGCTCACATTAGTAGTGCAGTTAACATATTTGCATGTATGATGTCATAATCAGGGGCTCTGTAACAGAGAAGGAAGTGAAGTGTGGTATTTAAGGACAGCTCGCAGACGATGGTCTCAGGGAGAGTGAGTTCATGTGTAACTTGAATATTTTTTAGATTTAGGGACTTTTTATAGAAGATAGCCACTCAGAGGTGGGTTCCTACCGGTTTGGACCAGTTCTATAGAATAGGTAGTAACTTGGCGGCCTGGGTCGCTGGAACTGGCAGCGATCCAGGCCTGCCATGCCCCCAAGATGGTTCTCTCATTATAACATTTTCCTGCTTGTAGTCAAAAGAATCATTAAACTATACGTACCACTAATAACCCCCATAACCAAGAAAATTTACCCATAACAATAAGAAAGCTCCAATCCAAAAAAAAAAAATCTCTTTGGCAAAGAAACAGAAGTGGCACATAGCTAACTTTAAAAACCGCTACAAAAACTTATGCCACCAGATAAGGACTGAATGCACCAATTATCACATCAAACAAGAAGAAAACCTTCTACGCACCAATTCCACTCGCGCCTTCTATAATTTGGTAAACAACCAACTTAAAAACTCAAAATCCATCCCACCCCTAAAAGGACCTAAAAGGTAATGACTGTAATGATGACACCACTAAAGCCAACCTTTTCAACACATTCTTCGGCTCAGTCTTTGTAAACAGCAATGGCTCATGCCCAATATTTCCTAGTCGTACCATAACTAATTACAACAATCTAACACAAATTGACTTTACTGAAGATAACGTTGAAAAAGCACTATGCAGCCTAAAACCATCTCTATCTATTGGACCTGATGGACTATGTGCCTACTTCTTAAAAAAGCTTTCCTCTGCCTTAGCAGAACCTCTAAGCATAATCTTTGAAATATCTTTCAAGACCGGCTCCCTGCCCAACCTATGGTCACTAGCCACGGTCATCCCTATCTTCAAAAAAGGAGACCCCAGCTTAGTTGAAAATTATAGACCAATCTCTTTATGTTGCGTCACCTGCAAAGTTATGGAATCAATCATTAACCAAACTTATTACCCTCCACTTAGAAACAAACAACCTACTCTCTAACAAACAATTTGGTTTCAGAAAAAAATTATCCTGTAATCTGAAACTCCTACACCAACATGTTAGGAAACAATTTTAATGAGCTGCAAATTTTCATTCCTTTTATTTTGACAGTTCTCAAGAACGTCTCTTTGTAACAAGTGAAATTCAATTTGCTTCTTTAGTGACGTTTAGCCCACAGCACATAACTGTTTGCATTATTCACTTAAGGAAATCAACATTTTTATCTGAAATACCAGTGAAGAGCAGCTCTCTCTGTCGTTATATTGATATATATATATAAAATCTTCTCAAGTATTGCAAACCATTCTTTATTTTTGCATGTCATTTAAATCTTCTTGATTCTTGGTTTTAAACAACAGTTCATTGAACCAGCCCTCTGATTCCTAAATTGAAACATGGATGTCAAAATGCATATATAGATCTTATCTGCAGATGGCATTGGTGCACTGTGTAATGTGTTAGTTAGTAATTAGTTACATGCGTAACATTTATTTCTTTTAATAATGCTGCACACTGTATTAAGAATACTGCCATGGTATTCGTGGGATCGGTTTTCTGAAATAAAAGAGCTGGTCATCAGAAGGAAGGAAATATTGCTTATATATCATTTCCCCACCCCCACCCCCGTCTTCCAAAATAAACCACAGCCTATTCTTTATCAACACTATCAGCAGTTTTCATAACTAACCTCCAGCAGCACACAAAGTATGAAAGAAGTTGAAAACCTATTGATCGCTTAGATTTGTTTAACCTGCTTTACTTTTTATGTACTTTGATTTCCTAAAAGCTGAATAATGGCTTGCTGCGATTAGAGGGGAGGGATATTTCAGGAGAGTAATGTGCTGGAATATGTTCTGCTGCCGGTTGTGATCATGCAGAGTTTCTTAGTAGGAAATGGATTGCTGACCTGCTTCTCCATTCTTCGATGTCTTCTTCTACAATCTCCAATGATGTGTTTAAGAATGATGTCGTGATATTAAAGCCTCCAGAACAAAGAATTAGCTACAAGTAGTCCACAGCTTATAATCATACATTTAGTGACTGCACAAAGTTTAAAAAGCACTGAAAAAAAGAGATATTCATATTTATGACTGTTGCAGCCTACCCATGGTCAGGAGATCAAAATTTGGCAACTGGCATGTATTTATGACGGTTGCAGTGTGCCAGGGTCACGTCATCATCTTTTATGACCTTCTGACATGCAAAGTCAATGGGGAAGCCAGATTCACTTGACAACCGTGATACTAACGTAATAATTGCAGTGATTCACTTAACAACTGCGTCAAGGAAGGTTGTAAAATGAAGCAAATCTCATTTAACAAGTATCCTGCTTAGCAATCTGGACCTAAGTTGAGGTCCGCCTACAGTATACTTGTTTTTTCAAAAATGTCAAATTAAGTCAATTGTCCCTTTAACGTGCAGCTTCACAGCTTTGTGGTCCATCAAACATATATTAACAAATACTTTGACCCACAGCACAAACCGCCATTCTAATTTTGAATATGAAATACCGAACGCAAGCTTTGCAAGTATTTAAAATGTATGCATAATTGCATTTTAGTGCTTCATTTGCAAAAATTGCTCAGAAGTAAGACAATGGCAAGATTTTATTTTATTTATTTATTTATTTTGTCAAACATGTACAGGATAGTAGTTGTTTGTATAAACATAACATAAGTAAAAAGTACTGATAAAAGAGGACAATAGGACAGTAGGACAGGGACGGTAGGCACAGTGGTGCGCTTATGCATGCCCCTTACAGACCTCTTAGCAATGGGGAGAGGTCTACTGTAGACAGTCTAAGGTTAAAGTTTTTGGGGTTTGTGGAAGAAATCACAGAGTCAGGTAGTGCATTCCAGGCATTGATCACTCTCTTGCTGAAGTTGTATTTTCTGCAGCCGGGTTTGGAGCGGTTTACATTAAGTTTGAATCTATTATGTGCTCGTGTATTGTTGCGGTTGAAGCTGAAGTAATCATTGACAGGAAGGACTTTTTGATATATGATCAAAATATGATCAAATATATGATCAAAAGATGGCAGGAACAAACCTCAATGATTTGACTTATGGTACATTGGTGTTTGGTGAAAGGCCACTCAAAACAGAATGGATATTTTGTTAAAACCCTTGCACTCTAACAGCAATTTCCTTTGATCATCTACCATATTATTTTCTGAATGTGGTCTCTGCCCAGAATGCTTGGCAACCTAGGGTTAACATATTGGCCTAGGGTTGTCCAGAATAATCTGTTTGAACAGCCATTTGTCTGAAATAGTATAGGGTGTCCTACTTGGGCAGGGGGTTGGACTAGAAAACCTCCAAGGTCCCTTCCAACTATGTTATTCTGTTATTTTGTACTCATGGCAGATTCTGATCCAAAGAATTTCCTCCCATCTCTTCATCTTGGATACTTCTTCCCCTTAGTTTGTTTCATCACTGTCTTGTGTAAAATTATTAAACAACCACCTCTGTGAAAATTATATTAATTGTAGAGCTCATATTAATCATTCAGAATAAAGTTGCTGTTCAGGGCAACTACTGTCAGCTCTCACATATTGTTCCTATGATTTACTTATCTAGTTAGCTAGCTAATCTCTTTGCCATAAATCAATATTAATTCCTTTGCCACCTAAATGCATAGTGATGCTATTTTATCATTTGATTTTGTACCATTATTCCTTTATGATTGCTTCTGTTTGACTTAGAATCCCACTTCTCAATGTAATTCAACTACATCCTACCAGCTTCACTTCACTGAGTAGGGAAAAAAATGTATACCTTTTCCTATATTTTGCAGTTTACTGATGATAAAGGATATTGATGGAGTGATCTAATCAATGGAGCTAAGTTGAAGATTAAAGCCCAAATAAATGAACACAGGATTTCAGACTTAGTGTAATAATTATCCAGAATTGTTCAGTAAAAGGGTAAATCATTTTATAATGTTTTGTCATTGATGCATTGATCCTCATGGCTTCGAAAAATATTGCTGAGACCATTAGCATGAAGAAACTTTTTGGATGAGAAGCGAAATGTCTTGAAAGAAAAACCAGAAAGTCCAGTTGCCTCTTGAAAAAAAGCACCTTTGGGATATCTGCACATCAGTGGTGGGTTGCTACCGGTTCACGTGAGCCGGTGATGGAAATTTAGCCCCGTTCGCCGAACCAGTAGTGATGGCCGGCTTGCCATGCCCCCGAACCGGTTTCCCCAGTCGCTGCTGCTTGAAAGCAGCTGGCAACGAACCCTCTGCGCACTTCCGAACCGGTAGGGAAGGTAAGAGAAACCCACCCCTGTTGCACATGAGTGCTAAACTGTCAGTTGTCTCTTCTTGAGCAGAATAGTTGGTCTTTCCATTTATTTATTTTTTTAGGCGGCTTTACAAAAATAGAAATATTTCATAGAGTTAAGACATCTGAATTACTAAATTTAATCTGGCTGTTCCCATACCTGACAGTGAAGAAGAATGACTGTATTCTAGCAAGGGCACCTGAGACAGAAAATTAATTCCTAATGGTGGCTCTTTACTGATTGAATTAATGTGTGGTACACTCCTCCATAGCCCCCACTCCTCCTCCATCCAGCCAATGTTTGTGAACTCAGGTGGCATGCTGCTCACAGCTGAGGAGCAGAAATGCTTGGTGCAATTCCCAATGGCCGATACAGAACACAAGTTAAGCCGTATAAATTTGTAGCAAGCATATGTTGGCATCAGGGTTCCAAAAACAAACATCCTAGGCATCTGCCTAGTGACATATTGACAGAAGGTAGTTGAATGTAAGTAATGTCCCCCTGTGAATTCATAACAGCATTAAACAATAAGATGCCAACAATACTCTGTTCTAAATTGGTCATTTGCTCCAGCCACTTGCAACCTGACGTCCATTTATATTTTTGAATCAATAATCCACTAGAATTTCGAAGCAAGTTATGAAGTTTCCTTGTGTTTGCCATTTCAATCAGTCACACAACAAATGAGCAATAAGGATAGTAAACTTTCCCCAATTTATCAATTAACCCTGCAATACAGCGGTTGGACCCTTTTGAAGATGCTCTTCTGTCCAGTAGCAAACTGTTCATTTCAACACAACTTTCCCTTCCTTTCTTCTTTCACGTCACATCAGTGTGATTGTTGCTGTTGCTGTTCTTTTTCTTGTACATTGAAGTCATGGCCAGATAATTGGGAGTGTGTGGAAAAAGCAGTTTAATATAAAGTAACTCCTGCTGTTAGATTTTAACTTATTAGTTTTGCTGCCTTGAATGGAAAATATTGATCCAGATGGTCATTCCAGATATTAAGTAATACTTTGGATGTAGCAGTTCCTTGGCTGTAATTTCTCAAATTATAGTCTGTGTGACCTGAATTATTCCTTTTGCACATACAGTAACCTCTGGACAAATAAGTATATCTATGATTTTTACCAGCTTGATAAAAATATATATATCAAGAAATTAACAGTTAAACAAGCTACATTGATGAAAATGAACCAGATTATAGTCAGAGTTTGCATGTTATTATTTCATCTGGCAATAATTCTCAGTTGCACATAAATCATACATAATATAAATTGAACACAGTAAAGGTCAGGAAAAACACGTCCGTGTTGCTTCTTATAAATGACATTAACATTCACTTTAAATGGGATCATTTCAAAGAGGCCTTCAAAGAAGCCTGATCATTAAAAAAAAGTGACTGATAGACAGGTCTGTTTAATGAATCATAATGCTCATAAAATTGAACTAATAAATAAGATGATAAATGCTTAGATATGAGAGCAATGCTTCTGATTGGAAGTGAGTGCAGATTCCATGAAGATCCATCAGCAGAGGAGGAAGGGGCGTGGCCAAGCATCACAGCGGTACGGTGTTTCACCACGATGCTGTTTGTAGCTCGATTACAACTATAATAAAACCATGGATCTAATTTTCTCCAGTGATCTGTGTCTTTTTATTTTCAGCTGCAAGCACAAATGGTACACAAACTCTCTCTCTCTCTCTCTCTCTCTCTCTCTCTCTCTCTCTCTCTCTCTCTCTCTCTCTCTCTCTCTCTCTCTCTCTCCCTCCCTCCCTCCCTCCCTCCCTCCCTCCCTCCCTCCCTCCCTCTCTCTCTCTCTCTCATGTTAACCCCTATCTCTTACGACCAGCTCTCCAAAATGTGGTAATATAGAGTTATTTAGGAAATCACTGGCTATCATATTGGGAATTTATAAGAATATTTTAAAAGACCCACTTTGTTAAAATGAGGGATTATTAAGGCTTCTATTTTTCAGGGGGACAATTATCCTAGTCAATGAGGTGATAGGGGTTTGTTTGTTTTGTTTGAAGGAGTTTTACTTCTTGAATTGGACTAACTCTTAGAGTACCTTGGAAAGTGAGCAGAAAGCAATGAAAACAGAGAAATTGGACTTTGTAACTTTGTCTCAGTATCTCAAGCTGGCAAATCAATTATCTCCCCCTCCCCCCTTTATTATTTTCCTTGCCTTTTTCTTCAGCATATAAAACACCATTTTTAAAAAATTCATTTTTTCCTTCAGGAGAGTCTAGACAAGGGAGTATATGAGAGAAGGAGCTTTATGGAGTTGTACAATCATCGGCCATATACTTAGGGACAGGGAAATAAGTACTAAAATAATCTGCAAGATATATATCATGTTTGTATTCTTGCCTGAGGAGGATTCCAACTGTACCTGCACTAAGTGCATATTCATTACGCTGCTAGAGGAAAAACTAGATGGTTTAAAGGGCCAACTGTCATATTGAGACACATTAGGGAAATAAAGGAGTTTCTAGATTAGACAAATGGGATGTCTGAAAAAAGAACACAGAAATGAAAAGATTATTATCATTCCCCCCCCTCAAAAAATAGGCCTATGGAGGAGCTCTAGGAGCCAGTAATTAGAAGGACCAAGAGAACCAAGAAACAGCTTCTGTTGCTAGAGCTCTGCAATCACTTTCAGGTCCTCCTCCTGATAAGTGATTCACATATTTCTGAAAAATGTATTTTCACACAATTTTCTGGGAAGGAGAGAAGCTTGGACTTCCATGGAAGTGAGGAAACCAAGTGGTTATCCCAAGGAGGAAAAGGGCTATGGTGGTGATGGGTGATTGTTAATAAGGCATTTGATAAAGTAGACCGCAGTCTATTTCTTGGTAAGATAGAACAATGTGGTTAGACAATATCGCTATGAGGGGGATTTGTAGTTGGCTGACTACATGTAGCCTTCAACAGAACTACATTTACATGGAGGGAAGCATTTAGTAGGGCACATCAAGATTCTGTCTTGTGCTGTTCAACATCTTCATAAATGACATAGATGAGGGGAGTGAAGGGACAGTCATCAAATTTGCAGATAACACAAGCAGGGGGGATTGCTAACACTTTGAAAGATAGACTCAAGATTCAGAAGGATCTTGTCCTCCACAGCAGTGGTCTCCAATCTTTCTGGTTTTGCGGACCAGCAGGGTGGGGGAGAGGAGATGGTTCCATGTGAGCAGCAGGTGAGTGCACGCATGCACTTGTGCTCATCCACCACTTCCATGGCCCAGTTCTGAATGGGCCGCAGTCCGGTACTGGGCCATGACCTGGGAATTGGAGACCCCTGCTCCACAGGACTATTGTTTTAATAGTAATTCTAAGTTAAAACTTATTTACCAAATACTAACAAACTATATTTCTGTATCTACTTCTACCTCTATTTCTGTCTACTTGATTGAAAAAAATTATATACTGCAGTATGAAATGGAGAGACATTTCAACAAGAATAGGTTAGAGTAGGCTTTCCCATCAGGTGTTGGACTTACAACTCCCATAATTCCAGAAGTGTCTGCCTTCTTGACTTTTTTTTTATCGTTACAAGAATGTTTGTGCATTCTGGAAACCAACAATAGATGGAAATAACCCACTGCAAAAAGCTGTGTTAGAAAATTCACCTGGAACCACAGAAAAATCATTCTAACAGACAATAAATGAGATAATAAATGCTAATTTTCTCTTTCTCACTAGCTAAATCTTTTAATCACAGCTTGTTATTAAAAGTACATTACTCATCTATTGTTATAATGATGGTAACTTTTCATTTTCACATAATGTGTGAGGAAACTTAGAAGATAAACAAGGAGACCATAAAATTTTGATGAATTTCTGCAAGATGAAGTATGCTCCAGATGTTTTGAAAATCAGTTTCCATCACCCACAGGCAGAAGAGCCAATGGGGTTTTGGGAACTGTATACAAAATGCATGGAAGATGCAGACTTGATTCACCGTGATTCATAGGAGAAAAGGAGAGGATTTTAACTCTCTTTAAGCACAGCCTGCAGCCTTTTAAGATCTTGAATGCAGTCCTCAGATGCTCTGTTTATTAGTGTGAAAAAGGATCTTTGAAAAACATTTGAGGAGTAATCACTATTAAACTATATTCAATATGATTTTAATTAAATGTACATTAATTAAATCAAATTGCATCAAAAATAGCCTTCAATCATTATATGCAGCCTTAGCTGTATAGAATTAAAGAATATAGAATTAAAGAATAGTGTTAGAAGGGACCTTGGAGGTCTTCTCTTCCAACCTCCTCCTCAAGCAGGAGATCCTATATCAGTGGTTCCCAACCTTTTTGTGATCGAGTACCACTTGGAGGTCCCATACAGTCGCCGCGTACCACCTGGTTCCAGAGAAACTAAATTCGATCAGATATCACTTTATTTCCATAATTGTACCGTTCCTTTTTTGGCCCCGCGCATCCAGCAACTGGATTCTCGGGCCGCTGGGACCAGGTGGGTGGCGTGTGGCAACAGTTGTGTTAGGCAGTAAACATTTTTGTGAAGTAAAAAATAACTAACTAAAAATCGTTCATGACCCCGAAAGTGTTCGCGTACCACCTGGAAGGCCCTCGCGTACCACTAGTGGTACATGTACCACAGGTTGGGAACCACTGTCCTATATGGTTCCAGACAAATGACTGTCCAATCTCTTCTTAAAAACCTCCAGTGATGGAGCACCCAAAACTTCTGAAGGCAGGTCCTTACACTGGTTATTATTCTCACTGTCAGGAAATTTTTTCTTAGTTCTAGACTGGATCTCTCATTGATCAGTTCCCATCTATTAGTTCTTGTCTTGCCTTCATGTGCTTTGGAGAACAGGTGGACTTTCTCTTCCTTGTGACAGCCCTTCAAATATTGGAGAACTGTTATCATGTCACCTCTAGTTCTTCTCTTTGTTAGATTAGCCCAACCCAGTTCCTGCAACCATTCTTCATGTGTTTTAGCCTCCAGTCCCCTAATCATCTTTGTTCCTCTTCTCTGCACTCTTTCTAGAGTCTCAACATCTTTTTTCTATCGTGGCAACCAAAACTGAATGCAGTATTCCAAGTGTGGCCTTACGAAGGCATTATAAAGGGGTATTAACACTTCACGTGATCTTGATACTATCCCTCTGTTAATGCAGCCTAGGATGGTGTTGGCTTTTTTGGCAGCTACAGCACACTGCTGGCTCATACTTAACTGATTGCCTACTAGGACTCCAAGATCCCTCTCACAGTTACTGATGTTGAGCCAGGTACTATCCATGCTGTACCTGTGCATTTGGTCTTTCTTACCTAAGTGAAAAAATGCTACTTTTAAAAAAACTTTTTTATTTGTAAAGTGTAAAACATTAGAAAGAAAGAACTAATTTCTCAAAGATTGTCTTAGAATTATTTTCCCCAAGAAAATACAACATTAGCTACCAAAAAAGCCCCACTTGTTTAGTGTGTTTCAGATCTTCCTACTTTTCTTGTTTTTCTAGAAACAAAAGTTGTAATGGAACAATTAAAAGTTTTTGTTTTTTCATTTCACAAACGTCATTACAATCTGCCGGAGAGACTGACTGAGTCAGAAGCATATTTTATTTTACTCCGTGTTTGTTCTATATGGGATTATCAGAAGACTATAATTAGTCCCTTATACAATAAGCCCCTTATATAAAGCTACTTTTATGTAGCAGATTTAATCAGCTTAGATTATTAAAAATGTGTGCATTGATTCACCTAATAATGTCTTCTTCCCATTCATGAAGGACTTTGCCATCACAGGTAATTAGAACAACATTTCTGTAATATCTAATAGTCTTCAAATACAAATTTTGTTTTATTTTATTATTTCCAACTTAATTCAGATCTTTTTTAAAAAAGAGTTTTTACAAAAAGGTAAATATCTAATACCAAATCAAGTCTTTATTATAGTCAAAGACCAGAATAAGAAGTGTGGGATACAAGGGATCATCAAGCATAAAAATGCAACAAAATAAAATTACACAAAAAGCTAAAACATAATATCAAAAATGTAAAGCAAAATAATCCAAAGAAGTCTTAAAATAGGGATAAAAGCAATCGATAGAAATAAAAACACCTGGCAAACTGAGTATGATAATATAAAATACAATAACTAGCTAAGTGCTCATTAAAATGGTTTGAGGCACAGGTCACTTTTTAATGGGTTTTAGGTGCTGCTGCACAGAAACTGGGAACATTATATCTGCTACCTGAAAGCAGAAGGAAGTTGTGAAGTTGTTGTTTGTGCTCTGGGTATTTATGGAATAATTATGAAATAAATGTCTCTATAGCGCAAGGTGGGCAAAAAAACAGATGGTCTATGGTTTCTATATAGCTATAGTTGCAGGGGCATTGTCTTTATTGGTAGGGGATTTTCCTGTATTAACGTTCAAGGACAACTGAGGGGAGGGTGTGACATCCTGCCAGATTAAATGTGTATTCTGCCAGATTAAAGGCCCTCAGATGATCAGGTCCTTCAAGATTTGTTAAGTAAGCCATAAGGAAGGCAGAGTACCTGTTGGATTCACTGGCAATAAAGTATGGGGACCTGGCTATGTCCAACTGGTGCTCTGTTCCTGCTACATGCTGTTTAATGACTACTTTGACCTGATCATATCCCATGCTGGGTAAAAGACCTAGAAGCCCAAGGATGAAGGCAGGGCCACTACCTTTTCCCATGCGGACTGAAAACCATCCCTCATGATTAGTGGGTCAGAGCCAAGGGAAAAAGGAACTACTGGTTCTGACCAAAAAGTCAGAACCAGTAGTTGGGTATGATTATCCACACTCCAGCCTCTTCTGTCATTTATTTAATTTATTTATTTATTTGTGAGATTTATATACTGCCTCACAGTGCAAGCACTCTCTAAGCGGTCTACACCAGTAAGCAATGTATATTTACATTGCCCCCAACAATCTGGGTCCTCATTTTACCTACCTCGGAAGGATGGAAGGCTGAGTCAACCTTGAGCCGGTGAGATTTGAACCCCTGACCTGCGGATCACAGTCAGCTAAAGTGGCCTGCAGTACCCCACTCTAACCGCTGCGCCACCTCGACTCATAAAGGCCAGCTTCTAACCTCAAGGTGGCATTAGAGATGCATTTTGTGGCCTGAAAGCCTGATCTTAGGAATTTGAACTAACAAGTTCTAATAGTGTAAAATTGGAGAAAGGGCCCAGCTGGGCATCATAGAAAAGATGCATTATTGACTAAAAATAATTTGAGTGCTGCAGAAATATAGTGGCTGTCTTTTGTCTTGAAGAATTAAGGATGGGAGTTGAGCTCCAATGCACTTTAAAGGGTTTATTTGTTTACTTCATGGAATGATTGTCAACTTATTAACAGTAATTTAATTTCTAAGGCATATATAGCATGGAAATAAGAGCATTATTTCACTTTTTTGGGAGGGGTACCGTATTTTTCGAAGTATAAGACGCACCGGAATATAAGTCGCACCTTAGTTTTTGGGGAGGAAAATAGGGGGGAAAATCTGCCTACCAGGTATTCATCTGGCTAACGTCCTTAGTCTGGTCAGCTTCAGCACATTATTTTATCCCCTGGTTAGGACTTAAAAAAACCTTCTTCTGAGAGAGTAACAATGAAAGAGCATGCAAGCCAGTAAGAGCTGGGAAGATCGTTAGCACCTGGTTAGGGCTAGAAAAAAACTTATTCGGAGCAAGTAGAGCAATGAAAAAAACCCTGCAAAGACTTAGGGCTGGAAAAACATTCTTCGGAGAGAGTAACCACGAAAAAGCCTGCAAGGTAAGAGCTGGGAAGATCGTAAGCACCTAGTTAGGGCTGGGAAAAAAGCTCTGAAAAAGCTACATTCAGAGTATAAGACGCACCCAGTTTTTCAGCCACTTTTAGGAAGGAAAAAGTTGCATCTTATACTCCAAAAAATACGGTATGTATCGTTTTGTCTTCCTTCAATGAATTTATATTGTAAAAAATGGGGGGAGGGCAGGAGGTCCATCTTTTCAGTGTTCCATCAATGAACTTGTAAAACAAAAAAGGACCTTGGAATGAGGACACCGAGACTACAGGGGAGGCACATTCATAGGGAAAGCTGAATAGCCAATTGAAGTCTGTCTACATGTGAAATGAAGTACAGCAGGTAAGTTGCTCTTATTGATAAGACACTGGTCAGAAAAGACTACTTTTGAGGTTTAGCAGAAAAATACAGGCCGTGGTAGCCTTCCTTAGGGCTGGGTATGGGTAGAAGTCATGAGGGCAAGTTGGTCTTGCAGATCAGCCAACTAAGATCTGCTGGGCAAGAGGGAGAAACCTGTGGCTGGAGGGTTAAGCAGACTGTTTGAAGAAGCTTCTTAGAAGCTGAGCTGAAGAAGCTTCTTGCATGAGAAGTGAAACATCTTCAGAGAAAAACCAGAAAGTCCAATTGCCTCTTGAAAAAGCACCTTGGGACAACCATGACCTGGATGACTGAGAATATCCATAGACATCTGAAACTAGACTAAGGGCCACCACATAGAGCAGTGTTTCCCAACCTTTCGCTGGCTGGGGAATTCTGGGAATTGAAGTCCAGATATCTTCAAGTTGCCAAGGTTGGGAAACACTGACATAGAGGAACACATTGCAGCCCTGAGGAAAATTGAGTGACCTTGGAATGTGTTTTCTCATTGCAGAATATATGCAGGAGATGACCAAGCTGGGAAGGGTCAAATGTGTCATAAGCGATGAGTCCCTGCAGGCCCACAAGAGATCTAAGTCCAGCCCACCTTGAATGCCTCTCTTTCACTCGTTTCCTTTGGCCATTAGTTGGTCAGATTCTTGTAGAGGGCTTAAGCTTGCAATAAATCTTTATACTCATTTGAACTGCGGGAACCTCCTGATTTTCCTGGCACTTGAAAATAAATGCATCTTATCTCTTCACAGGGATGAAAATAGTCAGCCATTCAGCAACATTTTCCCATTGTAGGGAATTGCAATATATAATCCATTACATCAGGACGGAACTTTGACATTTTAAGTTGATTGTATCCCCATAAATGTTTTTGTGAATTATTTTCTCAGCCAAGTACCTTCATTAGAGGTTAGCATTTAGTGGATTCCAAAACATCCGATTAACTTACTACAGAATGCTGCACTAAATGTGGAAGAGAGAGAGAGAGAAACGGGGAGGGGGGGAGAGAGAGAATTGTCACTTAAATTCTATGGGTTTTATATGGGCATTTTGAGAGCCATAACAATTTTACATTTCATTTTATCGATGCAGAGATATTTAAAGCAGACCTCATCAAAGATCCTGTAGTGCAATAAAATTGGCCAGTTCTGCTGATCTATTTGTCCCTGCACTGTTTAAGAAAATTAATTAGGCTGTAATCCTATGTAAACTAACATGAGTGATAAGCTCAATTGAACACATTTCTTTGTGCAGATGGAAAAAGGGTTAGCCGATTGTAAATGCTGGCTGATGCTTTTTGCACTTTGTACTTTTACACGACAGGTTTAACTTTAGTCTTTGTTTTGTTGCAGAGCTTTTTTGGTCTAGATCAGTGATGGCGAACCTATGGCACGGGTGCCACAGGTGGCACGCGGAGCCATATCTGCCAGCACGCGAGCCGTTGCCCTAGCTCAGCTCCAGTGCGCATGTGCGTGCCTGCCAGCTGATTTTTGGCTCGTGCAGAGGCTCTGGGAGGGCGATTTCGGCCTCCAGAGGGCCTCCAGGGTGGTGGGGGTGGAGCATTTTTGCCCTCCCCAAGCTCCAAGAAAGCCTCTGGAGCCTGGGGAGGGCGAAAAAACGGGCCTATCAGGCCCACTGGAAGTCGGAAAATGGGGGAGTGGGGGGGTCGCACACGCATGCGCAGGGGGGTGGGGCGAGTGAGGGGCTTTGAATTACGGGTGTGGGCACGCACGCGCATGCGATAGCGCGCGCGCGCACGCACTATTTCAGCACCCAAGGAAAAAAAGGTTCGCCATCACTGGTCTAGATAATAAAAGTAGTACAGTTATTTCCCCTAACAATTTGAACTAGTTATTAGGGGTAGTTATTCATGATAAAATTACCAGCAAAAATATGATTAGGCACAATTGAACTGCTTTGATATTTATAATTCAATTATATGCAAAGTGGTTTAATTAATAATTTAATTATTTGCAGTTTAACCGCTGCCCACCAGATTTTAGAGTGTTCTGCTCCAGCATTGTTCTAATCCGATGAAATGGTGGAAACAGGGATGCTTAACTTTTTCTGTCTAACATTCCTAATATGCCTCCCTATCACGATCTTACAAATCATTTTTATTCACAATGCAAAACATTTATGTTTGTTTTGGACAACATCTGTCTGGCTGTGAGTTGCTTCCCTATGTATCTGCTTTTTTATTTCACTGTAAAATATAAATTGCAAAATCGGTGGTTTCACTGTTAGTAGACTAGGAGGTCTAATTTCAGTTAGAGAAATATTCTAAGTAAATTAATGGACCGCATCACAACAGTGGCAGTATTATACTAGCAGACCTTGCTGATACTGAAAAAGTCAGTTACGGTTTGATTGGGTGAGTAATGACTAGGAAACTGAGGGGAAAAGCCTTAAAAAAAATAGGAATAGCAAATTACTTGGCATGAGAAAAATAATATGGATGGGTCCAGGCAGACAACCCTCAAGCTTAGCAACCTACTTTTTATCTGCCTCTATTGAAATGCTTTACAACTCCACAAGTTGCAAAGAAGATGGCAATATTGAGAGAGCTGTTTAATTCTAAGCACCATTTATGGAACCGAGTTCCTGTTTATAAGAGCATGGGAGTGTGGTAAGCCCCACCCACCCACCCCAGAAGAATGAAATATTTTGGGAAATATTTTTTAAAAAGGCAGGATAGAATATTTCCCCTAAAGGAGAAATGGGGGGAAAAAAATCTTAAGGGAGGCAGAAACCAGCACCAGTCTCCCTGCCCGAAAGCAGAAACTGAGGAGACCAGCTTTTAGAAATGCAGATTTGGTAATCCAGTCAAGACAGGATATTTTGAAACTCCTTGCAGCAAAGTTTGACAGCTAACGAAGGCAGAATGGCAGGATTAGAAAGCAGCCCCTCACCCAAGATCCAACACAGGATAAAAGCAATTAGCCACAACAGGAATTGCCCAACACCCTTTCAGAACACGAGCCCCTTCATTACACCACCCCCCAGAACAGTTCAAACTTCAAAGTCACAGAAATCTATAAAGATCCATTCACTCACCCAACCTTTTTTTCAGCAGCATCAAAACCACAAACCTGGTGGTTCTGCTTCATCAATAAACCTTTCCATCCAATCAGCCTCCATGTTGTTTCCAGCATCTTTCTCCCAGCTTGGAACTGACCCAATCAGCTTCCATGTTGTTTCCAGCATCTTTTTCCCAGCTTGGAACTGACCCAGATGGATTTTCCTTCCAACAGTAGAATTTTGGGGACGAGCAACAATGTTGTAGGAAGCCAACAGTAAACCACATCAATATTGTTTTAAGGTGGACTAAAAAAATAAAACATGCTCATGAACACGAAATGACATGGAGTCCAGTTGAACTTGTCCCAGCTGCAGCAGCACCCAATGAGCTTGAATGAAATGGCAGCTGAGGTAGTGCCTGAGGCAGGGCTTCTGGATTAAAAGGGGAGTTGTAAGAAGACCCCATCCATGCAAGCAACCACTGCTGTGTCTTCTCCAACACCTCTTGCATTACCTGGCTAGTACTGTAGTGGAGTTCAGGGACCATGAATGCATATGTGGGTAGCTTCAGCAAATATAATCAATAAAACCTGTGTTTTCTTGTGTAATCCATTCCTGCACAGATTTGAATTCAAATCTGTAACACAATGTTGCATTTCCTGTGAGGTTTTTTTTTAAAATCAAAGGAATAATCGGATTTTTCCTTTGTGGCAAAAGGAAAAGCTGCAAACTTGATAGGGAGAATTAAACGCAGTAAATTTTTAACTTTATTGTTAAAGCCGAGGTGGCGCAGTGGTTAAAAGCAGCACTGCAACCTACTTCAGTGACTGCTAGTTCAGCAGTTCAGTTGTTCAAATCTCACCAGGCTCAAGGTTGACTCAGCCTTCCATCCTTCTGAGGTTGGTAAAATGAGGACCCAGATTGTTGGGGGCAATATGCTGACTCTGTAAACCGCTTAGAGAGGGCTGTAAAGCACTATGAAGTGGTATATAAGTCTAAGTGCTATTGCTATTGCTAACTCCACTTTTTGTTTTTGCCAGTTTCCCATGTCCAGAAGAGAGGAAAATATATGCAATAAGAATTTGGCAGAGGGCTTTTCAGGATCAGGAAGAAGAGGAGAATGGGATCCAAAAGAACAGGAGGAGAGAAAATGATGCAAACTTCTTGTTGCCAACTTGTCTATTGCCAGCATGACATTAGATTTTTCTAAGACACTAACATTTGAACTCTCCAAGGGATAGTTTATTCTGTTCATAAATTAAATATACATAACACAATTTTATTATCCTAACCAAGAATGCTTGCTTAAAAATACTTCAATAACATTTATAGGACAAGAAATAATTATAGAAACAAGAAATAAAAGAACAGGGGATTGATTTAGACTGGTATACTCATATGCAAATACGAACAAGATATGAAAAAGACATATATGGTTTTTATTTAGAAATGACAGAACTGGATAAGACACAGGAACAGACGAACACACAATTAAAAAAACATAATTACCTACTCAGTATTGAACTAGCAGAAGAACAGGTAGAAGAAACAACGATAACTTGGGCAAAAAATGTTGGTCATTCAATTGAGTTAGATAAATGGCAGCAGTTATGGAAAAGGAATTACAAATTAATGATGTCCACAGCATATAAGGAAAATCAATATAAAATGTTTTATAGATGGCATATGCCACCTGAAAAACTGGCAAAAATGTTTAAAGATAAATCTGCAAAATGTTGGAAATATCATCAGTTACCTGGATCGTATTATCATATGTGGTGGACATGCCCAGAAACAAGAAATTATTGGATGAAGATTAAAACATAGTTAGAAGAAACGACACAGCAATATATAGATTTAAAATCAGAACTGTTCCTATTGGGTATCTTACCAGAGAAATTTAGTAAGGAAAATACGAGGGTGAGTCAAAACGTAATGCCATTTTCTTTAGGACAGGTATAATTATCAACACAGGAACATGTAGCATACATCAAAATGAAGCTGGTCCTCTGTGGATCACATCCCTACTTCTCAACACATATACCGTTTCTCTCAATAGCAATGTTCCACCTTCAAATGAGAGCATGTATCTCTGCCTCGTAAAATTTTGTTGACTGTTCTTTGAGCCACTTCTTCACTGCAGTTTTCACTTTCTCATCACTGGAATAATGTTTGCCTCTCAAACCCTCTTTCATGGGACTATCATCTCTTTGGCCCCATGAAAGAGGGTTTGAGAGGCAAACATTATTCCAGTGACGAGGAAGTGAAAACAGCAGTGAAGAAGTGGCTCAAAGAACAGTGTCTATAATATTGCATGAACAGCTGTATAAAAAAAGAAATTCGATACTAAATTAGAAGTGAACTAATAACCAATTTAAAATATTTTTCTGGAATACAAATATATTCGTGCTTACAGCTTTTTCTCAAGTACGGATGGAAATAGTTAGTAACTGGGGACCAATTATGCTATTAAAATGATTTGTCACATTACCGTTCTTACACCGAGGTAATAAACACAGATGGTGGATCTGCTGCTTCTTCAGAGAATTTTCCCCCCTCCTAGATCTAACACCTAAGCATTAATTTTTCAAGTTAAACTATCTCCATAGGAATCTAATTATTTTCATTGTTTATATATTATGGCAAAAACATGCAAGATTATTTTAAATTAACAGGCTTCATATTTTGCAGAAAACTGAAAGTCAACTGAGAGGTAATTTTGCATTCCCTGGAAGATTCTCAGTAGACTTATTCATTATCCAAACATCATTTAAAATATGAGTATGGAATTGTCACAAAATTATTAACTGGGTAGTATTATGAATGTAAATTGTACATAATTAAAGCCATTTAAAGTAATTAAATGGTTTGCATTTGAACAAATAAATATTTACAATGTGATCTTCACTGTGCAGGACATTACACATATTTCAGTAATCAAATTTCTTACATACTGTTTCATATCAGGGCAAGATTTTAGGCTGATATTGATTTTATAATTTAATTTGCATGTTCTATCACTGAACCTGATGGGGGGTGGGTCTATTGCAGGGGTGTCAAACGCGATTTCATTGAGGGCCGCATCAGCATTGTGTTTGACTTCAGGAGGCCAGGGTGGGCGTGGCCGGGATAGGCGTGGCCAGCTCGATATCACTCATGTCAGCACTTAGACTTATATACCGCTTCATAGTGCTTTACAGCCCTCTCTGAGCGGTTTACAGAGTCAGCATATTGCCCCCAACAATCTGGGTGCTCATTTTACCCACCTCGGAAGGATGGAAGGATGAGTCAACCTTGAGCCGGTGAGATTTGAACCGCCGAACTGCAGCTAGCAGTCAACTGAAGTAGCTTGCAGTGCTGCACTCTAACCACTGCGCCACCTCAGCTCCACAGGGTGCCTGTGGTGGCCTGAGTGCTCTGCCAGTGAAAATGGGCTCCCAAGCTCTGTTTTCTCTGGCAGAGGAACCACAGGCCGGTCCTTTGCTGTTTCCAGGGCGGCCCTGTGGGCCAGATCTAAACACCCCCAGGCCGAATCCAGCCCACAGACTTTGAGTTTGACACCCCTGGTCTATTGTAGCTTGACAGGTGAATGGACAGGGTTGAAACCATTAGCTTCTTTCCCTGGAATAGGAGGAATAATATCTTGATATTTTCCTCTGATTTGAGTAGATATGACTAGAACATCAATATCAGTTATTGACCGAGTCATCTTTTAATCAAATCATGGTGCAAAATTCCTAATCACACTGATTGTGAGAAAATGATTCTGTAACTTTAAAAATGTTTTCTTTCTTTCTTTATTTATTTGTGAGATTTATATACTGCCTCACAGTCAAGCACTCTCTAAGCAGTTTACACCAGTAAGCAATGTATATTTATATTGTCCCCAACAATCTGGGTCCTCATTTTACCTACCTCAGAAGGATGGAAGGCTGAGTCAACCTTGAGCAGGTGAGATTTGAACCACTGACCTGAGGATCACAGTCAGCTAAAGTGGCCTGCAGTGCCCCACTCTAACCGCTGCGCCACCTCGGCTCATCTCTTCTTCTCTTAGAGGTCAATTTCTCAGTTCTTGGGATAGTCTATCTCTCTTGTCTTTTATATAAAACAAAGATGAGGGCAAGGAATGTTGCACATAAACCAAACTAAGATATTTTTGATTTTTTGGTAGTACAAATAAATAAATTTCTGCCGTTTTACGACAGAGATTGGTTTGTTTGAAATGATTAGTCTTAATTCAGAAAGAGTTATTCACCCTCTTGTTAAAACAAGGAATTTTAATCTGCTGTGTGCTGCATTTCTGGATGAGATTAGCTATTTACACTTACATATAGAAAAGCCAGTCATTCTGGTAGCCATTGAATCTGCTTGCTAAACAGTAGAATGCACCTTAATTAATGATAATTTAGCACAATAGAAGAGTAAATTGTTTGACCTGAGCTGCTATTAATCTTGTAAGTGTTGTTTCTCTTCTAAATGATTTCCCCCCAACCAGCTTTATGGATCTTTTGGGTTCAATGTGATGCTACTGTTTGCTTCATAGCTGCATTGTCAGCAAATCCAGTTGCCACTTCTCCTGTGCTTATATATACAGGGTTCCCCCCCATTGTACAAATTCTGTGGCTGACACAAAAAAGTTTCCCGTTGTCTAACAGATCAAAGATTATTAAAATAAAACAAATCATTTCACTCCACTAGAAAAAATCAACTGTGATATTAATTGCTTAAACTGGCATTAAGCTCATTGTCATTTTGCAGAATAATGCATTAGTTCCCCTCAGCAGGAACTTTGAAAAGGAAAAATTGAGACATCATAATAAAAAATTCCCACCTTCTAAACAGAGCAGGGGAGATCTAGAAGGTAAATAATTAAAACCTCCTTCCATTCTCTCCCCATCATGTTGATTGACTGATGTGGGTCCATATCTGAGCACAAGCATGCAGAAACAAAAAGAGAATTAAAAACTACAAAATCAGTCCCATGTACTAATTAAAATTAACCAACTAAGAAAGAACAAAAGAAATTAAATATGTAGACCAAGTTCTAAATCACTGTGCAAACAGGACTTCCATTGATAAAATGCTAGTACAAATACTTGTACAATTTTTCGACATTTGTATAATTGATTACACAGACACACATATAACACATTACAATTTCATATGAACTACATATCAATCTACCAATTATCTGAACCCATGAATTTCTTAGTTGCATTAAGGATAATTTTGCATCAATAAAAATGTGATATATTGGTACCATAACGGCCTTCAAATGATGTTGATGTACCACACATACTAATTCCTTATTCCATCACCACCATCAAGGTCCTTGCATATCTAATATAGTGTTTAAATTTATTATAGTCATCATGAACCAGCATGTCCATTATAAAGTAGTACTATAAGTACCATTTATTTATAAATAAATGTTGTAGGATAATTATTTTGAGAAATAAGTTTAGATCCTCTTATCCTGCAGGTTAGAAAGAGAAATTTAAGGCTGCACTCAATAACTCAATATAATTAAGATCATCATATCTCCATTGTAATCAGTGTTGAAAAAAATTGGTCACAGGTCCCCTAGATTTAAGAGCAAGGGATAATTTGATTATCCACTTGTGTCTTATATTCTTCTTCCTGCTACATAATGATTAAAATAATCAGAGAATATTTCCTTCACATTTCTTTGCTAGCTAATATATATCCTATCCACACCAAATTCAATTTTGCAAAATAATTTTTCAACCCCAGCCAAAAAAGAGAGAGAGAGAGAGAGAGAGAGAGAGAGAGAGAGATCGGGTAAATAAGGCAGCTGTTTATTTAATTTTTATATGAATTTTCTGTTCCATATGCCACTTTATTTTGCATCAGTTTTAAAACCTGTCCAAATTAATACCATTTTATCAAATCTTCTCCAAATAGCTGAGCCATTTAATCCATTTATGGATTTGCCCACCGAAATGTGGTATCTAAGTCATGTTGCATTAGTAGGTTCAGACTAGCTGTTCATACTGTAGTTCTGGATGAAATTGAAAAAGTACCTTAGTTTGATGTTGTTTTCAGTTTTGAACCAATTCTAAATGAAGAAAGGACTTTGGAGGCAGTAAAAGTAAAATATTTTATCGTGCGTATTATTTCTAAAACTACCAGACTAATAATTGTTTCTCTAGAAATGTAATTTATGAGGTTGTTTGTCAAATCTCAACATGCTGGATTTAAGAACTGTAGCAACCCAATGCAAATACCACTGTTACAAGTAGAGATGAATAAGTTACAATACACCGCTTGAGGTCTTGCTGACATCATGACCCTGATATGATTAAAGCAGCACATTATCCTTAATTCGTCAGATTTAATTTTACAGATTCAGGCAGTTTCTCTGTAGGAGTGTTCAAATTCCCATGTTTCAATTGCAGCCCTATACTATTAACCTTGATCAGTCAAGAATATATATATATATATATGAGAATATGAATTTATATGCTGCCCAACTAGCAAGTTTCATAATGTGGAAATAGCCTGTAATGAGTTATAAGAAAAAGACAGTTAAGAAAATAAAGCTCTCCTTCTATCATCAAATGGGTCAATATTTAGAAAGAATGTTAATTATTGTCCAAGAATTTAACAGATCCATTTATAGTAAATCATTTTCAGAACGATTTGCAGAGCTTACGTAATTACAGTATGCACTACTGGTACTTGACTGTTATCGGAGACTAATCTATTAAAACTGTCGTATTGCCTTTTTTAGAGAGATAGAGAGAGACAGAGAAATACTCAGTAGTATTAAAATGCTTAAAAATTGAAATCATGGAATGAATATTCATTAATAAGGCTGTATGGAGCTTCAAAGAAGCACTCAATTCAACAAACTTCAATTGAAACATCCCTTCAAAGTAAAGTGTTGAATCAAAGTGGTGCCCTACAGTTAAGTATTGGATTGGAGTGGTTCTACCACATTCGGTTGAGATAATAAAGATGCCTTTTGCATATATGCACACATGCACAAAACACAATTTCCTCATTTCAAAGCAGCTGATCAAAGCAAATTGATCCCTTTTTATGCGGTGATTTGAAGCATCAAAGCAGTCTCCCTCTTTTTCAAATTGAAGAGATGTTGGGAATCAGATTGCAGCTGATCTGCATAACCCTATTTATTGATAAAATTGATAGCAATGATATCAGTGGCATCCACCCCTGTACTCATGAGAAGCCCAACTTCAAAGGAAGAGCAATGGAAGCAGGGAACCCATGTCACTTAAGGAAACTAACAGGGAGAGACAAAAAAAAAAGCCTTTTTGTGATTTTTTTTTAAAAGGAAAGATAACAGGATACCAGCCTTTCTCAGAAAGGAAATAGCTGCTTCTGTTTGGCCAGACATATGTTTCAAAATAGGATCCCTTCCCCCCCTCACCGCCCCCAAAACCTGAGATGGTAGGAAGAACAGACAGAATAACTGGAGCAGTTTCACCAACTTTCCTCCTGGTTAGTGAGTGTGTGGTAAGTGGCCACAAATGGGCAACAAGTAGGGTAGCCATTTTTGAAGACACCGATGACAAAAATTGGTGTTGAATAGGGAAATTTTGTTTCTTTTTTCCATCTTCTGATTCAGAATTTTGTAGCAGAAGACCAAAGATCAAAGTTATTTTTCATTTCATTTTTATTTATTTATTTATTTATTTTTGTCAAACATATATAAGATTACAGTAGAAGTATAAACATGTATACATGAGATGGTTATGAGTACATGGGAACATTAGGACAGGAGTGGTAGGCACGTTGGTGCGCTTATGCATGCCCCTTACAGACCTCTTTGGAATGGGGTGAGGTTGACTGTAGACAGTCTAAGGTTAAAGTTTTGGGGATTTGGGGAAGAATCCACAGGGTCAGGTAGTGCATTCCAGGCATTGACCACTCTATTGCTGAAGTCGTATTTTCTGCAATCGAGTTTGGAGGGGGTTACCTTAAGTTTGTATCTATTGTGTGCTCATATATTGTTGTGGTTGAAGCTGAAATAGTCATTGACAGGTAGGACTCCATTTGAGGAGACCAGGCAAGCAAAGGAAGGCAGCAGGAAAGGTGAACTTGGGCAGTTCATGTGAGTTCATTTCTCCTGTATTAGAATAGCATATATCATAATAAAAATTATAAACATTATATGGCATACCTGCCTTTCAGGAATAACTCAATTCAGGTAAGCGACATCATTACAGATAAGCTTGCATATTCAAATGTTCTTCTGTATTTTACAATTTAAGCCTGTTCTGGATCCTTTTATATCCACACCTCAACATGTGTATAATAATTAAAATAATGTAGAGAAATCAGGGTAGATTTTTGCAGAACTACCTACATTAGGGAAAACTGCAGTAAAATGAATATATGTAGGTATTAAAATAGCTACAAAAGTATTCAAAAATTGGGCAGAACAAATGTAAAATTGTAAAAGAGAAGTTCAAATTAACAGGTTTGCATATTCTCTTCCTAAGTAAACGTTAAATTGTAGTTTTATAATTAAACTTTCACTATTTGAAGAATTGGGGAAGAAGGAGAAGGAGAGAAAGCAGCAATGCGGGAAAAAAACCAATTAGAATTTGGTAAAACTCAACATAAGAATGATTAGCAGGGTGAGAATTAAAATCAATGATAACTATTTTTAAAACGATTGTGATGATACCTGCCTTCCTTCAAGCAATTTTAACTAAGATGCCACTGCTAATTTAATTCTGGAAGATAATGCAGTGTGTTGTCAGAATCAATATTTTTTACACAGAATTTGTACTGAGGTTTCATGGCAAAATTGAATATATAATATTAAAAACTGAGATCTGTTTGAGCCTGAACCAAGCAGACCCATTTCTTCAAAATAAACAAGCAAATGCTTTTTTAAAAAAAAATGTGGCACATTTGTCACACATAATTGTATGATGATTCATACTTTCAAAATGCCATACAATGGACCAAATAACACTTTTAAGGTGATAAATTTATAACAGAATGTTTTTACTGTGTTGTTTTCCTGAGAGAAACTATTAAAGTCAGATATATCCCATATAAAACCAAAACCAAAAAAAATAAGAAAACTAAACATTATATTTTAAAAAATCTCAAGGCACAAAGAAGAGGGAGTCAAGCTATTCTCCAAAGCACCTGAGGGCAGGACAAGAAGCAATGGATGGAAACTAATCAAGGAGAGAAGCAACCTAGAACTAAGAAGAATTTTACTGACAGTGAGAGCAATTAATCAGTGGAACAGCTTGCACTGAGGAGTTGTGATTTCTCCAAGACTGGAGTTTTTAAGAAGAGATTGGACAACCATTTGTCTGAAATGGTATAGGGTTTCCTGTCTGAGAAGGGGTTGGACTACAAGACCTCCAAGGTCCCTTCCAACTCTGTTATTCTATTCTGTTCTATTCTATACGTAATATAATCTTGCAATTTTATTTATTTGTTTCCTATCTTTATTATTTTTACAAATAACTCAAGGTGGCAAATACCCAACTTACCTTCCTCCTCCTATTTTCCCCACAGTAGCAACTCTGTGAGGTGGGTTGGGCTGAAAGAGAGTAACTGACTCAAAGCCACTCAGCTGGCTTGTATGGCTAAGGTGGGACTAGAACTCACAGACCCCTGGTTCCTAGCCTGGTGCCTTAACCACTAGACCAGATTGGCTCGGTATGCGGATATAGGTTACAACCAAGAATGATGACAATAATATTGCAAGAAATTTAACAAAGAATTAAGAGTTAAAAAGCCAAGGCAATTGATAACTCATTTTAGTGTGCAAGAGTTAAGGATATGTTAATACCTCTACTGAAATACAACACAGTTCCAAGAAGCCTCCACACCAATTTGCACCACTCAGGTGACCCTGATGACACAGATAAACCTCCAGATGGCCTCAATGACTCTCTAAAAGAATGCAAATGATCAGCTGTCTGCAAGGAGTATAAATCCTTCCATTCCCCACCATTCAGTCAGAGCTGAAGAAGCTTCTTGGATGAGAAGCGAAACATCTTCAAAGAAAAACCAGAAAGTCCAGTTGCCTCTTAGGGGGGGAAAAAGCACCTTGACCTCTACTGAAACAAATATTTTCAGTCCATTGCTAAATTGTGTCATTTAAGTTGTTCATCTGAAAGGTATTGCTCATGGGTTAACTTCTGTGTAAAAAGAGAGATCCAATTTCACCAACTGTAATCAGAGGCAATGCAAATTTGATGAACCCTAATTGTGTTCAGACTTTACCACTGCAAATTTAATGTACTTTTAATTAACTAGCATTATTTTAGCTGAATTCAACTCTTTTGTGTCAATAGAATAGAATAACAGAGTTGAAAGGGACCTTAGAGGTCTTCTAGTCCAACCGCCCCTGCTTAGGCAGGAAACCCTATACCACTTCAGACAAATGGTTATTTAATCTCATTTACAACTTCTGGAGGCAAGTTGTTCCACTGGTTAATTGTTCTAACTGTCAGGAAATTCCTCCTTAGTTCTAAGTTGCTTCTCTCCTTGATTCATTTCCACCCATTGCTTCTTGTTCTACCCTCAGGTGCTTTGGAGAATAGCTTGACTCCCTCTTCTTTGTGGCAGACCCTGAGATATTGGAACGCAGCTATCATGTCTCTGTATATGTGTCTGTGTATAGAAAGTTGAGATTATGCTTGTTTTTCCAAACTTCCCAAGAGACCCAGAATCAGCAATGAACTGATATATCCAGTTAAATTGTACTAAAAATTCAGTCTGAACAAAAGCACAGCTCAGTTTTTCAAAATATCACATCTTACTATACAATGAATTAGTTTAAATATTTTAAAAGGAAATTATTTAAAAATGATGCCAGAAAATGTGGTTTGATATACAGTAGTAAGAACAGATAACAGTGAATGTACCAGTGCAATATTGTCAAAAATGAATTAGAAAAAAACCCCAGGTTTAATAACATTAACTGCAAAAAGGAAAGAAGACAGCAAGCTAGCAGAGCAAAACTTTGAGGTGTACATAATTTTTTTACAGCATGAAATGCTCAATATTTGATTAGCATCTCAATTTTTCTTAACACTGAAAAAAAGTGGGTTATGAATGTTTTTCACACTTATCACCATTGCAGCATCCCATGGTCATGTAATCAAAAACTCAGATGCTTGGCAATGACTTGTATTAATGATGGCTGTAATGTCTTGGGGTCATGTCATCACCTTTGTGACTTTCTGACAAGCAAAGTCAATGGGGAAATCAGGTTCCCTTAACAAAGGTGTGACTAACTTAACAACTGCAGTGATTCACTTAAACAACTTTACACAATAGAGTAGAGAGTAGAGAGTAGAGAGTAGAGAGTAGAGAGTAGAGAGTAGAGAGTAGAGAGTAGAGAGTAGAGAGTAGAGAGTAGAGAGTAGAGAGTAGAGAGTAGAGAGTAGAGAGTAGAGAGTAGAATAGAATAATAGACTAGACTAGACTAGACTAGACTAGACTAGACTAGACGTTGGAAGAAACCTTGGAGGTCTTGTAGTCCAACCCCCTTCTCAGACAGGAAACCCTATACCATTTCAGATAAATGGTTGTCCAATCTCTTCTTAAAAACTCCCAGTATTGGAGCATTTACAACTTCTGGAGGCAAGTTGTTCCACGGATTAATTGTTCTAACTGTCAGGAAATTTCTCCTTAGTTCTAAGTTGCTTCTCTCCTTGATTAGTTTCCACCCATTGCTTCTTGTCCTGCCCTCAGGTGCTTTGGAGAATAGTTTGACTCCCTCTTCTTTGTGGCAACCGCTGAGATATTGGAACACTGCTATCATCTCTCCCCTAGTCCTTCTTTTCCTTAAACTAGACATATCCAGTTCCTGCAACCATTCTTCATATGTTTTAGCCTCCAGTCCCCTAACTGTGGAAGAAAGGAGGTAAAATGGGGCAAAACTCACTTAACAACTGTCTTGCTTAGCAATGGAAAATTTGGGCTCAATTGTAGTCATAAGTTGAGGACTACCTGTAAACACTTGACTAATAATGTTTTTTCCTAAGTTTTTTTCCCCCAAGCACCTTTTACACAGGATTGTTGTTTTCCTTGAGAATGTATGTATTTGCATTCTTATTTCCTTTTTCTCCTGTTCTGTAATTCAATTTAAATTAAAATAAAATAAAATAAAAGATACATTGAAACAGCAAATGCAGTTTTCCAGCTCAGAAGGCGAAGGATAATCTCTACTGGCAATGCTATTCAGCCTCTGGCCATTCTGCTTTTAAAGTGAAGAGAGTTATAGTACAAACTTGGAAATCCTACAGTGTCTGCATCAGTACAGTTGTGAGCCATCATTATGCATGCTTTTCTTGAGCTAAGCAAAATTTGGCATGGCCATTATTTATTTTTATTGCTGACAACAACAATAACACATTTAGCGTTATTAGTTATGTGTCAGAAAAAAAATAACACATTTTTCATCTTGATAGCATTTTAGTGACATTAACCTCTGCGAGTCATGGAGGAGGGTTAAGAAGCATTTGAAGGAGAAAGCAATCCAGGTCACATTAAATAGGTTGAACAAAATGGTGAGTCAGATTTGATTTCATGGAGAGGTCCTAGAAGTCAGTTAAAAACTTACATAAACGTAGGAAGCTTCATGTAGAGTTGTTATAAAAATGTAGTTTGGGTATTTTATAGAGGTCTGCTAAATGCAGGGGAGAAAAAATGATTTACCGATAAGAAAAAATGGCAACCTTGTCTGAAGCAGTAATTTGATAAATGCTTCAACGCTGAGGGCAAAATTCCAGTTCAGTTGACTTGTTCCTCATGCAAGAAAGTTCCCCAGCTTCATATTTATATTACACTATATTTTAAAGTAAAAACTGAACCAAAAAAAGGAGGAGAACAGAAAGGAGTAAAAAGTGCAAGGAAAAAGAAGAAGAAAGAGAAAAAAAGAAGAAAGAAGAAAAAGAAGAAGAAAGAGCACTAAGAGTAGTCAATCTAATCTTGCGTAGCTTCTTCTCTGGCAATATCACTCTGCTAACCAGAGCATACAAAACATTTGTTAGACCAATTCTCGAATGCAGCTCACCTGTCCGGAATCCGCACTACATATCGGACATTAATACAACCGAGAGAGTCCAGAAATATTTCACAAGAAGAGTTCTCCACTCTTCTGTTCGCAATAGAATACCTTATTCCACCAGACTTGAAATATTGAGATTAGACAATTTAGAACTATGTCACCTTTGATCTGATCTAAATGTAGTTCATAAAATCATATACCAAAATGTCCTTCCTGTCAATGATTACTTCAGCTTCAACCGCAACAATACACGAGCACGTAATAGATACAAACTTAATGTAAACCGCTCCAAACTCGACTGCAGAAAATACGACTTCAGCAACAGAGTGATCAATGCCTGGAATGCACTATCTGACTCTATGGTTTCTTCCTCAAACCCCCAAAACTTTAACCTTAGACTGTCTACAGTTGACCTCCTCACCCCATTCCTAAGAGGTCTGTAAGGGGCATGCATAAGCGCACCATTGTGCCTACCGTCCCTGTCTTACTATCCTATTGTCCTCATTTATCTGTACTTCTTTGCTTATGTTATGTTTATACAAACACCTACTATCATGTACATGTTTGACAAACAAATAAATAAAATAAATAAATAGAAAAGCAAGAATATAATATAAATAGAAAAGAAATAGTAATTATTTCCAACCTTCATCATAAGTAAGACAAATAAAACTTAGTGACCTTTCACCCCGCTCTAAGATAACAATGATCTCCTCACCCGATATCTCATATCTATAAAGTATCATCATCTGGTATAAGCAGAAATTTCATAAAGGGTTGCCGGTAGTAACAAACTACCATATTTTTTGGTCAATAAAATGCACTTCCCCCCCAAAAAAAGTGGGTGGAAATGTCTGTGCGTCTTATAGAGCAAATGTTGCCAAAGCCCCACCCATCCGCTGAACCGCACCCTTTGGCCTCTGCCTCCCAGCAATTTGCCTCCTTGCCGCAAACAGCAAACAGCCTGGTCAGCTTCAGCACAGCCTGATTTAGCATGAGCAACTGATTGGTGGTTGGATCGATCTCCCGGAATATAGCCCATCAGCTGTTCCTGGCTGCGGGGATTGTCACCGCCCATCACTGCCATTACCAGCCATCGCTGTTGCTGCCCATCGCCACCTTCACGTGCCCCATTTTTGGCCTCTGCGTGTCCCATTTTCTGCCTCTACCCGCCCCGTTTTTGGCCTCTGCGCATCCTGCTTTTGGCCCATTCCAGGTGGCGGGGATTGCTGCTGCTGCTGAATGGCGGAGACAATTGGCGGCAATAGGCAGTGGTGGCAATCCCTGCCACCTGGAACGAGCTGAAAACAGGATGCGTAGAGGCCAAAAATGGGGCATACAGAGGCTGAAAATGGGGCATATGGAGACAGCGATGGGCGGCAATGGCAATGATGGGTGGCGGTGATCCCCGCAGCCTGGAACAGCTGATGGGTGGTATTACGGGAGGCCGATCCAACCGCCAATCAGCTGCTCATGCTAAATCAGGCTGTGCTGAAGCTGACCAGGCTGTTTGCTGTTTGCTGCAAATTGCTGGGAGGCAGAGGCAATTTTTTTTCTTGTTTTCCTCCTCTAAAGCTACTGTGTGTCTTATACTCCGGAGCATCTTATAGTCCGAAAAATACGGTATCTTGTTTTAACCTCAATCAAATAAACCAACTTTATATTCCTTCCTTTTACTTCTAACAGTCTTAATCGTTAGCTAATTCAATTATTAGATTTATCTTTTTCAAGGTCCTTAACAAATCTTTTTTGTAAATCCAACAGGAAAGAAAATTGTCTTTTGGTTTGTCATTTGTATTTCTCTTCTGAATTTTAAAACCTCAGCCAGTGTCTTTCTTGGATCCAATGAAACATCCTTTTCTAAGTCATCCTTTTGGCTTGTCAGTTGTAAATCCAGTGAAAGTTCCCCAGCTTCTGTAACATAATCCAATCTTGCTTTGGCTATTTTTCCTCCTCCTTTTATTTTTCTGCAACAATAACATTTTATTATTATTCTAGAAAGAATGGGCTATGAGGTCAGGGAAAGCAGCAATCTTGGAAAGATAATATCATGAGAGTAGAACCATTTTTCAAAACTAGCACAACAACTGGAGTGATGTGCTTCAAAACATATTGAAAATATCCTTATCCATTTTGAATAAACTTGTCAGTGGCAGTGTGCTATGCTATGCAGGACTATACTTTCTGCAGTTAATTAACAATTAACATAAGAGTTCATCAGCAGTTATTATGCTGTAAGAAGTGTCCTACTGGATCAGGGACAATTGTAATCAGACTTTTGTTTCAAGTGTTTTGTTTCAATCAGGTGCATCCTGAGATTTTACAAGCAGACAAGAGGATAATAGATAAAGATGGTCACTATATGGAATTTTCTTTGCAACAATGTGTAAATGTTATGCTACTGACATTTCTGAAGCATTTTAGTTTATTTTCAGTATACCCATTCTTAGTAATCCATTTCAACTTTTTCTGTCAAGCAATGACATTCAGTGATGCTTCCTGTCATTCAAGAGATAACATACAGACCTCAAACCTTGTAATAACTGATAGCCTTATCCTCCATGAATTCTCTTTGAAAACCATCTAAATTGGTGATTTCTTTCAGCTGATACTTGTGAATTTCACAACTTAATTATGAATTGCACACACATATGTTTTATTTTGTTGATTCTGAATCTCCCTACATTTGATTTCATGTTTGGATGGAGGCTGATATGAATGCCTTTCTCAGCTAAAGAATATATAAAACAAATGGATATGCCTACACATGTTTAGGTAACCTAAATTCAGATACCAATGAAAATTCAATAACAATTTTCATTTATCACTTGGCAATGTTTAATCTGTGATGGCTTAATGACGGAGGTCTTAGCAGTATTGAAAATTGTTATTGATACTGATCGATATTGATTGATATTGTGAAAATGATGAAAGCAGCATCATTCCATTGTAGGACAAGCTCCACCCTTTTTATAGGTGTTGGAGACTTTACAATGAACATACAAAAGGGACGGATTTTGTATTGTGATGGCATCATGCTGCTTTCATCACTTGGTCTATTCCTCAACATCTTCCTCCACCAGACCCCTCAAGCTAATAAAAAAGTTAAGCACAACTTGATTGGCTGGAGAAGCAAAATTAGATGCATGTTTGTAAACTATAGAATGGGACTGCAGGACAACACAACATGGCAACTCACCACAGGACAATTTGCCGCGGGACAATTCAACAATTCAATTTAATTATTTAAAATAATTTTGTAAAAAATTAATTTTTGTCATTCACATTTCATTTTGTCCCTCCTTTGGCATCCTTTCTTTAACGATTCCATTCCATCATTTTTTTTATATATTAGTGTAACTCTCATGGCGAGTTGTCCCATGGCCATGGCGAGTTGTCCTAGACCCAAAAATGATACAGACTCTGACGTATGTGGTGTGCAAATGTTTCTGTAGGTAAATAATTACATTTCAAGGTGAAGCACTTAGTTTATCTTTCAAGTGAGAGGATCAAGTCAGATTGTGTTGAAAATACGAAATGGAATCTTTCTTTGAGGGGAGGCTCATTGTTAATTAAGGACCTTTATTTGGGTAAATAAATCCCATCAAAATCAACAGCCCTTCAAGGTAAAAAACAAACAAACATAATCTGCTATCAATTTTATTCCTTACAATAGCTTGTCATTATCTAGTGCCAGAAGGAGATGAAGGTGAAACATATTAACTGCCCAAAGATTTCAGATCTTGGTTTTAAATCCTAGTTGGAGATTATGTGCTAAAGTGGACTGGAAATTGTCTTTAATAATGGTGTCAAACAATTAAATCTTCACTACAGACCGGTGAGTTATATCATTTGACAAATCCTCTGACTCTGACAAGTTTTGAAAATATGTACAACCTAATTATCTCTTCCAATGGAAAACTGATGGAAGTCTTGGGTGTCCCTTTAAGCCAATGTTGAGATTACATTGGTTTAACTTCAGGCAGGAAGTTGAAGAAGTTCTTTACTTTTTCACCTTTGACTTCCAATCATTTAATCCTTTCTTTCCGTGTGAATACTTTAGCCCATCTTTAAGAAGAGAACAATGACACAATGGAAATCCATAATGTAAAAGTGGTTCTAAATCAGTCCTAACTGATTAATTCCATTTTTTATTCACCAAACTTAACTCGTGCCGACTGAATCAATCAAAAAGCTATTACTTTCATACTTGCAAGTGTTGTCTTCAAAATCAATAAAAACTGAGTTCATTTTTAAGATACAATATATTACCAAAATAAAAATCCCCATTTACTTGAGTGATAAATTTATCACAAAGCTTTGTAGTCAGCAGAAATCTGTTTGTTGACCCCACTTCCATTCCACTGTTTGCAGTCTTCAGCCTCTTCCTACTTTTCTGCTGTCTTACATTTATTTCAGAAACAAGAACATTATTAGTTCTATAGTTTCTTTCTATGTCTTTCAAGAAGCAGCTTAGTTTATGATCAATGACTTCCCTGGAGGTCTTTCTGCTTCATAACCTTGAATATGTATTATATTTTTACAAACTCAGTTTCTAGCAGACAGATGATTCATGGCACACTCAATGTTTTATCTATCAAACTTAGTAGGTATAACAAGTTCCTTCACCAAAGACTATGTGGTAGCAACAAATATGTCCACTATAACTTACAAATCCTTCTTTTATTCTCGCAGCAGGGGGAAAAAAAGTTTAACTGTTTGCAAGATGATGTCTCTTTAAAATATTTAATGTTCACCGGTAATTCATTGCATATTTGCTCTTCTGCAAAATAACTTCTGCCAAATAACAAACAATGACTGTTATTGATTGCTTATTAGGCTTGTGCAGATCTTTGAAAGTTTTGTTTTGTCCAGACTTTAACTGAAATACCCCTTGCAAGGGAATCATGTCATGTGAAGCAGTTCTTTACTTCTGTTTCTCAAAATAGAAGGATTGTCTTTCTTTGCTAGGTCACAGTGATTTCTGGCATATGCATACAGCAGGGGTGGGATTCAGCTGGTTTGGACTGGTTTGGGTGAACCGGATGCTAATTTTACATCTGGTTCGCCGAACCGGTAGTTGCAAGGACTGGCTGACCCAGCTCTGCCCACCCCGCCCCACCCTGCCCTACCCCGCCCTGCCCCACCCCTCCCACCCCACTCCCATGTCCACGGCCACCCAGCAACCAGACAGAGAACCGGTTGTTAAAAATTTTCAATCCGACCCCTGGCATACAGTAACATGCAAACCCCACATTAGCAATGTGAGATGGCTGACTGAGATATTTTGAGCCCACCATAACTCTTTGTTGTGATAAAGTGAAGTGTCTCCATCAAATTTTCATTACAGTGATAGTCACGGATCTTAGAGATCATCTAATTTGTAAATAGCATGATTACATTAGATGTTCATAAGGGATCATTTTCACAGAGGCCTTCAGATGGAGCTCTTTATGCCTTCACTAAATAGGTAGATAGAGAGTGGGACTGGGCTACAATAGTCATAAGCACTCTCCTTTAAAAATAAACTTCCTACCTGCAGCATTCTTACGCGGTAATTTTTCTTTTCACTAGTTAGAATCCCATGAGTGGTGAGGTGGCCTAGAGGTGGAGCTCTTGCCTCACAATCAGGAGACTGTGAGTTTGATCCTGGGTAGATGCAGATATTTCTCTCTCTGGGCACGATGAAACTATATCTGCTAAATATAACTCTGCATTGGCGACAGGAAAGTCATCCGGCCAGTAAACACTCAGCTCC
Organism: Diadophis punctatus similis; assembly: GCA_023053685.1. Lineage (NCBI taxonomy): Eukaryota > Metazoa > Chordata > Lepidosauria > Squamata > Dipsadidae > Diadophis > Diadophis punctatus. The sequence continues at coordinate 3,176,151 of JALIGW010000013.1, forward strand.
ATTCAGTTGGCTAGACTCTACCCTGCAAGGGATTATGGGGTTGTTAACAGATGGTGATGACTAGTTAAAATCCCATAGTCTTCCCTTTTTTTTTGCAGAACTATAACTTCTACCAGCCCTTGCTACAGTGGCCAATAGTGAGGGTACTGGGAGCTGCAGTTTAGAAAACCTCAAAGCACTATTTCTTTGCATTAATTACTGTTGCCAAGCATATTACATGGGTGTGTTCATGCAGTACCTTTTTTTTTTCTTGGACTAGAGGATCAAACTGATCTATGCTGAAATAAGTAATGATGGGATTCAAATAAAAAACCCTTGTCCAAAATGTTGATGGCCTGAAGGCTCTTTACAAAGTAGTGAATACTAGCAATAGGTCGGGATTCTGCACTTGGTCTTCTCCAGAAAGGGTCAGACTGAAATGAACATGGCATTTGCAGTCTGGAGAGACAAGATTTAGGAAGTCTGATAGACTTGAATAGTAAAATAATAATAATCTCTGAGATATGTGCCTCAGAGCTCCCGTTTGCGTTCCAGAAATAAGTAAAAGAAAATAAATTGGTTGTTATGGTAGACGAATGTGGAAACGTGACCTCAGTTTGCCCATTACACAGAGAGAGAGAGAGAGAGGGGGGGGGGGAGAGAGGGAGAGAGAGAAAGAGAGAGAGTTTTAAATAATGCAATATATTTTGAGGAAATGAAGATTCAGTCAGAACAGTTGGCAGGGCAAGAGGCTTCTCTTGTTAGCGTGGTAATGGGCCCGAGAGTGATAGACGTAACTTTCATTTCTTTCATTGTAACTTTCATTTCTTTCATTCCTTTTTCATGAAAAAGATGCCATGCAGTCTGCTGAAACCTGGATGCAGAAAATAACTTGTAACCCACCAAATAAAATTCTGTGTTGCCGCCCCGCCCCCCGAAGCTCAATAAGCTTTTCATTTTCACAAAGCTGGTAGAACAGGAAAAGGCAGAGTTATTGTAATCTTTTTCTCCATTACAGCACCATCTTTGGTATAGGACACTGCCAAAGCATGTCTTTAAAGACACACTATGGCATATGCTTATTATAAGAAGTAGCAACAGTTGACTAAAGTTAAATTCTTACAGCACAAGAATAATGATTTTTTACGGATACTGTTCAACTGATGTAGATTTTTAGTCCTTGTTAAATATGAATTGGACATGTTTCCAAACCAACTAACTTCCAACCCAAAATATATATTACAACACTATTACAATTTATTAGAATTCTGGATGCAATGTGATACTGTGCCATATGTTTACAGTAGAAGACATACCCAGGGTATGTACATAGATTCCAGATTTACTAATCAACATTTTCCTATTTTTTTATTTTGTTTTAAACTGAACACCTACAGTTCTTCATCCACAGAAGAGGAGAGACACTGATGATACCATTGTAGCAATAGGTCTAAGCCCAAAGGCTGGTCTTTTCTACTCTCTATGACCTTGTTTCCCTGCCTTGGTGTAGCTGTAAGTTAGATAGATAGATAGATAGATAGATAGATAGATAGATAGATAGATAGATAGATAGATAGATAGATAGATAGATAGATAGATAGATAGATAGATAGAACATATCCTGGACACATTGCTTGCAAGAAACCAAACTAAACCAACAAAAGCAAAAATGAGAGAGGGGGGAGGAAGAGAGAGAGAGAGAGAGAGAGAGAGAGAGAGAGAGAGAGAGAGAGAGAGAGAGAGAGAGAGAGAGAGAGAGAGAGAGAGAGAGAGAATTTCTATAGCTATCTCTAGCTTTGGAACCCTAAGGCATTTTACTAAGAAAGTAGACTATTTCCACACATTCCATTGGTTAATTATTCTGTCAGGAAATTTCTCCTTAATTCTAGGTTGGTCCTCTCCTTGATTAGTTTCCATCCATTGCTTCTTGACTGCCTTCTGGTGCTTTGGAGAATAGGTTGATCCCCTCTTTGTGGGGATATTAGATATTAGAAGACTGCTATAATGTCACCCCTAGTACTTCTTTTCACTAGACTAGACATACCCAATTCCCGCACCTGTTCTTCGTATGTTTCAGCCTCCAGCCCCCTAATCATTTTTGCTGCTCTTCTCTGAACTCTTTCCAGAGTTTCAAAATCATTTTTATATTGTGATGACCAAAACGGGATGCACTATTCCAAGAGTGGTCTTACATTATAAATCAGTACAAACACTTCACGTGATCTTTATTCTATCCCTCTGTTAATGCAGCCTAGGATGAGAATCATGATCTACAGTACATGATTCTCATCCTAGGCTTTATCCGTTATATGTGAGACAATATAAATTGCTTTTTAGTACTCACATGCAAAAGCCATCAATGGTTGAGGGATTAAAGATAAATGCTATTGAAATCATAAAAGAATCTCCCTCCCATCATAAATTTCTTTGATTCTGTAAGTCAAGAAGTCGTTGTCCCTCTTAAAAGTGGATGCTAAGTTCATCAGATGATCTCTAGCACTTACACAGATCAGAGCACTTCCCTTTTCCCTGTAGATTCCACCAAATACAGCCAAGTTACTACTGCTGCCCCCACTCCCATCCTGGATCATCCTTTGGTTCCACTGGCTGCTATATTAGGTGGCACGGGAGAGGAATTCAAGAAGAAACAAGTCTCCCAAGGCAGAAGGCAGGGTTCTAACCAGGTCCTGGAAATCTAGCAGGTTCTAACAGATTCTGGAGAACCGGTAGCGGAAACTTTGAGTAGTTCAGAGAACCGGTAGTGGAAATTTTGAGTAGTTCAGAGAACTGGCAAATACCACCTCTGGCTGGCCTCAGAGTGGGGTGGAAATGGAGATTTTGCAGTATCCTTTCCCTGCAGTGGGGTGGAAATGGAGATTTTGCAGTATCCTTCCCCTGGAGTGGGGTGGGAATAGAGATTTTGCAGTATCCTTCCCCTGGAGTGGGGAAGGAATTGAGATTTTGCAGTATCTTTCCCCTGGAGTGGGGAAGGAATCGAGATTTTGCAGTATCCTTCCCCTGGAGTGGGGAAGGAATGGAGATTTTGCAGTATCTTTCCCCTGGAGTGGGGTGGGAATGGAGATTTTGCGGTATCTTTCCCCTGGAGTGGGGTGGGAATGGAGATTTTGCAGTATCCTTCCCCTGGAGTGGGGAAGGAATCGAGATTTTGCAGTATCTTTCCCCTGGAGTGGGGTGGGAATGGAAATTTTGCAGTATCCTTCCCCTGGAGTGGGGAAGGAATCGAGATTTTGCAGTATCCTTCCCCTGGAGTGGGGAAGGAATGGGGATTTTGCAGTATCCTTCCCCTGCCATGCCCACCAAGCCATGCCCACCAAGCCACACCCACAGAACTGGTAGTAAAAACATTTGGATTTCACCACTGGCAGAAGGGATAGCTTGGAAGACCAGATTCATTGCAAGGCATACCTAGACTTACAATAGACAGCAGATGGCATCTATGTCCCTTAGCCGGTCTCCATAATAGTATCCTAAGAAGCAGAAATGACATATCTGGCCTCCCATTCTAATTCCAGTTCTTGTTGACAGTTTTGACTCTTTAGGGAAGTAGACGGCTGTATGCCTAATGAGAGAATGAGACAGAAAACTGTCCCTCCCCACCAGACAGGATAATGAAAAATTTCAGGTTTGGGCTAAGAATGTCTGCAGAAGAAACCAAAATGGACAAAATGACAACCATGCACTGCAATCAAAGCTCCTTTTGTGCACATGTTGACAATACATGCATGCCGAATTCAATCCTGATGCCACAACAGGCCCCTGTGGATGCCAGCCAACTGAAAATAGCTGTTGATAAAGAAGAAGTAGAGGAGATGGAATTTCCCCCACTTGAAGTTGCATGATCAGGTGTGTGTGAGAGAGAAAATCCAGAAAGACAAGAAAACTCTCTGCCTCCCAAGTCCCAGCTGATTGGGAGGAAATGGAGATTTTGCAATATCCTTTCCCTGGAGTGGGGTGGGAATGGAGATTTTACAGTATCCTTCCTGTGCCATGCCCATCAACCCACGGCCACCAAGCCACACCACGGCCACCAAGCCACGCCCACAGAACCGGTAGTTAAAAAATTTGAATCCCACCACTGGTCTGTTTCCCATAGATTTGAATCCCACCACTGGTCTGTTTCCCATAGTCTGCACGGCCCGGTTGTTTGCATGCTGCAGACTGGTGCTTGTCCATGGATCTGGGGTTGGGAACCCCTGGTATAGGGTCTCCTGCTTTAGCAGGGGGTAAGACTAGAAGACCTCCAAGGTCCCTTCCAACTCTGTCATTCTGTTCTTTTCACTGCAATGCATAGGGGGGACAACAAACTGGAGTGTGGGACATGAAGGACAGGATTACTTTGTTCTAGCCTACTGACTGCTTGCTTTATTGAAAAAAAAATGCCTGGACAATATTAGGAGCAGGGCTCAGCTGGGAACATGGCTTTAAAATTTATTGACTTTCAATGTCTCAAACAAATATCAATTTAGAATACTGTAGGGTTTTATGAACTTCTTATTACTTGACTTTATTCCCTGACAATCAACATTGTCTTTCCTGCATTATTCCTCCAATGTTTTCTACATAATTAGCAAACAGAAAAGTAACATCTAGAAAGAGTTGTTCATTTCTTAGAATAAATTAATCGGAGAAAGAAGCAAAAAAAAAAAAAAGAAAGAAAGAAAAAATGAAGCCAAATCAACCCCAACCTTCCAAATTAAAACAAAACAAAACCCATTAACCCTTGGTCTTATATTTGATATGAACATAAGGGTTTGTAGCCAAAGTAAATAAATCATAGGTTTTTAATTCAATAAGTTTCAAATTCATTTAGGCCCATCGTATCTCACAAAAGAAAATTATCAAGGATAAAGAGGCAGTCAGGCATGATATTAAATAGCTGAACTTGTCAAAAATAATCGCTATGCAGTTATGAAGTTCTGTTCCATATTGTTACATGAATTTGCTATCGTGTTGTCTCTCTGCCTTAGGAAAACTGATTTGTTTTGCGGTCCCCTCCTTGTGGCATGCGATTCCTTGATTAGATGAAATTAAATCAATAAATGGCATTGTGTTTTATTTGATATCCCAAGAAGAATAGCTTAATGCTTAGGCGGCCATCTTCTTAGTGTATCTATTTCATTGCTTTTAATTGCAAATCAATAGCAAAATTATTCAGTTGAAACAGTTCCTGTGGCGCAGCTAAATGATAGGGGGGGGAAAAAGAATAAACACTATTAAAGCTAAAGGAGCTTGACAAATAAAAAAGTCATAAGCAGTAATAACAAGAGCAATTTTGGATCCTGTGAATAATGTCCTCTGACACCCTCTTCTTTGGAAGATAATAATGTATCACTTAGTTTAAACATTAGATATGCCAGTTTTATTCTGTTTTAGGGGCCTTAGATCTCTGCTCCCAAATTCTAATAGAACTACTTATTGTTTTTATTATTTCCTTATTATAAATGATGGTAGTAAGCACTTTAAAATGCAGATGTTCGCATATTTCCATTGCCTTATAAAGCTCTCTTACAAACATAATTCTTGTGCTGCAGCTTTGAAGCATGACACCCATGCTTGCCATCCTATTTAAAACCCATAGCAGATTTTTGTTTTCTTGACAATATTACTTCTTTCTATGCGACTCAAAGGCGGGCAGGGGGGGGGAATGAAATTATGAAGATTTTCCTACGAGTGGCAAGATAGGGGATTACCATACAGAAACAAGTGGAACAATAAATTACTTCATGAACAGCAATAATATTCTGTCCTGTTCTTGTCTATGATTGTTTTTCCCTGGATGTTGATAGCATGTTGCAGCTTCCCTAGGCAGAAGCAAGAATAGAATACACAATAACAGAGTTGGAAGGGACCTTGGAGGTCTTCTAGTCCAACCCCCTGTTCAGGCAGCATAAAGCAGAACTAACACATCACATGATCTTGATCTGTGGAGGGAGCTTTGGATTGCACTGGCTTTTTTGGCAGCTGCAGCACACTGCTGGCTCATATTTAAGTGGTTGTCCACTAGGACTCCTATGTTCTCCTCACAGTTACTGCTGTTGAGCCACAAAGTACAATATTAATTACCATATTTTTCGGAGTATAAGACGCACCTTAGTTTTTGGGGAGGAAAATAGGGGGGAAAAATCTGCCTACCAGGTATTCATCTGGTTAGCGTCCTTAGTCTGGTCAGCTTCAGCACATTATTTTATCCCCTGGTTAGGACTTAAAAAAACCTTCTTCAGAGAGAGTAACAATGAAAGAGCCTGCAAGCCAGTAAGAGCTGGGAAGATCGTTAGCACCTAGTTAGGGCTAGAAAAAAACTTATTCGGAGCAAGTAGAGCAATGAAAAAAACCCTGCAAAGACTTAGGGCTGGAAAAACATTCTTCGGAGAGAGTAACAATGAAAAAGCCTGCAAGGTAAGAGCTGGGAAGATCTGTTAGCACGTAGTTAGGGCTGGAAAAAAAAAGCTACATTCGAAGTATAAGACGCACCCAAATTTTCAGCCACTTTTAGGGAGGAAAAAGGTGCGTCTTATACTCCGAAAAATACGGTAGCAACCCACCAATCATTTATATATAGAAAACCTGTGATTCGAGAACATTAATCAGCATTTTGTTATAAATATCAGTGTAGGTATTCTTTCACGGAAGCATGAATTTAATACTTGTTTATGCACCACAAATTATTTATGTGCAGCTACTGTTGGGCTGCCTTTCTTACATCTTTCTTTTTTTTACTTTTACTTTTGTTGTGGGGGGGGGGAGAAGAGTTGTTTCCATCTAAATAAGGGCTGTCAAATTCCCGGCCCATGGGCCGGATGCATCACATGCTGGCCACCAGTAGTGGGTTCCTACCGGTGCGCTCTTGGCTATCCGTCGCCGCCGAGCCGAAGAAGCTGGTGGCGTTTGCGGCGCGGGGCTTTCCCCGCCCGCTTTCCCGGGATGCTGGGACGCCGCCATTTGCGTTCTTCTGCCCTGTGTGCAAGCGCTGCTTGCGCAGAGGGCAGAAGAACGCAAATGGCGGCATTCCGGCGTCCCGGGAAAGCGGGCGGGGGAAGCCCCGCGCCGCGAACGCCGCCAGCTTCTTCAGCTCGGCGGCGACGGATAGCCAAGAGCGCACCGGTAGGAACCCACTACTGCTGGCCACGCCCGGTTTAGCAAAGGGGAAAGAAGTCCCAATACGTCACATGATGCCGTGATGCCGTGAGTTTGACACCCCTGATCTAAATTCTCCTTGCTTCTCGAAGTTGATGGGAAAGCACAGCAATGTTAGGCAGATGGTTGCGGCTGAGAGATTGTATTAATGTATGGGCCATTAGCTGAACTGTTGTGTAAGTCATCAAAGACTTAAGTGGTTTAACAAATTGATATCTATGCAGAGGGGAGGGGGGGAACCCAAAAGGTCTATGAAGTGATGTGTTAGTTCTTAGGCAGTTTTTGAAATCAAGAGGACAGGCTGCATCTAGTGAGGTATGCAGAGAATACCGAAGGGAAATGTGCTTAAAAACAAACAAAGTCACTGAATGGCTTTGAACATAGAATTATAAAACGCATCAATATGTTCTGAGACTGTATTGTCCCTGCTCTGTCTTATATATATCCATATTCCCTTTCTTCTCTTTAGCCCAGCGGCATTTAAAATGACATAGAGAAGCTTGTGAATTATACCTTCCAGGCAGTGGTGGGATTCAATTTTTTTTACTACTGGTTCTGTGGGCGTGGCTTGGTGGGCATGGCGTGGCTTGGTGGGCGTGGCTTGGTGGGTGTAGCAGGAGAAGGATACTGTAAAATCCCCATTCCCTCCCCACTTCAGGGGAAGGTTACTGCAAAATCCCCATTCCCTCCCCACTCCACAGGAAGGATACTGTAAAATCTCCATTCCCTCCCCACTCCAGGGGAAGGATACTGTAAAATCTCCATTCCCTCCCCACTCCAGGGGAAGGTTACTGCAAAATCCCCATTTCCTCCCCACTCCAGGGGAAGGTTACTGTAAAATCTCCATTCCCTCCCCACTCCAGGGGAAGGATACTGTAAAATCTCCATTCCCTCCCCACTCCAGGGGAAGGATACTGTAAAATCTCCATTCCCTCCCCACTCCAGGGGAAGGATACTGTAAAATCTCCATTCCCTCCCCACTCCAGGGAAAGGATACTGTAAAATCTCCATTCCCTCCCAATCAGCTGGGACTCGGGAGGCAGAGAATAGATGTGGGCGGAGGCAGTCAGAGGTGGTATTTACCGGTTCTCCGAACTACTCAAAATTTCTGCTACCGGTTCTCCAGAACTGGTCAGAACCTGCTGAATCCCACCTCTGCTTCCAGGTATACCATGCTACCAAGACCCCCCACACAGATTTTGGTGGGTTTTTAAGATGCAGGAGTAGGGAATAATAAAGAAATAATTCCATAAATTTAGATCAGTTCCATCCCTTCTGATATTTCAAAAAACCCATAAAACCTGATTATGTTCTGAGGGTGAAGGCTCCTAGGAAACCAGAAATTTGCTTAGATGACTCCACAGTTGAGGTACCATTCTTATCCTCCTTTTGCCTATGGCAGTGATGGCGAACCTATGGCACGCGTGCCACAGGTGGCACGCGGAGCCATATCTGCCGGCACGCGAGCCGTTGTCCTAGCTTAGCTCCAACACGCATGTGCACGCCGGCCAGCTGATTTTCGGCTCACACGGAGGCTCTGGGAGGGAAGGTTTGGCTTCCGGAGGCCTCCGGGGAGCAGGGGAGGGCATTTTCGCTCTCCCCAGGCTCTAGGGAAGCCTCTAGAGTCTGGGGAGGGCAAAAAACGGGCCTACTGGGCCCGCCGGAAGTCAGGAAACTGGCCATTTCCGGCCTCCAGAGGGCCTCTGGGGGGGTGGGGGAAGCAGTTTTTGCCCTCCCCAAACATTGAATTATGGGTGTGGGCACTCGCACATGTGCGATAGTGCACGTGCATGCGCTTTCGGCACCTGAGGAAAAAAAGGTTCGCCATCACTGGCCTATGGTTTGTATCTTTGGCTTTTATGATATTTATTAATATGGATTTTTACATTTTATATTTGTTTTTACATGTGTTTTTTCTATCTACGCTTTTGGTGAAATGGATGGCTTTTATACATCTGATGGATAAATAAATATTGATTAATAAATATTGATAGAAACTACTTAAAGAGCAAGAGCAAATAGAAAACTGCTCCAAAGTTGTGCAATGGCTGCAGACATGAACTAAATATAAGTTGTTTGGTGAGAAATCCTAGGTGTGAACAATAGAGGTCTCAACACCAAGGAGGCAGCTGCTTTAAAGAGTATGTAGAAGTAGCAATTGATTCGAAATGCAGCAGCTTTTCTCTTATCTTGTGGCACCGTTGGAATCTAGAACTCTTCAAGAATTTCTCCAAAGATTCCTTTAGATCAGGGGTGTCAAACTTGATTTCATTGAGAGCCACATCAGGGTTGTGTTTGACCTAGGAGGGCTGGGGGTGGGCATGGCCATGGTGTGCATGACATCGGACTCATGTCAGGAGCACCTGTGGCGCAGGGGTGGGTTCTACTTACCTTCCCCACCAGTTTGCATTGCGACGGAAGTGCACGTTTTGCACGCTTCGCTCGCACGCACGTGTCACTTCCTGGAAATGACCCTCTGTGCATACGCAGAAGCCTTTGCGCATGCACAAAGGGTTCTTTTTGCAACCTGCGGCAACCGGAGGACCGGTTCGGGAGTGCGGACCACCAGTCATTGCGGCGCCAAATTTCTGCTACTGGTTCTAAAGAACCGGTCAGTGCTAGTTCTTTAGTACCGGTAGAACACGAGCGGCACCAAATTTCAGCTACCGGTTCTAAAGAACTGGTCCGAACCAGCAGCAACCCACCACTGCTGTGGTGGCCAAGTGCTAAGACAGGACTCCCCTGAGATCCTCCCTCACTCTCATTATAATCTCCTTCCTTCCTTTTCTTCTTTTTCCTTCCCTCTTCCTTCTCCTTCCTTCTTCCTTCCCATCTTTCCTTCTTTTTCTTTGTCTTTCCTCTTTCCCTTTTTCTTTCCTGTCCCTTCTTGCATGCTCAAATGCAAAAGGGGGAACATTTCTCCTTTTGTTTTGTTTTTAGTTTGTTTTGATAGCCCTCCGCCAACGAAAATGGAGCCCAGGATGGGTGGGTGGGGTGCGCATGCCCCCTTATGCCCCGTTTTCAGCCGCAACAGCCTCCTGCAGCCCTCTGCCAATGAAAATGGAGCTCAGAGGGGGCCGCATGCACACACCCCCCCCAAGCTCCATTTTCGCTGGCAGAGGCACTGCAGGCCAGTCCTTTGCTGATTCCAGGCTGGCCCCACAGACCAGATCTAAGCGCCCCTGAGTTTGACACCCCTGCTCTAGATAAATTTCTATTCAAACTGATGGCTTAGAAACCCCCATGTTATAGTATTTTATCTTTTCAGATAGAGCCAACCATGCAGGCATCTGAAAACTTTTTGTAAATGGGTGGCATGATAGCATTGCCAACATGTCATTATGGGTAGTCCTCAATTGACAATCGCAATTAGAACCACGGTTTCTGTTGCTAAGCAAAGTGGTTATTAAGTGAGAGGCACCTGATTTTACAACCTTTTTTTTTGTCATGGCTGTTAAATGGATCACTTCAATTGTTAAGTGAATTGTGGTCATTAAGTAAATTCAGCTTTTCCCCCATTGACTTTGCTTGTTGGAAGTCAGGAAGGTGACCAATGGTGATCACATGGGTTTTCTCTAGGTAGGAGGCTCTCCAACCCCAAACCTTCAGGTCTCCCAACCCTGTGAGGGAGTCCTTCCTTTCCCCTTCCCCCCTCCTTCTTTTTTCTTTCCTTCCATCTTTCCCAGCATTATGGGCTTCTCAAAGAAGTCCGGTTTTGGCATTGACTGACTATGTGCCAGCAAGTCACATAGGCTCAAGATCCAGATGGAATCTTGATAGACTTGAACCCTGGGCCCTATCCAACAAAATGAAATTCAGTGTAGAGACACACTTAGGCATGAAGAACCAAACGTACAGGTACAGATTAGGTGAAACCTGGCTCAATAGTAGTAACTGCGAGAGGGATATTGGAGTCCTTCCAATATTTGAAGGGTTGTCACAGAGAGGAGGGGTTCAACCTATTTTCCAAAGCACCCGAAGGCCAGACAAGGAATAATGGATGGAAACTGATCAAGGAGAGATTCAACCTAGAAATAAGGAGAAATTTCTTGACAGTGAGAACAATCAACCAGTGGAATAGAAGTTGCCTTCAGAAGTTGTGGGAGCTTCATCACTGGAAGCTTTCAAGACGAGATCTGTCAGAAATGGGGTAGGATCTCCTGCTTAGGCGGGGGGTTGGACTAGATGACCTACAAGGTCCCTTCCAACTCTGTTATTCTGTTACATAATTCCTGGATGCTGCAATTGTCATAAATACATGGCAGTTTCTAAGCGCCCAATCACATGACTGGGAGGTGCTTCAACAGTTGTAAGTGTGAGGATCGGTTCTAAGTCACCTTTTTCAGTGTCATTGTAACTTTGAATGGTCACTAAACGAATGATTGTAAGTCAAGGACTACCTCTATTCAGTGTCATACTGGGGCCCAATTTATGGGAGTCACTGAGGTAGTAAAGAAACAGTCTGATTATCAACTGCTTAATTTCATCACATTAATCTAAACATTTCCGAATAGAAATAGGAAAAGAAAAGGCTTTGAAGCCCATCTTGTAATTGTAAAGCATGCAATAAAATCTTCATTACACAGGTACTTTAATTAATGTAATTTTTAACTCGAGACCCAATTGCTTAAATAATTCATTTTTTAAAAAAACCATAGAGCAAAATAAAGGAACATGTCAGTATTCTCCAGTGTCCAGGAGAGGTGCAAAAAATGGTGCAAAACCTTTCCTTGCAGTCTTTGGCAGATTCACCCAGAGAAAATCTTCTGATTTCTCTTCATATTAGTTCATAGATTACATAGATTACATAGATTGCTTTGGGTATTATGGTAATGGAACCATACTATAGGTCTATGGTTCATTTTATAAAGCCAACGAGCTTTGCTTTCAATTACCAGCTCAGATATTCCATGCGGAATTTATGCTACACCTGTACAAAAAAATGGAAGAATTTCTCTGCCTGAAACTAATTGGTCAGCGAGGGAACAAATGACCTTCAAGAATTCATCAATTTCCTTTCTCGGTTTTTGCAGGTACGGATACCTCTCTGATGAGCTGATTTTTTTTTAAAAAAATGGAAATGTCCAATAAGTACATTTTTACTGCAGTGACAACAAATAGTGTTACAAATGTATAGATTTTTTTGGGAGAGAAAGGTCTTTTTCTCCATCAGGTATTGCTGGATGAGAAAATATAATACATAGTAACAGTGGCAGAAAATCTAAGTGGTAGATAGTGTAACAAAATGCCACCTGTTTGTTCATTGAGCATGTCTGATTTTCCATGATGAGATCAGAAAACTCACATTGAAGATGACAGGAAAATGTTTGATTTCCTTTGCATTAGTTTTGAGGAACAAGATGTCTCTATGAATTAAAATATCCACAGCAATTTCAGACACGTCAACTATTAGCACGAATCTCTGGGAGAAGGGAAACATAATATTCAAAATATTCTTTGTCTGGTAGGGTGAGAATTTAAATAACGGGTCTGGTGTTCATACTTGGCATCTGAATAAGCTATAATATATTAAGTATGGACCCTGTGTGGCAGGGAGTTAGAGAAGGCAGAAGTTATGACTATGCAATGACTATGAAGCCTTCCCAAAGGACAAGGAGGAGGAAGAGGAAGTAGAAAGGAAGGGGAGAGAGGGAGGAGGGAAGAAGGTAAGAGGGAGAGAGGGAGAAAGAAGGTAGAGGGAAGAGAGAGAGATGGAGGGAGAGGAGTAATATGAAATATAGAAGGAAAACAGACGGGAGATAAAAGTATAAAAGGTGAAAATTTAGGATATTTGTTTATGGCATTTTTAATAAATGTATAAGTGTCACGTAGTGAATATTGTCAGTTGTATGTCTATGCAGGGTGATGCACCCCTATCCTAATATTATGGTACATTCCAATATAAGCAGAACACATGATATGAGTTGTACGCATGTGTGCATTCCTAAACCACCATTATTCTCTTCTGCCTTAGCTGTTGACCTGAACGGTCGTGTTTTCTTAGCAAAGATGTAATTATTCAGGATTTATTATTTTTGTACTGAAATAAATATTTTCTATTAGACTTTTAATCTCGGCTTTATTTCTAACTGTCTGAATTCCAAGAAAAGATCTAAATCGCCTCTATGAGATATTATTCTCATTTCAACAATAAGTATGTAATGTTTTGATATTATGGTATGTGTATGAATGTAAAGTTTGTGAAAAAATTAAATTTTTTTTAAAAAGCCTTTCCTTTTTTACAGGACACACATAAAAAGGCACAGGACTTCAACTGCACAGTCCAACTGCCATCTTGTTTTTTTTTTCATTTCCTTCTCTCTCCAGATCCCCCCAGCATTGACAAAGCTGACAGATTAATATAATTTTGATTCTATCTGAAGATGGATGCCTTTGGTGCAGGGGTGAAATCCAGCAGGTTCTGGAAAACCGGTAGCAGAAATTTTGAGTAGTTTGGAGAACCGGAAAATATCACCTCTGGCTGGCCCCAGAGTGGGGTGGGAATGGAGATTTTGCAATATCCTTCCCCCCTGGAGTGGGGTGGGAATGGAGATTTTGCAGTATCCTTCCCCTGCCACGCCCACCAAGCCACAACACGCCCACCAAGGCACGCCCATAGAACCGGTAGTAAAAAATATGAATTTCACCACTGCTTTGGTGGGTTTTATATCTACAAATATACAAACAAAAATGCTCAAATTTCATGGGTGAAATTTCCTCAATTATTCCCTGCTTTTTAGTGGAAACAAAGTTTCCAAACCCATTCGAAATGACACAATTCCTATTTTCTAGACGTTTACAAGGTATACCCACAGGTGTGACACAAAAAGAGGCAGAGCTTATAATGGAAACTTGCATTACTAGTCAGAAAAATGTAAATATGAAATGATTACAGTATAAAGGTTCTTTTTTCCCCCTAAGAGGCAACTGGACTTTCTGGTTTTTCCTTGAAGATGTTTTGCTTGGCATCCAAGAAGCTTCTTCAGCTCTGACTGGATGGTGGGGAATGGAAGGATTTATACTCCTTACAGACTGCTGGATATTTGCATTCTTTTAGCAGGGTCATTAAGGTCACCTGGAGGTTTATCTGTGTCCTCAGGGTCACCTGAGTGGTGCAAATGGGTGTGGTGCCTTCTTGGAACTGTTGAAAGGACTGTGTTGTAGATTGCAGATAGATGATATCCTATCCCTCCCATTCTGTTTGAGAGAGGGCTGTTCAATTTTGACATAGATGGCCTTTTTAACCTCTCCTTCAAACCAGCGGTCATCTCTGTCCAAAATATGGATTTTGTTGTCTTCAAAAGAGTGGCCTGTGTCTTTTAAATCTGTGTTGTAGATCTCCAATCTACTACACAGTCCTTTCAACAGTTCAAAGAAGGCTCCACACCAATTTGCACCATTCAGGTGACCTTGATGACACAGATAAACCTCCAGGTGACCTTAACGACCCACTAAAAGAATGCAAATGACCTGCTGTTTGCAAGGAGTATAAATCATTCCATTCCCCACCATCCAGTCAGAGCTGAAGAAGCTTCTTGGATGAGAAGTGAAACATCTTCAAAGAAAAACCAGAAAGTCCAGTTGCCTCTTGAAAGAAGAAGAGAAAAGCACCTTTGGGACAACCATGACCTGGATGAGTGAGAATCTCCATAGATGTTGATTACAGTACAATTATTAAATACTGAAGTGATTACTGTACCATGTCTCATTTGTGTCCCATAACCTTCAGAATGGGTGGTGACTAACTTTCGATCAATGTTTGAACTTACTGTGGGTTTTTGTAAGTGACTCTGTAATTTCTCCAAAGTTTTTCTGTAACTCTCCCTACCAGGAAATCCAAGGGTTATAGACAGGGGCGGGTTCCTAATTTTTTTTACTACCACTCTGTGGGCGTGGCTTATTTTGTGGGTGTGGCTTGCCAGCCATGTGACCGGGTGGGTGTGGGTTCTTCTAGGAGGCGCCGTCCGGCCTGAATGCTTCTCCCCATTAGATATCCTAGGCTCCTGCCGCCTGTTCCCCCTCCCCTCAGCAGCTCGAGAAGCCTCAAACGTGCGAAAATGCCTGGGATCATCACTGTGCGTTCGTGGCTTCTCGGACTGCTGAAGGGAGAGGAACTGAGATAGATCTTGCCGCCCATTCCCTCTCCCCTCAGCAGCTTGAGAAGCCTCAAATGTGTGAAAATGCCTAGGATCATCACTGCACGTTCGTGGCTTCTCGGACTGCTGAAGGGAGGGGAATGGAGATAGCTTGGACTCACTGTGGGGTAGGAAGGCAGCGCATGTGCAGTGCCGGAAGCTCGGCTTCTGGGCATGCGCAGAAGAAAATTTCTAAAAAAAATGTAAATTTTTTTTTTAAAAAATGGTGGCACCCAGGCACTGGCAACCAACCGCACCGGTACTGTGACGTCACCAGCGGGCCGCTACCGGTGCTATAGAGTGGACCACACTGGTAGGAACCCACCACTGGTTATAGACTAGATCAGTGTGTTTCAAACTTGATAATTTTAAGAAGTGTGGACTTCAAGTACCAGAATCCCCCAGCCAGCATGCTGGTTGATGAAGTACACACATCTTAAAGTTACTAAGTTTGAAAAACATGGAACTAAATTATAAAGTTAAAAAAAACAATCTTGAAGAAGGCAATGGCAAACAACTTCTATATAGTTTAGCAAGAAAACAAGATGGATGTGTTCATTTAGTTAAGTTTGCCTTGAGAGAGCTTTTGCTATAGAAAATGTCTGCCCTCATTAATTGAGATTTCTTCCATTAGTCATGTCATGTTACTTGCATTCAGAACCTCAGCAACAGCAACGCACAGTAATATATAATTTTTGGTGGTGAAAAGCAAAAGAAGTAATTCCATGTTACATAATAAATATGCTCACAATATCATTAGTACATATTTCCAGCTGAAATCCTGTGATATTTATTTTAATTGCCCAATTAACTAAAAGCAATATATTCTTTTAAAAATTAATACTTAATTTGGTCATTAATTTACATTCTGATCAATTATTGTTGGCTCATATGTGATTTCATGTTGAAAGATGGGTGAGCCTTGCTTATTTGCACTTGGCTGAAAAAAATATTGATTTTTGCTTGTAATAGCTTTTTACATTTATTTATTTGTTAGATTGACTAGAGGCAGTATACATAGCACTCCCCTCTAATTTTTTCCCCTCCCAACGGTAACTCTATGAGGTAATTTGGCTGAAAGAATGATGGCTCCAAAGTCCTCCATGGCTGAGGGTGGAGTTAAACCTGAGTTTCTTTAGTTCTAGTCCATTTTAACCACTACAGAACAGATTAGTTCATTGAGTTTCTAGAATATATTGCCCTAAAAGCTAGTTCTATGCTCTGCTCTGTGATCAGTATTCCCTTGCAACTTTGTCCAAGAGGATATGTATGAATAGTTGATTCAGAATAGATGAGAAAGATAGCTTCTGGGGGTAAGTTATGGAGCACCCATCACTTACCTCCAGAAGTCATGGGTGGTCCATCACTGGAGGGTTTCAAGAGGAGAATGAACAGCCATTTGTCTGGAATCGTATAGGACTGTGATGGTGAACCTATGGCATGCGTGTTGGAAGTGGCACGCAGAGCCATCTCTCCGGGCACATGAGTCGTGGCCCGTTGCTCTTCCAGGTTCTGGTGCAAATGGCCAGCTGGTCTTCATGTGTGTGGGAGCACTTGAAACCACAAGAGACCGGCCACCTGGTCTTCCAGTTTCTGGCATGCATGTGTGCACGAAGACCTGCTGGCTGATGCACATGCGTTTCCCGGAAACCGGAAGGTGGTGCCGAAAATGCCGAAAATGTTCGCCAACACTGGTATAGGGTCTCCTGCTCAAGCAGAGTCTAGTCCAATTATAGTTGAGAACATCATTTGAATACATTTAGGGTGTCAAGGTAGGTGCACACAATTCGGTGCTTATCAGTTGCACTTTTGAACTGAATTGAATGGAATAAACATTGCATCTAACATCAGGAAGGATCTCTGAATTTCAGCCAGTACTAATTATTCTATTAAATTTTTCCCCCAGTAATGCTTGGACAGAAACCAAGCTGGATTTGTACATATATAGACATAAGTGACAGGCTCAAACAGTAGAAAAAAGTGTCTGCCCTACAAAATAGAGAGAATTTCAGCAAGAGATAAATGGAATTAAAAAAAATGTGAATAACATAAGCCTAGCCAGTTTAATCATGTTGTCACCTGATGTCCAGCTACTGTTCTTCAAGCTAATTTCTTCATGTATAAGTTATTTCAAGTTTAATTCATTGGGTCCTTCCAAATAAAGTTTTTGAGATGGAATCATCATGCCAGCTTTGGGAGATGACAAGAGTTCAGATCTCTGACTTCCATTTCAATCTGTCCTTTAATTTCTTTGTCACTTTTTCCTTTATAAGAATCTGTCTGTCTGTTTGTCTGTCTGTCTGTCTGTCTACTTTTTGATTTATTTATTTTGATTTATTTATTCAGTTTGTCAAACATGTACGAGAAAAACAGACATAAGTATAAACATAGACATGAACACAGGAAATGGGGACAAATAAATGGGGACAGAAAGACAGGGACGGTAGGCACGCTGGTGCTCTTATGCACACCCCTTACAGACCTCTTAGGAATGGGGTGAGATCCACAGTAGACAGTTTAAAGTTAAAGTTTTGGGGGTTTGAGGATGTAACAACAGAGTCAGGTAATGCATTCCAGGCATTGACCACTCTGTTGCTGAAGTCTTATTTTCTGCAATCAAGTTTGGAGCAGTTTACCTTGAGTTTGTATCTATTGTTTGCCCGTGTATTATTGTGATTGAAGTTGAAGTAGTCGTTGACAGGTAGGACATTGTACGAGAGTGAGTCAAAACGTAATGCCATTTTCTTTAGGACAGGTATAATTACCAACACAGGAACATGTAGCATACATCAAAATGAAGCTGGTCCTCTGTGGATCACATCCCTACTTCTCAACATAGTCACCGTTTCTCTCAATAGCAATGTTCCGCCTTCGAATGGGAGCATGTATCCCTGTCTCGTAAAATTGTGATGACTGTTCTTTCAGCCACTTCTTCACTACAGTTTTCACTTCCTCGTCACTGGAATAATGTTTGCATCTCACCATCATCTCTTCGGCCCCACGAAAGAGGGTTTGAAACAGCTAGAGAAACCTCTTAACGCCGATCGTGAAGAAACCAGCCTTTTAGGCTGGTCCGGAGACGTGGCTGATAGCGCTAAAGAGGGAAGTGAGAAGAAACAGCCGAAACGAGCGAGGAAGGTGATGGATTTATAAAATCATATTCAGGGGAAAATTTGACGAAGAAGATAGATATTTAATACTACACATTATTACAGCCGCCAGAATTACTTACGCACAAACTTGGAAATTGGATTTAATACCAACAATGATAACTGTGGTCAATAACATTTTGGAAATAGCAGAGATGTGCAAGTTGATGATGGAAATTCAGGACAAAGAACAGATCAGTATATTTCATTCAGGGCATCATCAGTTATCAAATAATGATGGATGTATTCCTATTTATAAAATCACTAACTTAAAAGGAGAAAATATCTTGGAGGAAAATTGTCATATAAGATGTAGACAGAAAAAAGAAATGACCAAGCATGTTGTTTTTTGTCAGCCCTCTGAGATAGGCCAACTCAAGGAACAGAAACCACAAAGACTCCAATATATTGTTGTACGTTTAATAACAGAATCTTGAAAGCCTGTCATAGATTCCCCCTGTCTTCTCCTATGCCATAAAGAATGAAAATGAGTCTCTTTTTCAGAATCCCTCTCTTCTTGAGAGTCTTTACCATCTTTCTTATCTACTAATGGCTCCTGCATACTTTTTGTCACATACTACATTTGCCAACTTTATCTCCATTCTCTAGGTACCTTGGTGTGAAAAAAAAAAGGCTTGGTTTGGAAAGATCCATGGGCTTTCCTTAGACCTCATCTCCTGTGTAGAAGTTGCAGTCCTTATATCGGTTTTGAGCTCATAAAAATCATGGGTTATAAATGAAGCATTACAGCCTTTGGAAGGCATTTGTTCAATACGGGCATCCAGTTTTCTAAAGTACAAAAGTTATGCTCTGCAATTTTAGCTCTTTGGTAGTCTCTTCCAATTTTGGAGCTGCATATATTTATTTGAGAGGTGTGCTGTTTGCCTCAATCGGAATATCACAAATATGACAGGCAGTTGTACCGAAACTGCCTGCATATCACTGGGCAGCTGTCCTATGTGCTTGGATGTAGTTATATGTCCTGTGCCGCTTTGCTGATTGCCTTATCACTATATATGGAGCATTAGAATTGACGTTATCTACTTAAAGCTTCAGAGCCAAGTGGCTTTTGAGCATCTGTTGGGTGAAGTGATATGACAGTTCCAATCATATAAGTTTTAAAAAAAACCACTATAGATCCCCTTTGCTGGTTTGATTGATTTGACAGAACCCCTTTTGAATTAAATCTTTGCACTGAAAATTTTTGCAGCTCACGTAATGACACATTTGGAGAAAATGGGAGGAAATATGATGGCTTTGCATATTTTCCAAATAAGCATGCTTCTGCCTTTGTAATGCCAAATGTTGCATACTGATAGATGTGCACATGGCAATTATATAGTCAACCTAAAGTAATCCAGGTTTTATCTTGCATACCCAAATTAATTTCACTTGAAATTGGTCTTATAACACCGATAAAAAAAGTTACTGCTTTAATGAACCAAACACATCCATTAGCAATGTATCTTTTATTACAAAGTATTAAATGGGTTTAAAGTATAATTAACTCCAAATTAATGTGATGCTCGCGATAACTTAAATTCTGACTCAGATTTCTTTTGATCATTTGGTTTAATCTCATCAATTTCAGCCCTGGGAAACATTATGGATTTGCTTTATACAAATATAGAGAATAGTCTATATCCGTGATGGCGAACCTATGGCACGGGTGCCACAAGTGGCACGCGGAGCCATATTGATGGGCACGCGAGCTCAGGTCTGGCACGCATGCGCGTGCCTCCCGGCTGATTTTTGGGCCTTCTGGGCCCACTGGGAGTCGGGAAACAGGCTGTTTCCAGCCTCTGGAGGGGGTGGGAAAGGCCATTTTCGCCCTCCCCAGGCTCCTAGAAAGGCTCTGGAGCTTGGGGAGAGAAAAAAACGGGCGTGCCATTGCGTGCTGGGAGCAGGAGGGTCACACGTGCATGTGCGGGGGGCACATGGAATTATGGATGTCGGCACACATGCGCGTGACCCCCCCGCAGTCCCCCCCTTTTGGCACATGAACCAAAAAAGGTTTGCCATCACTGGTCTATATAATAGCCTCTATCTACATTTTGCATAACCATGGGCATTTATGGAAATAAACATAATAGAATGCTTATTGTAATATTAAGATAGTAGTCATGCAAAAAAGAATGATGTTGCCAACTAGGAAAAAACAGCTATGCTAACCACTTAGGGAAACCTGAGATTATATGTACAAAGTCAATCTAACTAATTAAAACATATTATCTCTGACAGTCTTTAATGAATTATGATCACAAGTCGTGACACTATCTACAAGGGAGCACCTGATATTTCTAGTAAAATGTTTCATTCCATAATTTTGAAAAAAGCCCACCTCAAAGCATACAAAGAAGAACTAGTAAATAAAATATCCCCCCCCCCCGGTCTAAATAGTAACATTGGTCTCTTGCTTGCTACTAAGCTGACCTCAGGCTACTTGTTATCACTGCAAAGTCTTATATAGTTTAGGAGTTGGATATCTGAAAGGATCCCTGTTCCAGTGGTGAAATCCAATTTTTTTTACTACCGATTCTGTGGGCGTGGTTTGGTGGGCGTGGTGTGGCTTGGTGGGTGTGGCTTGGTGGGTGTGGCAGGGGAAGGATACTGCAAAATCTCCATTCCAACCCCACTCCAGGGGAAGGATACTGCAAGATCCCCATTCCCTCTCCACTGCTGGGGGAAAGGATATTGCAAAATCTCCATTCCCACCCCACTCTGGGGCCAGCCAGAGGTGGTATTTGCCAGTTCTCCAAACAACTCAAAATTTCCGCTACCGGTTCTCCGAACTACTCAAATTTTCTGCTACCAGTTCTCCAGAACATGTCAGAACCTGCTGGATTTCACCCCTGCCCTGTTCCCTTACGTTATAGCCTCTCAACTAAGTTCTAGTCACAGGTAAACATGGAATCATGTATTTATTTGCAACATTTAACTGTAATTTGATATATGCGACCTGGATGGAGGTATTCTTGATACATATGATTCGTTGGGAAATTCCCGTTCAGATCTAATTGAATATAAGTATCATAATTAAACATACCTCCTTATCAACAGTTCTTGATGTTAGGGCTTAGGTTTGCTTTGTTTTATTGAATGTATTGGTTAATGACTGAACTAAAATTACCTCCTTATCTCTGCATTTGTGTCTTCTAATCTGCCTCGTCATTGGCCTTTATCTTGGTTTTCAATATGCTTTCAGTAAGATGTTTTATTTTAATTAATTGTAATTTTTTCATAACATTTGTTTTAAACATTGAAAGACAGATTAAAATGGAATGGTTTGATTATAGGATCACTCAACCAGTTAATCATCGATGTGAACTGCTCATTAAAACTTCCATTCATATAAAAAAGAAAGAATTCCCATGTATTTGACTTAGAATACTGCTGTACTGCTATCTGATTCCTCATTAGTATATGCATATTTCATGAAAATTATTATTTATGTACAACTATACACTTCCTGCACCAGTTTTTTAAAATTTGTATTACATACAGTCCTTCTTTCTTTTCATTCTTAGAACATAAAATTCCCTGAAGGCATAGCCTTCACTGGGCCTTTGATTTGAAGCTTTTGATTGAAAAGCGATTCACTGAATCACCTCCTTGAATCAAATTTTCAGGTTAAGCCTAGAATTGGTTTGTCATGTCAAATTGTACCAGACACCTTCAAATTGTTTCAACAGTTCAATACATTTTTGTCCATTCATGCATGTACCTTTATCAAACTGAATTTTCAATCTGGTTCAGCAATTCAAGGAGATGATTCGGCTCCACCACTCGACTTTTCAAATAACATCGACAAAATAACATCGACAGTTTGAACTGACTGACTGAATGATTTAATTCACAATGACAACCTGAATCAGATCTTGCCTGATCTGCACCTCTTGTATCTGCCATGATTGTCACACTAAAGTTCCAGGCTAACTTGATAAATATTCTCTATGATCATGAAAGGCATTAACTGCTAATAAGTACATACCTAGAATATAAGCTCCAAGATTCAACTAGTGATGGTTCCTGATATGGAAGAAAGCAGGATTGAAATCTACATAATTGTAAACAAGAATTCTAAAAACACCAAGATTATGAATAAGGGTTTCATTTTGCTGGGGAGGAAAAATGAGAGAGGATTTGAAAGGGACAGTAATTTGTTATGGTTGTCTTTAAAATTCTGATTCAGAACTTTACCATTAAAACTGTGGAGGAAAAATTACTTGCTGGATTATTAAAGAAATTTAAACCAAGTGTGTGTTGATAGATGGTAGATAGATAGATAGATAGATAGATAGATAGATAGATAGATAGATAGATAGATAGATAGATGGATGGATGGATGGATGGATGGATGGATGGATGGATGGATGGATGGATGGATGGATGGATGGATGGATGGATGGATGGATGGATGGATGGATGGATGGATAGATAGATAGATAGATAGATAGATAGATAGATAGATAGATAGATAGATAGATAGATAGATAGATACAAGACAAGACAAGACAAGACAAGACAAGACAGATAATTGGTTATTTACTTACTCAAATCTATACTGAACTATTATTCCTTAAAAATAACTTGAAATCCTTCATTTAACTTGGAGAAATGAGGGGAGGAATAGCATAAGAGACCAAAACCATGTAAATAACAGACATGACATCTGTGGAAGCTTTTATATTTAAATGTTTACATTATAGGTGGTGTTTTTTCATACTGATTGAGAAAGAATTCTGAAAGTATATCTTAACTGGAAAATTCCAAGAGGAAAATTCCATTGATAAGAAAAATTCATATTTGCTACTGCAAAGCCTGATTCCTAATTAAATGAATTTTCATGGGCATCATTTGAATGTTAACACCAATCCCAATTCTTGTTGAATTCTGCACCAGTGCCATCTTTTCCTACAGAGGGAGAAAAATGGGGGGGGGGGAATTGTTGGGAGTCATTTGAGCCTTTCAAGGTAGAAATTACATGAACACCCATTCCCTTCTGCAAGTTCAATTTTATGTCCAGTCTTCCCTTTACCAGAATGATTTAACCTTCTGCTCTATGGCATGTGTGACTTATACGGTGCAGTGAATTAAAAGTTACAGCCTTTATGTTCTGTGGGTGTAGGAAAAAAAGTATAACTGCACACATTAGCATTTAATTTTCTTCAACTGCCTGTCAGATGAACATCCCGTAGGATTGTATTTAATTTGTATGTGAAAGTTGGAAGGCGTTCTGCTTTTGCATTGCTATATTGCACAGCTAGTTTTCAATTAAAAGTCTCCCCTATGGTATGCTATACCTGCAGAACGCTAATAGAAAAGGGATTGGCTAAAGAATTAGACATGTGTGCCATCTTTGTTGCTGTATCTTCAGAAAAGTAGTCAACTATCGTTCATGTCTGTTACCCAACAGGAAAATATATTTTCCATCCATAGCTTTCCCACTTGAATTAGTTCGGCTGAATTAGCTAAAATTGGCATGCATCTTTTTTTTTAAATAATCTCCTTTTAGCGATAACATGATTTTCTTTCAGGTGTGTTTTATCAAAAATACCTTTAAGCAAAAAGGAGAAAATAATAACTGAGCAATTTATTTGGATTCATCAGTATGTACCGTATATGTGAACATGTATATGAATATACAAAAAACTACTATTAAACAGGGTTTTTTATGGAATAGTGAGAAGGAAAAAAAGATTAATGCCTAATATAGTTGTTGTTACATTATAGTGAATGGACACTGAAATTGGAGATTTTACTCTGGTCTGAATATGATGCTTTCTAGATAGCTTGGGATACATTGGCTCAGATTTGTGGGAGTTGCAGTTACAATACATCTGAATGACATCAGAAATAATGGCCTCAGTAAGTGAATGCAATGACAAAAAAGAAGCACCATAGTCATTATCTGTTACTTGTTATATAATTACCCTGTTTACCCCGAAATAAGACATCCCCTGATAATAAGCCCAATTAGGCTTTTGAGTGCATGGCAATAAGGCCAAGCGCTTATTTCAGGGTTCAAAAAAATATTAGACAGGGTCTTATTTTGGGGAAAACACAGTATTTTCTATTTTTGTTGAAAAATCAAAACATACTTCATAAATTTGCTGATTTCTCCTAAGGGAAAAATGTCTGAAGCCCTTCCCAATCTTTGAAGAATAAGTTATATTGCAATAAATCAGTAAGCCTGTTTGTAGAAAAGATGCACATATATTACTTAGATCACTTTAATATTCTCAATCATTTGTCTTCTATTTTGGCAGTTTCCCGGTCAAAATATACTCAAGAAAAAAAAAAGAACAGATCCTCAAATACAGGTAGTCAGTGGTGGGTTCCTACCAGTGTGGTCCACTCTATTGCACCGGTAGCGGCGGGCTGGTGATGTCATCAAGAGGCTACTGACCCGGTGTGGTCGGTTGCCAGTGCCTAGGAGCCACCATGTTTTTTTGCGATTTTTTTTTGCGATTTTTTGCTTCTGCCCATGCGTGGAAGCAAAATTGCGCCGAAATCTCATGAGGGGACGCGCATGTGAGAGAGATTTCAGCGACATTTTGCTTTCATGCATGCGCGGAAGCAAAAAATTGCCAAAATCGTGTGTGCGTGCATGTCCCCTCGCAAGATTTTGGCACGATTTTGCTTCCGTGCATGCACAGAAGCAAAATTGTGCGAGGGGCGCACACACGCAGCATGCGCACGCATGCATGAAACACACACGTGCCTGAAATGTGGTGATGCGCGCGCACTGCACCGGTAGCAAGGCAAGTGAGCAACCCGCCCCTGCAGATAGTCCTCGACTTATGACTATAATTAGGACTGGAAATCTAATTGTAAATCATTGTGATCTTAAATCAAGTAGCTCACATGATCAGACATGTTTTTTTTCTGATATTTTCATGGCAATCAGTAAGTGAATTATTGTGGTTGTCAAGCTACATGGACATTAAACATTCTTCTGAATTGGTGTTTTTGCCGGCAACCAGCAAAAAATTCTTAAAATTGTGGTCATGTGACTAGGCACCTGAAATGCTGTCACATGACTGAGGGGGGGAATATTTTATGATAGCCAGAAATGCTTCCTTGGCCATAAAGCACCCGTCCTGAATCCAAGGCTATTGTACCACCCAGAACAGTCATAAAATGATTGTTCGTCAGTCCAGGTCTACCTGTAGTTTCTTTTTATTGTCAGCTCTTAAACTGCAGGACACCTGGTGACAGCAATGATATGGCCATTTGTCTAGGATGCTGTAGGACTCCTGCTTGAGCGGGGGGTTGGACTAGGTGACCTACAAGGTCCCTTCCAACACTAATAATAATCTACTCTAAACCATCAACTTCTAGCCCTATGATTCTGTGAGTCTATGAGTCTATGATTCTAAGTTAAAGTGGTTGTTTTTTCTGTCTTAAAAGTATTAGGGAGACATTATTTTTAAGGTGTGCCCCAGTCTTTACCTCATAATTTTGGAACATTGGGTTCCGGAGTTAATTTTGGCAACCTAGCAGAATTTTATTTCCTAGTTTTAATATAAAGACCTGAAAAGGCTATATTAAAAAGACATTAGGGGTAAAAAAAAAATACTGAGAAATGGTAGAGCCATTATGCCAAGTTTTCCAGACAGCATGACTGCAAATATATTGTAGTTCATGATCTGTGTTTATAAAAATTTGATCCAGTTACTCGTGGAAATGGAAAGACTGGAATTAATGGGAGTCTGTTTGGGAAAAAAAAGAATTATAAGAAGATTCAACGGTTGCAATTTATTTATGAAGAGCTTTACCCATATTGAGTATTTAACTATTGTCAAAAAAGTGATTTTCTTTTCCTGGAAGGCAGATTGTAATTTGGATTCTGAAGTCTAGCTAATGAAAACAGAAAGCTCTCAGTCTTTCAACCAACTTTGTACTGATAGACACTCAGGGTTGGACTTTATGATTTTGTAATAAATTGTAAAAACGTAATACAAGTATTTTGCTATCAAAGAAAAATAGTGACTTTTTCTGAGATCTTTGCACTTCTTCATTTTAACTGGAATGGAGGTTTAAAGCTTATCTTGTGTTAGATTCTTGATATATAATAAACCACCCTTAAAAATATAGTTGCCTCTTGTGAAGCAATATTGAGAAAAAAGTCAATTCCCATCTTTTGGGATCCCTATCTTATTCGGAAATCCTCATTTATTTATTTATCCAATTTATATGCCACCGATTTTGCAACAACAACAACAACAACAACAACAACAATAATAACAACAACAGAGTTGGAAGGGACCTTGGAAGTCTTCTAGTCCAACCCCCTGCTTAGGCAGGAAACCCTACACTACTTCAGACAAATGGTTATCCAACATCTTCTTAAAAACATCCAGTGTTGGAGCATTCACAACTTCTGGAGGCAAGCTGTTCCACTGATTAATTGTTCTAACTGTCAGGAAATTTCTCCTTAGTTCTAAGTTGCTTCTCTCCTTGTTTAGTTTCCACCCATTGCTTCTTGTTCTACCCTCAGGTGCTTTGAAGAATAATTTGACTCCCTCTTCTTTGTGGCAACCCCTGAGATATTGGAACACTGCTATCATATCTCCCCTAGTCCTTATGGGCAAGTAACGTGAATTTTAAACAAAATCAATAGGATAAAAAAACATATTATGTGTACCAAGGAGCAGAATAGAATAGAATTCTTTATTGGCCAAATGTGATTGGACACACAAGGAATTTGTCTTTGGTGCATATGCTCTCAGTGAACATCAAGAAAAAATAAAATATATTCGTCAAGAATCATAAGATACAACACTTAGTAATACTCATAGGATACTAATAAGCAATCAAATCATACTAGGAAACAATAAAAGCAATATATGTTGTTAAGATACAAGCAACATGGATATAGCCATAAGCATAAGTCCAATTATCAATACATTAATACCAGCCTCACAGATTCCACTCACTTCCTGCTCTTTGGGGGAAGCATCAAAATTGTAAGGCTTTCTGGAATCCCAACAAGATTGAGTCCAGCCAAACTTTGGAAAGTGGTGATATGATGTTCCAAAGCGAAGCCATTGCAGCAGAAAAGGCCCCCTTCTTGGGTCTACCAGATGGCATTCTTCTTTATATATAATACCTTTTATAAAGGTTTACAGATGCAAAAATAAAAACTAATATAAAGTAAGGAAAAAGGAAGTGTGAAGGAAAAAATTGAAAAATGAGGAAAAAACAGTAAACAAACAGAGAAATCAAGAACATAGTAAAAACAAATTATTACTAAACTTTGATAAAAACAATTTAAAATGGAATGTGATAAAATACAATTTAAAATGAAATTGGAACAAAACACGATTTA
This sequence comes from Diadophis punctatus similis, assembly GCA_023053685.1. NCBI lineage: Eukaryota > Metazoa > Chordata > Lepidosauria > Squamata > Dipsadidae > Diadophis > Diadophis punctatus. The sequence continues at coordinate 3,203,903 of JALIGW010000013.1, forward strand.
AAATGAAGTTGGAATAAAATACAGTCTAAAATGAAATTGAATAAAATACAGTAATTTAAGATATAGATAAAATATGATAAAATTATATTTCGGTGTCACCCCTGCAATCTACCCCAATCAGTCCCACGTATGCAGATCTCAACCGAACCATTTTGTTTAAGGACTGTGCTGTGTTAAATGTTATTTTCAGGTTCTGGCTGCACATAAGGTAAGTTGTTTTGATATGGGGATCCCAATGGGTCATTCGTTTGGTATATAGACCAAGGTACCTGTCTCTCACCCCCTTATACAAGCAACAGTCACATAGGATGTGAGCCAGGTCTTCTACCTTTGCTGCTTCGCAAATGCAGAGATGCTCCTTGCAGGGAAATAAACAAACAAACAAACAAACAAACAGATTTTTTAAAAAGTCCTTAACATTGAATAAAGCTTCTTTTGTCAAGGATTGAAGAAGACTTGCTTTTCTGAAGGTTCTTAATATCCAAAAGGCTGTTAACAAGCAATTTGCTGAAGTGATTAAGAAAGATAATATTTGAACCCTGTGTCCATAAAAGATCTGGAATGTGGCTTGGGCAAAGATGATTCCCTCAGCTCCCAGCACTCTAAACCAGTGGTGGGTTGCTCCCGGTTCGGCCCAGTTCTGCGAACCGGTAGCGGCAGTGGGAGGCTCTGCCCACCCACCTGGGAGGCTCCGCCCACCCACCCGGGACACTTCTGTGCATGCGCAGAAGCATCGTGCGTGCGTGCGAACCAGTTGCAATGGGTTTTAGAACCTACTACTGCTCTAAACCCTGCCAGAGACTGCTGTCTTATGGTCTTCTCATGGACAGCCATTGTATAGAGAGCTTGCGGGTAATCATCGACCTCTCCTTTATATGGAGAGAAATTCCAAGGAGTCAATCAATCAATCAATCAATTCATCAGGTCCTCACTGCACCATGGTTGCTGGCTCCATTCTGTGTAGACTTATCTTCAGTCCACCATTGTTCCCCTGGAAGTCCAGATGACAATCTTTAATAGATGGAACCCAAAGCGTTTTGTCCTGCAAACTTTAATAGGATGGATTGAAAATATTGGAGAAAATCCAACCAGTAGCCCAGACCTATGCCATTATAGATGACAACTGCCAACTTCTAAATGAAATTCATAATTCACATAATGCTTGCATGTGTCTCCCCTGATAGCATCTGTTTGATGCTCAAAAACTAATAAATAAAAGTGTCCAAGATCAAATGTGAAATAGGTAGCTTCTCCCTAAGGGAAACATATTCAAGAATTTTACACATTCATATGATAAATGGGAAGTTAGACACATGAGTGTTTTATGCGACTGATGTTTGGTGAACTTCTCTACTGTAAAGGAACCAAAGTCTTCTAGTAATGATTCAACCTTTTATGTTTATAAGAGAGCCTGAAGTACATAAATAATAGTGGCAGATGAACTGGATACGTGAGACATCTGCTTACTGTATCATTTGGTTAATAAAAAATATAATGAGGTCTGTATGTTATGCAAAAGTGGTAAGCAATAGTCACTAATGAGGTCTGTGTTACCTAATGAAATGCAATAGCATTAAAGTGATTTCACAGCATTTTCTTTTAATTTCCTTCCCATTTACTAAAAGAACTCAATTTTCTTACAAGTGCGAGCATTTAAGTGCAATTATTCCATGGATCAGTGCAATGGTTTGTCATTTAGAAACTGGGACTAATGGATGAATACTGAGTAAAAAGAAAGAAAAATAACATTACATTTAAATTTTCTACTATCTCCCTTTCTTTTGGGCCACTAATATAACCTCCTTACAAAGCAGACTTACATTATCTCATCTCCCACAGTAAACTCCCACTGATTTAGTTGTAGCATACAAGTGGGTAAAGAGCTTTACCTTCTTCCCCAGATATTCTTGTCACAAACAACAGAGAGAGAGAGAGAGAGAGAGAGAGAGAGAGAGAGAGATTAAGATGATTGAGATTGAGATTGAGATTGAGATTGAGATTGAGATTGAGATTTATACCCTATCTTGGTCCTCGCCTTGGAGCTTCCTGTTCCTGTGTAAGAAATGTACTCTGATTGGTTGTCAGACTCCCATGGGGCCATGCAAGGGTAACTTTGTAGGTTGTCTTGAGTCCCAGGCCTGGTTGAATCTTGCTGGGTTATGATGTAATGAAGGGGCTTTGGGCAATTCCTATTATGGCTTAATGACTTTGTCCTGGTTTGGATCTTGAATGAGGGTTAATCCTATCATGTCCTGAGGGCCATGTCTTTTGTGTTGTAGATAAGCTGGCCCAGCCTTTTTGGGGCTATTAGCAGAGATGGGGGCTGCTTTCCAGCAGAGGGGTAAGTGCCTGGAACTCACTACCTGACATTGTGGTTTCATCACCAAACCCCCAAAATTTTACCCTTAGACTGTCCACTGTTGACCTCACCCGATTCCTAAGAGGTAAGTAAGGGGTGTGCATAAGTGCACCAGCGTGCCTACCGTCCCTGTCCTAACGTTCCCTCTTATCAGTATCCATTTTATGTATATAAACAATGTTATATCTATGTATATTACCAACACGTACTTGACAAAAATAAATAAATAAATAAACAAACAAACAAACAAACAAACAAATAAATAAATAAATAAATATAAATAAATAAATGTTTCTCCTTTTCTCATCCAGGAAGGTATAATATTCTGCCTTTTTAGTATTTCCTAGAAAATTTCATTCTTCAAGGAGAGGGGTGGGTGCTAACTTCCTACAGTGGTTGGCATCATCGTCAAATAACATCTACCATTAGCATCTGCTGCAAATTTGTGTGCTGTAAATCAAACCGCTGACTTCTAATCCCTTTTTATTTGTAGACAAATGACTGTAGGTTCCATAATGGCTCAGTAGGCTTTGTTAGGTAATAAAATTGAAGGGTAACTACAGATGATTCTTTGCTTGGAAGAAAACAGACAAAAGAAAATTGGGCTGGCGAAAAGCCATTTCTCCATATTGGCTTTTGTAAATGAGCATTTGAGACTACCTCCTAATGACACCCATTTAGTCAGAACGCTCATGATGTGCTTCAAAACCTCAAATATGCTCATCAGGGCTAGAGTTATTCATGTACTGCTATATTATTGCCAGAAATTGACCATTTCAAAGAAAAATGGGATATCCATGGCTGATATATAAGATAAGTCCAAAGATTTCATCAAGTGCAAAGTTACATTTTGCCCTGTATATATATATATATGGCATATATATATGGCATATATATATGGCATATATATATGGCATTTATCAGCAAAAAATCCTACACACACACACACACACACACACACACACACACACACACACACACACACACACACACACACACACACACACACACACACACACACATATATATATATATATATATATATATATATATATATATATATATATATATATATATATATATATATATTTTCTGAGGTTTTCGCGGGTGTTTGTATGTAGGTCTTTGGGTATTCGGGTTTTCTCCCGCGTGAAATTGGAAGTGTCTTGGCGACGTTTCGATGAAGTCTCATTCATCATCTTCAGGCTGGAAGCAGGAAGCAGAAGACACCAGCCTGAAGATGATGAATGAGACTTCATCAAAACGTCGCCAAGACACTTCCAATTTCACGCGGGAGAAAACCCGAATACCCAAAGACCTACATATATATATATATATATATATATATATATATATATATATATATATATATATATATATATATATATATGTATATGTATATGTATATGTATATGTATATGTATATGTATATGTATATGTATATGTATATGTATATGTATATGTATATGTATATGTATATGTATATATATATATATATGTATGTATATGTGTATATATGTGTATATGTGTATATATGTATATATGTATATATGTATATATGTATATATGTATATATGTATATATGTATATATGTATATATGTATATATGTATATATGTATATATATATATGCCAACATTTTGCTCATGGATTTTAAAAATAAAATTGACAAATATTCACATTTTGTTTAGGCTGGCTTTTAAAAAGGACAACTTAAGATTGTATTCCTTCTGGAGTTTAAATAAATAGAAAAGGGAGGGAGGGAGGCTAGAAAATAAATTCCTTGAAGACAATTTTGACAAATATGCAAATCTTAAAATTAAATTAAATTAATTCCTTCCCATGCTTTTCTGAAATATTTTAATAATGCTACTCCACTTTACTATTCTTCAAGTGAAGTGTACCCTGTGTTTATAGTTTTATAGCCATCATTATGACATATTAATGTGGTTCTTGTTGCTTGATAGTTTTCTGGCTCACTCATTCATTTGGTTTAGACTGGAATTCTCAACAATAAGAAATGCATTTGTAATTTTTTGTAAGTTGAAAAAATGTAGCCATTAACTGTAACTTAATGCAATAGATTCATAAATGTAGTTTAATACTTCAGATGTATTACTGGGGATCAATATGGTAAAGACTGTTGTTTAATAATGACAATTGGAAACACAATGTTTATAATTTTCCTGAAGGCATGTTCCACTTCAATTAAAACAAATTAGGTCACATTATTTGTTTTATTGCATTAGCTTAATAGGAATCCACACTGGTTTAAGTTTAGCAAATAATAACATTGTTTCTTTTCCAGTTAAGGGGAAACAAAAAACAACAAAGAATGCAAACAACACCAGGGTGCTTTTATCCCATAGACTGAGTTAAAGAGAATGTCTCTTTTAAATTGTGTCAATGTGTAAATGCTTGTTTGATTGCCAAGGCCCTGCCTAGTCAGCCACCTCTTGAGTATACCTCCAAATTGGTTAATCAACAACTTGGCATGAGATTCAGTCCAACTCTATAAATTATCAGTGATCTAGAGAGTGTCATTCTGAGTCATACTTCATGGTATTGTGGGAAGTATACCCCAAAAGGACAGTGCCAGAAACCTCATAGCACCAGAACCTTGAGCCAGCCCTTCCCCCTTTAAGAAAACCAAGAAGCACCAGCTGAAATGAAAAACTCAGAAAGGCTGCTACAAAAGGAATACTTAAGTACAGCCATTAAGATAAGGGGAATCAGGCTAAAAATAACTCACCTGGAACTCTTTCCTGGGAGACTTAACCCCCAGGATAGGAAAGACAAAGCCCCAGGAACAGGATTAACCCATTAAGGCAGGAAGCCATGATCCAAGGCAGGGGTGGGTTCCACTTACCTTCGCCACCGGTTCGCATCGCGATGTTTCGTGTGTGCATGTTTGATACGCTCGCACGCGTGCATCCACTCATGCAATTCTGCTTCCGTGCATGCTCAGTAGCTAGAATCAGCCTGAAACACAGCTGAGGAGCTGATCAGCTGTGGTTCAGGAGAAGGAATAAAGGTTAGTATAATCCCAGGGGTGGGCAGAAGGGCCCTTTTTCAAGCAGCAGCAGAGGAAAAAAACTTCCGAACAGTAAAAAATTTGGAAAAAATTCCAAAAAAAAGATGGCAGTGCCCACGGATGACACTGACCGAACCGGATTCGTGATGCCATCGTGACATCACCAGTGGGTCACTACCAGTTTGGGCGATCCGGTCTGAACCGGTCTGAACCCACCCCTGATCCAAGGCAATCACTTTAACTAGAGGCACACAAATAAACCCATCAAACTGCAGGAGCTTCAAAGGGGAATTAAGAATAAAAGGCTCAGTCACACCGGCTTGCAACCCAGGAATGCTTGAGCTGTGTCACATCTGCTTTTTGCCTTCCTTCATTAAAGAATCCCACTTTCTGGCAGCTACTGTTGTGGCCCGCCAGCAGCCTGTGCAGCCAGGGCCTTTGGAACCTCCAGCACCTCTTGGCAATGATGGGAAAGGAGGGGCTACTCCTTTCCTGAATGTAAGAGCACACAGGGCTGCCAAGAGGCAGGAAGGTTTACTCCGGAGAAGGTGTCCTTGGAAGTAAGGTTGGGGGCTAATTGGCCACTCCCCTAGTCTATTTAAGAACAGTCGATGCAGCTGGCAAGCTGCAGGAAACAACTCTTCATAATCACCTGGTGTAGCGGATTCAGAAAATGTCTCTTCGGCCCTGGTTTTCCTGTGTTATCTGTTCAGCTAATTGCTTCTGGGAGTCTTGCCAAGCCACAGTAAGAGTACTGATATTGGACAAGACTATTGCATCAAGAATTGAGTTGTTGTACTTTGGACTTTTGTCAGGCTGTTAATGACTGAATTAACAGCCTTGGTTCCTTAAATACTGATTGAAAACGTATCTTTATTTGAACAAATTACTAAGAAAGCTTACTAGTAGTCTTTATGTAATTAAAATAAGGTTTGCATGGACTTGGTGTGTGCTGCGTTCTTTGTGGTTCGTAGCTGGGGCAGAACAGTTACTTCCGAATTCATTTCTTTTCAGCCTCTGTGGTACTTCCCAGCTGGGAACGAACCAGGGAAATTTCTTCCAACAGTATCTTTCATTTTCTGCATCTCCACTGGTGATGTCCACCAGGATGAGTGAGTTTCATTTAGTGATCTCCACCAGGGGTGATAGGATACTATCTTGGAGTAGACATTGATAGAGGAAAACCTTCTTAGTCTATGGAGACAAAAAAATAGAAGGTGTCTGGTAACACAATTTCTGATTAAAACAGGGTGGTTTTTTTTCCATCAGCTGCAGCTCACTTCATCAGATGCAAAGTGTTGGTAAACTGATACAGGATTTAAATTGGGATGGGGTAGGATAGGAAGAGAAGACAAGCTGGTTTTGCAGATGCAGGTTACATGTAAGTAACTTCATGAATTAAGAATAGTGGGGTTAAAACCCATTGTTTTTCCTGAGACTTTTTCCTATATAAATGAATTCAGCAATTTCTCACTCATTGGCGCAAGACTTCCAAAAGACGTCACTTTGAGGTTTACCATAGAGTATCCTGGGATGTTAAAATATTACTTTGTCCTTGTTTTGAGTTCTGATGCCAGACTTGTGTCCATTAATTGTTTAGCATAAACTTTGTTATATTTGCCAAATATTTGTCCATCTGTCCCATATTCAGTAGATCCAGAGGAGCCTTGCTAGCAGATTATAATATATTATATCACATTAGAGGAACAGCATGTGAAGGTGTCTCTAGTATTTTTGTGCGTGTTTGTTAGGTGTAGATATTGGTGTAGATATAAGGTAAAGTAGACATTTAAGTTCGTTTCAGGGTGCTCCATGTTAGCATTATTGTTATGTTGTTTCTTGTTGCTTGTGAGAATCTACTTGTGTGGTTGTTTTTGTACAAGTATCGGCCTGAGAAAGTTCAGTGTTGTTCAGTATGAGCTGTAGTTATTAATGAGTGGTTTGAGCTTTGAGCTGTAGGTAACAACTAGTGATATTCTGTTGTTCTGTTTCTGTGGTTGCCTTTTAATAGGTTCTCCATAGGAATTGATTTGGCTCTATTGATTTGTCTATTTTCACTAGGTGGGTTGTTCAGTTTCCCAAATGCCTGGTTTAATTGAGCATCTCTATCAAGTAGATCAGCACAAATGCAGTTGCAACACAAGAGTCTGGCTATAGAAGATGGATTTAGTGATGTGTGTTCTGGGTAGAAGCTGGAAGAATATAGACATGCAAGGCAATCTGTAGGTTTTCTATATAATAGGTTATTTATGTGTCTATTGTACAGCTTTGGGGTAGAGCACATATAAGTGTCACTAGTCCACTGAATTCAAAGTACTCATAGTTCAAGTCCATAAATACCTTGAGTATCATAGGTTTGCACATTCAGTGGTGGATCTGATTATTTCTACTTGAATATAATTAGTTCTCTGGAGAAGTCTCTAATGTTGGAAAAAAAATGGAAAGTAATAGAACAGGGGTGTCAAATTCAAGGGCTGTGGCCCAGATCTGGCCCATGGGGTGCTTAGATCTGGCCCTCGGGGTCGCCCTGGAAACAGCAAAGGATCAGGCCTGTGGTGCCTCTGCCAGGGAAAATGGAACTCGGGAGGGATGCGTGTGGCCCTCCCGAGCTCCAGTTTCCCTAACAGAGGGTTGCAGGAGGCCGTCGCAGCCGGAAACGGAGCTCGGGAGCCTGTTTTCACTGGCAGAGCACTCGGGACACCAAAGGCAAGTACATCAAGCTGGCCACTCCCACCCTGGCCGCACCCACCCTGGCCAGCCCCCCTGAGGTCAAATACAACCCTGATGCGGCCCTCAATGAAATTGAGTTTGACACCCCTGTAATAGAAGAAGAGGACAACCAGCAGCAAGGGTTAATTACAGCAGCAACTTGTACAATGTTGGAAGATCTAAGGGACTATGTTTGGGAAACATCGTTCTGAAGAATATACATGTGGTCATAGAGTATGACATGATGCCAAATAGTCAATCACTTGCACAGCCAGAATATTTAGGAAGAGTAGACGTTCAGCTTAATTATAAAACCAGACTAGGTTTTATTTGGATTTCAAGGCTATTTATCATGGTCCATCCTTCATTAGCCACAATTATTGTTTCATTTTATTGAATCATCTTGCAAACTTGTTTGTCTGGTTAGATTGGTCCAAAAAGCACAGTAAAGGGATCCCTGGGTCTATATTATACTGTACAATAGCACTATTTCTTTGTGTTCCCTTCAATGACTCATATGGAGTTTGGTGAATTGCTGTCTCTGAATCGAGTGGTGGATAAGCAGGGAAGTTTGTGCATCTTAGACTGTGGAAGAGAACTCCCACCAGAGATCCGGAATTTCCCCACTCTACTGGCCTTCCGTAAAGCCGTGAAAACATGGCTCTTCCGGCAGGCGGGGTGAAGAAGAGTGGATTCCCCCATGTATGAATGGTTTTTAAATGTAATGCAATGTTTTAAAATTATTTTATTGTATCTTTCTTATTTCTGTTGTACGCCGCCCTGAGTCCTACGGGATTGACCAGCCTATAAGAACTTTAAATTAAATTAAATTAAATTAAATTAAATTAAATTAAATTAAATTAAATTAAATTAAATTAAATTAAATTAAATTAAATTAAATTAAATTAAATTAAATTAAATTAAATTAAATTAAATTAAATTAAAGTTAAGAGCAACCATATAGCTATGTTTTTAACTCTTGCGCTACTTAAATAATCTTGGTAAATTTAAGTTCTACATAGGGACTCCAAAGTTCTGTATTTTAAATTCTACTCTTAAAAAGGGTGACCAGTCCTTAATGGTTAAGCTTCTATTTGGCTAAATTTCTGTTTCTGTACCCAGGGATTAGCTAATCTGTAGAGCAGAAATGCAGGGAATGTAAACATGACAACCATATCCAATGGATGAGATTAAGACTGTGAGAAAAGGAAGTGAAAGACCTCACTCCAGATAGGACAGTGACCTAAAAAAAGCATGCAAAAATAAACCATGGTAATGGGATAATAATTCTATATCATCTTTCCTGCCTTGTCAAAGACTGTCAACTTTCTTAGTTCACATCTCTAGGGACTTTCTGCCTAGTTTATGCCTGTCCCGAAAGACCCTAACAGGCAAAGTACATTTATATCCAAACTTACCTATCAACAAATGGAGCTTTATCTTCATAAACAGCTTGAAAGTTAAGAAGGTAACCTAGGCCGCCTGCATTTTTCAAAATAACTTATCAACCAAAACATTGATCCTTTTCATTCTATCTAATTTCTATTTCTTTTTCTTTTCTTCCTTAAATAAACACTTCCTTATGGGGCATGCATAAGCGCACCAGCGTGCCTACCGTCCCGGTCCTAAAGTCCCCATGTATTCAAAAAATATCATGTACTCAAAACCATGCTTGTACTTATTATATATTCATATTAATGTTTATACTTTGTCTGTAATCATATACACGTTTGAGAAAATAAATAAAATAAATGTGTTTATGTTCCTTATCAAATTTGGTGATGACTTGATCTCTAAGCCCACTTCATCATCACCTTGTTAAGTAAAAATTCTATTTCATTTCAGTACAGTTCATAATTTGAGGCATTGGTGCTCATTTTTGAATGGTGGCATTTTTAAAAATTAGAGCAGACTTTATAAAATAATGAATTATCCACACTTGTTGATCACTTGTCAGCTGATAATGTGGGCAAGACTGAAATTATTATCCAGGATGACAGTATGACAAAAATAAAGGTACTCTATGGTATTTGGGGGTAAAATATTTTCGAGCTTGAGAATGTATCCAAAGTTGAGAATGGTTCCGTATTATTCAGCATAACAATAGTCATCATCATCTTTTAATGACCCCATAATCCCTTGCAGGGTGGAGTCTGGGCAACTGAATGGAGCTAGCAGCGTGTTTAATCGCCGGGTGCCCTTCCTGTTGCCAATGCGGAGTTTTGTTCAGCAGATATATTCTCATTGTGCCCAGAGAGAGAAATATCCACTTCTACCTAGGATTGAACTCACAGCCTCCTGATTGTGAGGGCAATTCAGCATAACAATAGTGAAAAAAAAAATTATCTAAATACAGATATTTTACCAATTATCTGTATTTGGTAAAAAGTTTTGGAAAATTATTGTGTCCATTATTGCTCAATCTTGCTAAGATGCTTAAGAATGTACTTTATGTCCCCATTCATCATTGTTACAAGAAGTTGTAGGTTTACGTTTTGGCCTTGTGCATCATAAAACAATCCAGTAATGCAAGAATAAATGTACCTTTGGGTTTTGTTGTAAAAAGAAATCCGCTGCCTATATAGTTTCTTCTTGTAATCATTCTGACAGATTGATGTTCATTTTGAAGCTGTCACATTTTTATTGGGCTGGACTTTACAGAAGAATGGCTGACAATATCCAATTTAATTGGCACAAATCCAGACCAGAGGTGGGTTCCTCCCGATTCGGACCGGTTCGCCCGAACCGGTAGTGACCCGCTGGTGACGTCACAATGATATCACCGACCCGGTCAGTGCTGGTTAGTGGGCGCCGCCATCTTTTTTTTAATTATTTTTTTAATTATTTATTTATTTATTTTTTCCTTCAGTTCCGGCACTTTGCATGCAGTCACCATCTTTTTTTTGGCTTTGTTTGGGGTTTTTTTTGGATTTTTCGTTACTGTGCATGCGCGCGCCCATGCGGCGTGCCCACGCAGCGCGGGAGGGAGCGAACCGGCAGCAAGGTAAGTTGGAACCCACCCCTGATCCAGACACTGCTGTTTCTGTTAATATTATTCACATCCTTTTATTATCATCTAAGCACATAATACCAATATCATTTACAATTCTGCTATAAAGAGAGAGAATGTGCAGAAAATGTGCAAAAATTAAGACCCAGGAAGATCTATTGAAACTGGAAAAAGCCCAGAATCTTGAAGAAAGAATGCAGATGAATAATGCTTCAACAGTTATATCATATATCTAAACATGAAGAGCAAATAGCAAACAAATTTACAGAACAATGTAACCTGTTGTTTATGGTGAGAGAATACAGCTACTCTATATTAGGCCTAACTGAAAAACTGAGGGCCCATGGGCATACCAACAACAATAAATTAATATGGAAGTCTCAAATTGATATAGAACTATGCAGAAATGATGGTTATGTTATTGCTAAAAGGTATAAACTTTTATTGAAATATGAGATGGAAGTAGAGAAAGAGTGTATGGTAAAATGGGCTAAAAACTTTGGATACACATGGATCAGTAGAGAAAATGTCACTAAAAGATCTGAAATCACGAAAATACCTTGTAATTAACCTATCATGTACCATATTTTTAAATTTTTTTAATTTTTTTTAGTTTGTCAAGCATGCATGAGAAAACAATTATAAGTATGAACATAACATATAAACATATAAGTATAAACAGGTAAAGTATATGCATAAGAAATGAGTACAAATAATGGAAACAGTAGGACAGGGATGGTAGGCACACTGGTGCGCTTATGCACGCTCCCTTACAGACCTCTCAGGAAATGGAGTGAGCTCCTGTTACTTGTCCCAGATTCCGCCAACCTAGCAGTTTGAAAGCATGTAGAAATGCAAGTAGAAAAATAGGGACCACCTTTGGTGGGAAGGTAACAGCATTCTGTGCACCTTCGTCGTTTAGTCATGCCGGCCACATGGCCACAGAGACGTCTTCGGACAGCGCTGGCTCTTTGGCTTTGAAACGGAGATGAGCACCGCCCCCTAGAGTCAGGAACGACTAGCACATATGTGCGAGGGGAACCTTTACCTTTACCAGTGGTGGGTTCCTACCGGTGCTGTGTGGGACGCTGCACCAGTAGGAGCCCGGCAATGACATCATTTTTAGGCGCTTTTTTCCTGGCTTCTCTGCATCCTGAGCTGTCGGAAAAAAGCCCTCCCACCCGCCCTTGTTTTAATACCGACCTTTATTCTTCCTCCGAAGCACAGCTGAGAAGCTCCTCAGCTGTGGTTCGGCTTGTAATGTCATCCTAAGCATGCGCGGAAGTGGATGGAATGCGAGTTCACTTCTGCGCAAGCTCGTGATGTGCACCGGTAGCGAAAATAACCGGAATCCTCCTCTGACCTTTACCTTTATGCATTCTAACCACTGCACCACCACAGCTGATGTTTAAGTTAGTAACATGCTTGTTAGGTGAATCTGGCTTCCCCATTTACTTTGTCAGAAGGTCGCAGAAGGTGATCACATGACCCCAGGACACTGCAACCATTATAAACACAATGCCAGTTGTCAAGTGGCCAAATTTTGATCATGTGACCATGGGATGCTGCAACAATCATAAGTGTGAAAAATAGTCACAAGCTACTTTCCTCAGTGCTGTTGTCATTCTGAACAGTCACTAAACAATTGGTTGTAAGTCAAGGACTGTGTTTACAGCACCTTTGCTTTGAGTTCAACATTGCACATAAAATCTGTAACCGTGCGGGGCTGGGTGGGAAATAGTTGTGCATAGCCATATAATGCCGACAACAAAATTGGGAATAAATTTCACCTGATGCACTAGATTGAAAGGTAGCTAAACAAGATTGAATCACCATATTCAGCAATTGGATGAAATTGAACTCTTGAGAGGTAAAATAATCCCCTATTAAATTATAGAAAATTTTATTTCTCATGGAAGTAGAATTTGTCCTGAATAGCTAAATATGATATTTTCCAAGGTACCTCAAAGCAAAGCAAAGCAAAACAAAACAAAACAAAAAAATGGCAATCTAGTTAGACCTTGAGACATATAACAACAACAAAAAAATACCCTACACTGGGTGAGACTTTTAATAGCAGCAACCCAATGTTTTAAGAACTGATCGCTATCTCTTAAAATAAGACCAAACTCTTCATTCCATATTATAGGCAGACATTTATTAGGTAAAGTTTTCCCTGTCCAGTCATGTCTGACTCAAGAGCATGGGGCTCATCTCCATTTTTTTGGCTGAGGGAACCAGTGTTGTCTTGAAGACATTTTCTGTGGTCAAGTGCCCATCATGGCTGGCCACCAAAGGCACACAGAATGCTGTTGCCTCCCACTGAAGTGGTACCAATTAATCTACTTGCATTTGCATGCTTCAGAACTACATCAGGGGTGGGTTCTAACTTACCTCACCGCTGTTCACTTCCTCCCGCACTACGTGGCATGCGCAGTGCCGAAAATTTGTAATTTTTTTTAAAAGCCAAAAACAAGATGGTGGCACATGCGCAGTGCTGGAAACTCAGCTTTTGCGCATGCGCAGAAGAAAAAATCAGCAAAAAAATCCAAAAAAAAAATCCAAAAAAAAGATGGCGGCATCCACTGACCGGCACCGACAGAACTGGCTCTGTGATGTCACCAGCGCTTTGCTACTGGTTCTATAGAACCAGTGCGAACCGAGAGGAACCCACCTCTGTACTACATAGGTAGGAGCTGGGGCAAGGAACGAGAGCTTACCCCATTTGCGTGGCGCTTAGGTCTCAAACCTGGTCTATCAGCTTTCCAGCTGACAAGCTTAGCATCTTTAACTGCTGAGCCATCGTGCCCCAGTGGACACTTATCGAAATATCTTTAATCAATGAAATACTGAGGAAAACTATCGATTTTGCTCAAGATCACAGATTTTTATCACCAACAAGGGACTCCTCATTTTTTTTATTTAAAAAAATCAAGATTAAGGTAGGAATTTACAAACCGATACACATATCAAGAATTCTCTACTAATAAAGCTAGCGGTAGAGTTTGATTGTCTGGATGAGGGAAACTATTCTATGTCTGCCAGTTTTTGGACCACATATTTTAGAAGCTGCAAAACGTTATTAAACTCTAATCAAATTTGATTAAATCAGTGGCTCTTTGTAAGTTGAGGAAGGAATTGGGTGTTAACAAGGAGGCTATGGGAAAATATATTTGATCTCTTTACCCCTTGTGTTCAATATCTGGTTTTGAAGAGATGGATGTCCTCTTTTTTCTCTATTTTAAGTAAGGTGGGGTCAAGCTAATTAGCCTGAAGCAGCTTTAATATGTTGAGAAGCAGCCTCAGGCATTTAAGTCATTTGTTCCCAACTTATAGGTCTCTTACTTTGCTTGATGAGATGGATGAAGGGAGAAGATATGTTTGGGGGAGCATCAAGGCACACAAGAAGTCTTGAGAAATCAATGCTCTTTGTAAAAACATGGGGGCTTGCAAAAGTAGCTGATTCCCAGCACTGATGCTCAAAGTTGAGATTTAATTTATGACTACACTAGTTAATTTTCAGCCCTTAAGACTTTAGAGATGTACTTCAGTTACATCATAATAAAACATAAATGCAACAGGAACAGATTCACACCGAGAGAGTTTGCTTTATTGTCTTCTTGGCATTTGATAGCCATAAAAACAAGACAAGACCAATTACAAACTGCAAACATGACTTTTGCAAAGGCATGGGATTTTCAAAGGCATGGGACAGGTATGCCAGCAAATGCATTCATAAGGTACGCTGACAGGTGGCTCAACTGAAAATTAAAAAGTCATATGTTCAGTTTTTCACACGTTCATGAATTATGCAGCACATTTTGCTGGTCCTGTTATTTTGACTTTCAGTGTGCTAAGTTTTGTTTCAAGGGAGCTTTTGATGCGTTGACTCCATCTTTGAACAATAGGCAATTCCGGTCCTTGTTGTTTAAAAAAACTTAATAGAAAATGAGGAAAATTGGAATTTGAGAAAAGAAATTGACTAAAAGGAAGACTCATGTACAGTACACTTTTCTAATTTCCATGAAATTCTGAGAATCTTCCACATCTCTCTCCCCGCCCCCCGCCCCCCACATAACATTTTGATTCTTTAAAATCATTGTGATCAATGTATGCTCACAATCGATGCAGTTGGAAAGGACTATTTAACATCCACTCAGAATCTGTGTTGCGGTGACTCAAATATCTACTGTATACACGTATAGATAAAACAGTGATACCTTATTTTAATTTTTACTATATTTTATATTTTTTATAAGGCATTCAGTCATTTGCTTGGTTCAGTAATTTCTCGTGATATTTAATCCAAAGTACTGAGTGACATATTAATCTGGAGAGAGAGAGGGGGGCGGAGAGGGAGGCGGGGAGGGAGAGGGAGGGAGGGAGAGGGAGGGAGGGAGAGAGAGGAAGAGGGAGAGAGAGAGAGAGAGAGAGACAGACAGACAGACAGACAGACAGACAGACAGAGAGACAGACAGAGAGGCACAGAGAGAGAGACAGAGAGAGAGAGGGAGAGGGATAGGGAGAGGAAGGGAGAGGGAGAGGGAGAGGGAGAGGGAGGGAGAGGGAGAGGGAGGGAGAGAGAGAGAGATAGAGAGGGGGGGAGAGGGAGGGAGGGAAATTGATAACTCAAGAAATACTGGAGGTATTGGGCTCATCTTTTTTTAATGTAGATATATGTAATACCACCAAAACAAACGGACAAGAGACAACTGATAGATAATTATTTTCCAAATGCATTCATCTACCTGATAAGCACCAGAACTTCTTTCCACATAACTATCTAGGAGCTGAGATAGCGCAGTGGTTAAAAGCAGCATTGCGACCTTCAGCTGATTGCTAGTTCAGCAGTCCAGCTGTTCGAATCTCACTAGGCTCAAGGTTGACTCAGCCTTCCATCCTTCCGAGGTGGGTAAAATGAGGACCCAGATTGTTGGGGGCAATATGCTGAACTCTGTAAACCGCTTAGAGAGGGCTGGAAAGCACTATGAAGCGGTATATAAGTCTAAGTGCTATCATTAATCAGGTCCTCTGCAAACAACATCTCTGCAGCCACAATTCAACATAGAGGGGTGAGTTGAGATTTGATTTATGACTATACTAGTTAATTTTAAGCCCTTCAGACTTTAGAGATGTACTTCAGTTACATCATAATAAAACATAAATGCAACAGGAAGAGAGTTTGCAAACACTGAGAGAGTTTGCTTTATTTTCTTCCTGGCATTTGATAGCCATAAAACAGGACAAGACCGATTACAAACTACAAGCATGACTTTTGCAAAAGAGCAGAAATACAATAAACCTAGTTTGAAGTACATTAAATGTGTAAGTGAACCGCTTGAGTTGAAGTTGAATCTGCTAAAAATGGAAGAGAAAAAAATGCCAATGAAACAAGGGCAAGTTCTACTAAGGGAAAGCCTTCTAAGCACAGAATTAAATATTGCTTAGACCAACAGAGGTGTTATGATCTATACTTCATAACACTTTACCAATGTTCATTGGGGACGTGTGTGCATGTTCACACCAAATGTCATCAAAATCCGTGATGGTCGACCTGGGAGCCCCAGACCACTTGACATGGAATGACCCAGCTGCTGTGGCCTAGAGGTGGAGCTCTTGCCTCACAATCAGGAGGTTGTGAGTTCAATCCTAGGTAGAGGCAGATGTACGGGTCTCCTGCTTGGGCAGGGGGTTGGACTAGATGACCTGCAAGGTCCCTTCCAACTCTGTTAATCTGATCTGACCCACATACCTAAATGTTCATATACACCCATAGAAATATGTAAAATGGTCAGAATTAAAATGCAAGTGGCAGAGAGAAGTCAGTTTCTCTAACTACTAAACATTTTCGGTGATCAAGTAAAAGTATAAATGTATTACTGTTATGATTAATTTGACATAGAAGCATGAACTTCTATGATCATAATAAAGATATAATTTGATATGATTAACTTTTATTTAATTGAATTAAATGCATGCTATAATTTAAAAAAAGCTGTATGGCTTCAGTACAAAACTAAAGCAGCTATTGCTCATTTGTCTAAGCAAACAGAAAGAGACCCAATATTATTTTAAAGCCAATGGCTTTTCAGCCACTGATGAATATTGCCTTTGTTATAAATAATAGCTCTGGGCTTAGTCTTCAGAAAAAGGTATAGAAATACACCTGTTTATTAAATAAACCTATTTATACTCAGGTGATGGAATAAGGTGGTTGTTTTAGGATATTTTCAGTAATTATGATTACATTCTAGTATATTTGCTTAACCTATTATTAGAAGACTCCAACGACTTCTCAATTTTTTTGCCATGAAAAGTTTGATTAGTTTTGGCCTTAGTAAATTTGAAGTGTCTCTTCTATCTTAGCTAAAGAGCAACTCTGATAAAAAGAAAATGATATAGCATGTGTCTTTGGAGATCTGATGTCTTTTTAAAAGGGGTAATAAATCATAATTACATAAAGCAGAAACATATACTTATAAGGTTTATAATCATGATCATCAAAGCAGCATATAGCTATTCCATTTTCCAGATCTGAATATATTGTAGGAAGCTCAATAAATCAATTTTGGAAATGCCAGGCAATATTCTCTATACCAACTTATTAAAAAACATGCCTTTTACATAAATCCAGAAATCAACTGAGACAACAATTTTTGCTATGTACAAATTATTCCATATAGGAGAAAAAGAGCTATAAAAATACATGAGAGATGGAAATCAATGCAATATGAAAAGTGTTTTATATATCTGTAACATCTTTCCCAAAAATGATGTACTGCAAATGTGTTGGATTGTAGCCTTTATCCTACCTATCCAATAACTACATTGACAAGACATCATAAGAGTGGAAGATGCCATGATTGTAAGACTGACCTATAATCTAGCCCTATCTCTTGTTTACAGTGGTAAAAATATTCCATGAAAGTACATGGGCTGTTCTTGAGGAACATCTTGAAACTACAGAATTCAGTTCAGAATTTAGAAATTATGGACATTTTTCATTTTGCCTTAGATTTTAGATTTATTATTAGAGTTGGAAGGGACCTTGTAGGTCATCTAGTCCAACCCCCTGCTCAAGCAGGAGTTCCTACACCATTTGAGACAGATGGCAGTCCAGTCTCTCCTTGAAGGTCGCAAGTGTTGGGGCTCTCACAACCTCGGCTGGCAAGCTGTTCCACTGGTTGATCGCTCTCACCGTCAGAAAGTTTCTCCTCACTTCCAGGTTGAATCTCTCCTTGGTCAGCTTCCATCCATTATTTCTTGTTTGGCTTTCTGGTGCCATAGAGAACAGCCTGCCCCCCTCCTCTCTGTGGCAGCCCCTCAAGTATTGGAACACTGCTATCATGTCACCCCTGGTCCTTCTCTTCGCTAGACTGGCCAAGCTCAGTTCCTGCAACCGCTCTTCGTATGTTTTATTTTCCAGACCCTTTATCATCCTGGTTGCTCTCTTCTGCACTTTCTCTAGAGTTTCAATGTCTTTTTTTGTAGTGTGGTGACCAAAACTGGATGCAGTACTCCAGGTGTGGTCTGACCAAGGCTTTGTAGAGTGGTACTAGTACCTCTCTGGTCCTTGATTGTATCCCTCTATTTATGCAGCTCAGGACTGCGTTGGCCTTTTTGGCTGCTGCTGCACACTGCTGGCTCATATTTAGTTGGCTGTCTACCAGGACTCCGAGATTCCTCTCGCAATTAGTGACAACTGCTGTTGGGAGAGAGCTGCTCTGGGTTACCCATTGGTTTCCAGGTGCAATTCAAGATGCTGATTGCCATCTGAATTCTTTACATGATTCAGGATTCTTTTGGAATAGCTTGCTCCTACTGGAGTGTGTGTGTGTGTGTGTGTGTGTGTGTGTGTGTGTGTGTGTGTGTGTGTGTGTGAGTGTGTGTGTGTGTGTGTGTGTGTGAGAGAGAGAGAGAGAGAGAGAGAGAGAGAGAGACAGAGACAGAGACAGAGACAGAGACAGAGACAGAGAGAGAGACAGAGAGAGATATTTTAAATAATGCAATATATTTTGAGGGAATGAAGATTCAGTCAGAACAGTTGGCAGGGCAAGAGAGAGATTTTGGAAATGGTTTGCCATTGCCTCCTTCCCAGGGCTTAGAGAGAGTGACTGGCCACCCAGCTGGCTTTGTGCCTAAGGCAGGACTAGAAGTTAAAGTCTCCTAAACCTGATGCTTTAACCATCACACTGAACTGACTCTCGAAAAATTACTAGAATTCATTTAATAATTTCTGGAAAGGAGATTCTCCTCCAACGAGAGTCACCATTAGTGGCCAAGAAAGTGGATTATCTCTACTGTTGTCCTCCTTGTTTGAAATCAGACCTACACCAACACGGTTAGATCCAGCTTTTCAGGGGGAGGGGGCAAATAAAGTTGGGCCTTCCCTCAGTGAAGCTATAACTTTTACTGAGCTTCTCTCTGACACAGGAAAATAGGAGAGAATGTTATTGTTACTTCTGGGTTCATTGTTTTAATCCTCTTTACTCTAAACTGGGAGTGTAAGATGAATAGCATCAGTTATGGTTGGAACAGCCTGTACGCCTATTATTCCTTAAATGAATAATCCCAGTTATATATTCTTGCTGGAAAAACTACAATAAAACATCCCTGACAACCATAATTGATACATTAAATAGTCATATCAAGGGCAATTTTCAAAATAAATGGTCATATATTACATATTTTTGATACTGTGTTCCTCAAAACACAGTGTAATTTTTTTCAGCTTTCCCCACTCCATTTCCTCACTCCAAATTCCCTCATTGTGGTTCATCTAGTATCAGACGTGAACGCATTTGGAGAATTGGGTAATTCTGAACGTTCTATTTTTTTCATTAATGTGTGCTCTTATTTTGAATGAGCATTTTTGTCTGTTTTGTAAAAATTATCGTTCTGTCATATAAAGTTGTCATGCCAAGCCAGACTATTTGAACTGATAAGAGTGATCCACACGCAAAAGATAATTTTCTTGCTCTGTAACAAATCACTTTGCCACAAATCACTTACTCTTTGGCAAATCAGTCAAGCATCAGTGTGGTATAGTGATTAAAGTACTAGATTAAGAGTGGTGAGATCCAGGATTCAGGCTATTCTGTTAATTTAATTTAATTTAATTTAATTAAAAGTTCTTATAGGCCTCCCAATCCCATAGGACTCAGGGCGGCGTACAACATGAATAAGAACAATATACATAATACATAAGTTTAAAAAACAGTTCATAATTTAAAAAAAAAATTCATTCATGGGGGAATCCGATTTTCTTCACCCCGCCTGCCGGAAGAGCCATGTTTTTACGGCTTTGCAGAAGGCCAGTAGAGTGGGGATAGTCCGGATTTCTGGTGGGAGTTGGTTCCAGAGAGATGGGGCTCCCATAGAGAAGGCTCTCCCCCATGGATCCGCCAACCGACATTGTTTGGCTGATGGGACCCGGAGGAGGCCCACTCTGTGGGACCTAACTGGTCGTAGGGAGGTATGTGGTAGGATGCGGTCCCGAAGGTAACCTGGCCCTGAGACATGTAGGGCTTTAAAGGTCAAAACCAACACCTTAAATTGCGACCGGAGACTAATAGGCAACCAATGCAGCTGGCGGAGAATGAGTGTTACGTGGGTGTATCTCGGCACACCTATCACAGCTCGCGCAGCTGCATTCTGTATGTTAACTGGATCTCTCCTCTCCTCTCCTTATTTCACAATTTCATGGGACTGATGTTCAAGAACAGGAAAAATAGGAGGACAATGCACTGCACACCTTCTGAAAGGAAGGCTATATATTTAAATAATAGCAATAATATATGCAAGGTATTGATCTTTGATCCTGTCCCATAGGTCCTCGCTGAAAGTGATGACACAACTGATACTAGCGCATTTTCAAACGCATGTTAAATGTTTAACTGACATTCAGAAGACCTGAAGAAAAAAATGGGCGGGGTGATGTGACCGCTGAACATCTTGGTCTCCCCCAGGTATGAATGTGTTGTTTGGCTTTTTAATTTTTTAATTAATTAATGTTTTAAATATCTTTTGCTACTGTTTTTATATTGTTCTTATACTCTGTTGTACGCCACCCTGAGTCCCTAGGGAGTAGGGCGGCATGTAAGAACAGCAAAATAAAATAAATACCGTATTTTTCGGAGTATAAGACGCACCGGAGTATAAGACGCACCTTAGTTTTTGGGGAGGAAAATAGGGGAAAACAATCTGCCTACCAGGTATTCATCTGGCTAGCATCCTTAGTCTGGTCAGCTTCAGCACATTATTTAATCCCCTGGTTAGGACTTAAAAAAACCTTCTTCTGAGAGAGTAACAATGAAAGAGCCTGCAAGCTGGTAAGAGCTGGGAAGATAGTTAGCACCTGGTTAGGGCTAGAAAAAAACTTATTCGGAGCAAGTAGAGCAATGAAAAAAAATTCTGCAAAGACTTAGGGCTGGAAAAACATTCTTTGGAGAGAGTAACAATGAAAAAGCCTGCAAGGTAAGAGCTGGGAAGATCTGTTAGCACCTAGTTAGGGCTGGAAAAAAAAAAAGCTACATTCGAAGTATAAGACGCATCCAAATTTTCAGCCACTTTTAGGGAAGAAAAAGGTGCGTCTTATACTCCAAAAATATGGTAATAAATAAAAACCAGATATGAAGATTTAACCAAGTTTCACTGTGGGCTGGCAACTTTGACTTCTGTATTGTCCTCCCAGCTGATGAGAATGATTGATCACACAACAGATGATGGTGCTATAAAACTGTAAAGGAATTTCAGGGATCAGGTTAAAAGCTCCTAACCTCAATACATTTTCCCAGGAAAAGAAAATGAAATACTGGCTTAGCTAGATGTCGTCATCTAGCAATTATACTCTTCGCAAAAACATTTTCCAAGAGAAACGACATTGTCAACTTAGCCATAAAACATTTGGAAGACCAAGGAATGCCGATAAGCTTGGAAAAGATACTAGGAGGCCAGAGTTCTGGGAAAGCAAGAGAAAGTAACTCCCTAGAAGGAAACTCTTTCATGAAATATTGCTTCTGTGTTCTTTCAAAACACCACTGTCTTTATTGTCCTTCCCCATTACTTCATACTTCACACTAAAGATTTTGCTAACCTCATTAGGCACATGATGCATTATGTCCAGTGAAATACTTGGCTGCTATAGTCATCAAATATATTCTTTAATTTGCATGAATCCATAAAGAGGGACTGTGACTCATCTCTTCTTTAAGTTTCTTTTTCTTTTAAGACTGTCAATAAACTAATTTGTGCTCCAGATGTAATGTATCTTAGTCTGTGGTTTAAATGAATTCCTTGTAAGGAGAATTTTCCAACTACCACTGTAATTTCTTTGCGTTCTCTTAAACGGACTACTGATGGATTAAGAAGAGATCAGGTTCATAAACCATACATTTTTGGAGAAACTTCCATATGTAGTTTAAAAAATGAACACAAAGAACTGAAGGGTATCCCTGATATTCCAATCATCTCTGTTATTCAAAACACAAGACAAATTGAACATATTTAGTTGTATTTTGCATATTTAATGTTATATCTTTCTACTATATTTGTCTTCTTGGTCTGATGATGTCAATCCACCTGGCAGAAAAACAAGACCTATTGATTTCCTTGCCTTAGGATCCAATTGGATTTTAGAGGGAGCTGAGGTTTTCCCTGAGGATCTTATAGCAATATGGTTGAAGTCTTGGTTGCAAGAATGGGTAAATAATAGAGGCTTTAGACCAGGGGTCTCCAACCATCTGGACCTCAGGGACCACCAAGGTCATAATTTTAAATCCCATGGACCCTAATTCATAATTTTAAGTCCCGCAGACCACTAATATGAATTTTTTAAACAAGATAAATACATTTGTAAAATAATGATCAGAGAACTTCCATTTTATTAATATGAAATGCACCTATTTAATATAACAAAATGATAAATGCTTATTTAATTATAACAAAATCATAAATGCTTATTTACTCATAACAAAATCTTTAAAGGTTGTTTAATTGTAACAACATTATTAAAGTTAGTGTAATTATTACAAAATAATTGAAGCTTATTTGACGGTGGCTTGCTGATGTTGTTGGGAAAGTCAGTCCCATATTCCAGAGCTGTAGCTGTAGTCCCTTCCCACCCCTCTCCTCCCATCACTTCCCTCCTTTCCTTTCCTTTCCTTTCCTTTCCTTTCCTTTCCTTTCCTTTCCTTTCCTTTCCTTTCCTTTCCTTTCCTTTCCTTTCCTTTCCTTTCCTTTCCTTTCCTTTCCTTTCCTTCCCTTCCCTTCCCTTCTTTCCTTTCTTTTCCTTTTCCTGCACCTGGGTGGAGGAGCTTCTCCGGGATGACCAAAGGGCCAGTCTTGTGACTACCACAGCTCTGGACTATGGGACCGGCCCATGGTGGGGCTGGAAATCTCCACCATAGGGGGTGGCACATGCAATGTGCAACTTTGTAGGTGGTGAAATGTGCAAAAAGGAGCGCAGCCCTTGCTGGCTGGAATGAAATAATGGTGCTGTTGCGGGGGTGGGGGTGGTCCTGCGCAAGTGGGGCCTAAGAGGGGGTTGCGATGGCTGGAAGCTGTGGGAGTTAAGCACTGCTTGCATTTGCGCAGCATCAGCATTCTGCCTCGGTATATTTGCGCCAGCCGGTGGCGCAAGGTAGCCCTCATCTCCTACCACTTGGGACTCGGAGCGGTAAATGGCATCCAGTCCGGGGAGCAGCCAGAGTTTGCTGTCCATTGCAGATGCTAGCTCAGCCCCCTGTAAACCCTCGTCTCTCAAGGAGCCTGGCCAAAGTTTTCCACGCCGCTTCATCAAGCGCTCCTCGAGAGATGAGAGTTTGCAGGGGGCCGAGCTAGCATCCACAATGGACAGCAAACTCCGGCTGCTCCCTTGACTGGATGCCGTTTACCACTCAGAGTCCCAAGTGGCAGGAGATGAGGGCTACCTTGCGCCACCGGCTGGCGCAAATATACCAAGGCGGAATGCTGATGCTGTGCAAATGCTGCTGCCACACTACAGCAGAGAGAAGCAGCCAGAGTTTGCTGTCCATTGCGGATGCTAGCTTGGCCCCCTGCAAACTCGTCTCTCGAGGAGCACTTGCTGAAGTGGCGTAGGAAACTTTGGCTGGGCTCCTTGAGAGACGAGAGTTTGCAGGGGGTCAATCTAGCAGGCACTTTCTCTCGGGTCTCCCATCTGAAGGCCTCACAGAAGGAGAGATGTAGGCTCGAAAGACAGCTGAACCTCCCCCCCCCCAGGCAGCTGTTTGGATGAGCATGGCAAGTTCTTGGTCTTACCTTCCTGTTCCAGCTCGTGTGGCTCACACCACTATACTCAAGGTGAGGTTTGCACACAGCCTTAAGAGTGGGGCTGGTGTGTGGGCGGGATGATGTTGGGCAGTGCAGCCTTGTGTTCCCGTGCATGGGCTGGATTAATTGCTCTCAGCCATATCCGGCCCAGGGGCCAAGATTTCTCCATGGACCACCAAAATTTTCTTGCGGACCACCACTGGTTGATGACCTGTGCTTTAGACAATATTTCCCTTATACAGCTTTTTCTCTTGTGCTAATCCAATTCCTTCTCATTTTCTGAGAGGCCCCAACTGATGAAACACAAAAAGAAATACTTAGAATGCCATTGGAGAAAGACAAAGAGTAAATCTGACCAAATACAAGTAAGAATTTATATTATGGATCACATCATGGCAACAAAGAGAGTGAAACAACATTATTGCTCTGACCTTATTACATCTGCTGATAGAAACCTAGCAGTTCTGTTTAAAGTGACTTAGTCCTTACTGAGGAGGGGAAAGTCACAGGATTATCTGTGGGGGCCACTATGAGAATAATATGATAGTTAACAGATGAAGTTGCATGGATCTGGGAAGAGTTGGACTCCAGCTGGAAAGGTCCAGATGAAATGCCCAAGGTACAAGCAGGATTGACTTCCAACTTCCTGCCAGCTTCCTCACTGAGTTTCCTTATGGGAATCCAGCATGGAACAGTGGAACCTTCCCTTCCCTTCCAGCATCCAGGTAAGTGGCTGCTGCTGGGTGGGAAAGGGAAAGCAAGGGATTGCAAGACTGGCTGGGAAACTGTCATAGAACATTGAAAATGAAGATTATATGATTGCAGCAGCCCAGGCAGTACAGCATAGCCAGTAGCACTGAAGCAGCTACAACTTATTGTAAATTACCCAGAGTCATTGTATCAATGAGATAGGTGGTGTAGAAATAATACAATACAATACAATACAATACAATACAATACAATACAATACAATACAGTACAGTACAGTACAGTACTGTACTGTACTGTACTGTACTGTACTGTACTGTACTGTACTGTACTGTACTGTACTGTACTGTACTATACTATACTATACTATACTATACTATACTATACTATACTATACTATACTATACTATACTATACTATACTATACTAATTAACTCTAATTCCTAGAGTTTGTGCCAATACAAGAATGCATTAAGAGCTTCCCAGTCACCACAAGAGACCCTTCTGGATTCTGATTGTATTGTTGCCAAGCTCACCACCACTGGAATTTATTTGCTGCCATATTCCCAGTAATCAAATGACATGGCTAAAGACTAAGCTTTATTGCAAGCAGATTAGTGGCCAATTAGATGATTGATCATCTTGAACTGACAGTGTAGAACTCAGCATATAAACAGACTAAAACATATTTGCCAGATTTCCTGCAATTTCCTTAGCTGATCCACTTCTAGTCTTATGTTTTTCCTTCACCTCCTAGTCTGTAAAATTTCTCCATTCTTTGCATTCTTTCTCACAGATAAACCACTGGACAAATATAGACATCTAAGAAAGAGTTTTCCTTTCCAAAGCTTTGACACTTGCCCTCAATTGGATTTTGAAACAGAAAGAGATGTGGTTCACATATTGTACTAAGCTTTAACAAATCACGGTTGTTTGAGTTCACATTTTACTCTCTATTCCAGCTTTTCCTAAGACGATTTTGAATCTCATATACTGCTGTGGCTAGGAGTTAAGGGACTTGAAATCCAGTATGTCAGAAGGCAACCCTTGTCAAAACAGATCTTCACCTAATATCCTAGGACTAGACCATTACTGTTACAGATCTATGCACCATTCAGATACTAGCAATTGTAGTTAGCTGCTCTGTCCTCAAAACATGCCTTAGTTATATTACTACCTTCTGGCACTTCCCCTTCTTATAACCATGTGCACAACTAGTTGTTATCCATTTTCTTACCAGCTTCTAATAGGCAGAGAAGAGAGAATCACTTTCTTTCTTCAAGAGTTACCCAAAATGAGACATCAGTGCGAACATAACATTGGATGTGAAATGTGTTTGAGCTCCTGATAGCAACGTAACATGATTGATTTGCTATTTAAAAATGTTGACTGGGC
This sequence comes from Diadophis punctatus similis, assembly GCA_023053685.1. NCBI lineage: Eukaryota > Metazoa > Chordata > Lepidosauria > Squamata > Dipsadidae > Diadophis > Diadophis punctatus. Next base: position 3,230,407 of record JALIGW010000013.1, read on the forward strand.
TGAGTTTTCAGGATGTAAACATGGGCAGCTACAAGAAAACCTAAATGTAATCATATCCTAGAGATAATAAATAACAATGAGTTATTTAGAATTTTCTTATTCTGCAAAGGGATGAACAAACTTACCAAAGCCTTTTTTTTTAATTCAAAAAGTTTTATTAGTACAAAGTACAAGCATTTTTATCAATTTTCTCCCCCCCCTCCCCCCTCCCCCCTCCCCACAACCCACTCCCTTCCCTCCCCCCCCCCGGACTTCCCAGAAAAAGTACAGGGCATAGTATTCAATAACATAAATTTAAATTAGATTAAAATAACTTCTTAGATCCCTCATTTTTTCGGCATCTTTAACTCCAGATTAAAACTATTCAAAATGTTAAAAATTAAAGAGAAAATAAACAAGTAAAGAACAAAAATAAGCAAAATAAAAAAGAAATGTAGATGAACCTCATGCACTAAACTTAATCATAATCTCAAGCATTATTGATAGCATAATTTTACAATATACCAAAGTATTAACTTCCCAATATTTAATATATATATATTGATAATGATTAGCTAACCCCTTATATTTCAACAACTTTAAACTTAAAATCCACCCACTTGTTAATAACATAATATTATATGTATAACATTTCCTCTAAACCTCAAACCGTAAAATATACCTTAATAACAATATTCCTATACCTTAAAATATCACCTCAGAATATATATTATCTACTATACTAAAAATACTAAGCAAAATATATAATAATACTAATAAAAAAAATAAAAACCAACTCTTTATACCTCTAAATTTTTAACCTTAATCCCTATATTCTCAAAATAATAATACCAAAATATTACACTATATCCAATTTATAACTTCAAAATATTTGATATGAAAATACTGTTAGGTCTCTGACCATAACTAATATTGGATAGAACAATATATGTCTAGCTTTTAACAGCTATAAGTCTGTTTAGCTTAGGTGTTGCAGACTGCCACAAGAGGGAGCTAGAGTTCACAGCTTATTTCTATGGGAGTCCCTCTCTGTTTGTCTTTGGTCTCTGCTACTCAGAGTGTGTGCTCTCTGCTACTCATTAGAGCAAGGCCTAGAGTATGTATGCTCTGCATTTCTCTCTGTGTTGTAGTTATGTATTATAGCTGAAATGTATTTGTACTGGATAATACTTGGATTGTCATTATGACTATTAAGTATATGACTTTGGACTGTTTATAGGAAAATGCTATTTCTTAAAGTAAACTTTAACTCATGTTAGTGTATCTGTGTGTGGCTGAGTACTTATTCACAACTGATCTCAATCTAAACGTTTCTGTATGCACAACCTTGGTAACACAAGGAATACTCTGCTAATACACTAACAAATACCATCAATAAACAATATTAATATTTCAGATCCCCGAATTAATGATAGCAAAATAATACACTATATCAAATTTATAACTCCCAAATATATAATATATATCTAAAAACCAATCTATAGATAAAATATAATACCATTAATAGACAATATTAATACAACATATAAAAAAAAAAGAGAAAAAGTGATTACAGTCTTGTTCATCTTTCCAACCATCCTGTAAGTTTCAACACCATCTGTCCTTTGGCCATTTCCAATCTGTCGCTTCAGCTGTCATCTGATCCCATTCCTCCGTCTCCTTATCCCCATCATAAACATCTGTTTGATTCTGCCACTCTTTTGGAATCTTCGGAATTATTTCCTCTTGATCACGTATATCCGGATTTTCCTTCTCCTCCTCCCTTATTTCCATACCTTTTTCCACTGGAATTTTAGAAATATCAGCCTTTAAAACATTGATGTAGAATTCTGTAGCTTTCTTTATTGTATTTAATCCATATCTTTTTCCCAAGAATTTTACGGTTACTCCTGTTGGTACATTCCATTTATATTGTAAATTTTGTATTTTTAATTCCTGAACCAGAAAAGAATATTCTCTTCTATCTTTAAGCATCTTGGCAGGGATTTCTTTCCATATCTTTATTTCTTGACCATTTACCAGAAGATTTTTATTATAAGTCGCCTGTATGATTCTGTTTCGCAAAGCTCTGGTGGTGAAGTATATTACAATGTCCCTTGGCAGGTGGTTTTGTTTTGCATACCAAGAATTAATTCTGTATATTTTATCGATTTTTGTAACCAATTCATCTTTAGACAATCCAGACACCTGCTCCAGTGCCTCTGTCATTCTTTCTTTCAGATTTTCAAATTTTTTCTCTTTCAAGCCCCTGACTCTTATAGCAAATTTCATCTCTTGAAATTGAGACATCATTGCTTCTTTTTCCAATTTTAATATATCATTTTGAACCTTGGTTATATATTCCTCTGAAATTGTTAAATTTTTCTTATTTTTTTCCAAGTCCTTCTCCAAAATTTCCATATTTACTGCTAATCCTTTGCAAACTTTCACCACATCCGCTCTCAATTGTAAATTCATCTTCTCCATAGCAGCCTGCATCTTTTTTTTCTATTTCCGCAAGTTTTGAGTTAAATTCCAAAATTAATTCATTTTTCAATACTTTCAATGTATTAAAAATAGTCTCAGGTGTTAAAGACTTTGATGATGTTAAGTCAGACATAGATTGCTTCTTTACAATATGATCAAAAGAGTACTCAATTCCTTTTTTCATTACAGTCTTTTCCAATTTAGAAGCCATTTCAATGTTTTCAAAAAGAAAAGAGGAAAGAGAAATCCAGATCTTTACTTTAAAAAATAATTCCTTTCCAGATCCAAAACTATTTTATCTTTCATGAAGCTATAGATTAATCCACAAAAAAAGAAAGAAGGGAAAAAAAATTCATTCTTAAAATCAAAAGTTTCCACAGGAAAGAGCTGATAGCAAAGTAAAAATAACTTTCTCTTCTGCCCAACGTTTCAAATCGCCATCTTGTTGCCACTCCTTATTAAGTTACTTTGTTTCTTCATAAAAACCCAAGAATGGAGTTAAAGAATAAGCTAATACCTCCAGGACTCCTGTCTTTTTCTGGCTGCTCTCTGTATTTTCAAAATAGTTATATCCCTTTAAATCAGCAGCGGTGGCCGCGGCATCTTGCTCCGCTTCTGCTAGCGGAGGCTTCCAGCTTCCCGGAGCTGCAGACAGGCTACGTGGGGAGCCCTCACCCTATGCGCCCTAAGTTGACTTTTAGGGCACTAGGGGGGCTATACCCCACCTGTCACGCTCTCATCTCTCCCCTTCACCCGGGGAGAGATTTTCAAGCCGCCAGACAGCTGATCTGGCGGCTTTTATGGAAAGTTGAAAGGACGCCCTGCGAAGAGCGCCAGCGACGCCGACGAGACCGGAACCGGAAGCCCCAAAGCCTTTTTTTTTTTGGCTCAGTAGTGTTTATCTTTGAATAAAAACATAATAATCCTCTCAATAATTTATACATTTCAGCTGAAATCTTTTGAACAAACCTTATTCCTAGATATAGTAAAATTCTCAGAATAGTACATAATGGGTAATGTCTTCCACTTCTAAGTTACCAGTCAATTTTAACTTTCATTAATGAATGTTATTCAGATTTCCAAAAGTGTCCGTAATAGCCATGCAATGCAATCTCAAAAATATAAGATTATATAGCTCAGCATAGGATCCAGGAAAGGTATTGAATTGGTTTATACATCCAAATGTTGCTATTTGCAAATCATGGTGCAAATTTCAATACAGCCATTATAAGAGTAGTTGTTGAAGCCAGATTAAAAAGCTGAGAAAGCTGAGGAAAGAAAGAGTAGGCAAAAACACTGTTATAGAATTCTGGTTAACGAATACATTCCTATTTGTATACTTTTTAGTTTATATTCAACACTGTGTGAACAATGGCATGCTGAATGAAAATTAAAACTGTTGGTCACCATGCTGTGTCGACTTTTTTTAAAAAAATCCCAGCCTTGATTAATAATATATATTTGTAGGTTCAGAATGTTCTCTTATCATTTTGTAGAATATCAATAGTGTCAAAATATTCTTTTTTTGCCATTTTGTGATTCCATAAGCTAGTGTTCTAATTGTTCTACAAACATGTCTTCACAGCTGTGTGGTGATAAAAGTAACACTTGAGTGAGCTAATCAGTTAAGGCAAACATGCACCAGAAGTTCGCATTAAAAATCTCAACTGAAATGGGCAAAAAGCATCCAAATCAATAGCAATAACAATAGCACTTAGACTTGTATACCGCTTCATAGTGCTATACAGCCCTCTCTAAGCGGTTTACAGAGTTCAGCATATTGCCCCCAACAATCTGGGTCCTCATTTTACCCACCTCGGAAGGATGGAAGGCTGAGTCAACCTTGAGCCGGTGAGATTTGAACAGCTGAACTGCTGAACTAGCAGTCAGCTGAAGTAGGTTGCAGTGCTGCACTTTAACCACTGCGCCACCTCAGCTCAGTGGTGGGTTGTAAATTATTTTGCCAACAGTTCGCGTGTGCACTCACGCACATGCATGAATCTTTTGCGCATGCGCAGAAGAGTCCCGGGCGGGTAGGCGTAGCGTCCTGGGTGGGTGGGCGGAGCCTCCCGCTGCCGGCGCTACTGGTTCTAAGAACCGGTCTGAACAGGGAGCAACCCACCGCTGATCCAAATGCTATAAAGTTTAATTTTGTTTTTTAAGACATACAAAAGCAATACTTCAAGCACACTATACTTCTCTCATGATGAAAAAATGATTCAACTTATTCTTACTTATATTTTATCCCCCATCAGTATGATGGGATCCAGCAGTGTTGTTGTTTTTTTAAGAAGGGGTGAAGCAGTACTTTCTTAAGGAATGGAAGAACAATCCCCTATCCCAAGGAAAAAGTAACCACCCGTAGGATCAAACCATCACACACACACACACACACACACACACACACACACACACACACACACACACACACACACACACACACACACACACACACACACACACACCAATCCTAACAAGCTAGAGGGGATATGGGTCTAAGACAGTGGTGGGATTCAATTTTTTTTACTACCGGTTCTGTGAGCATGGCTTGGTGGGCGTGGTGGGCTTGGTGGGCATGGCTTGGTGGGCGTGGCAGGGGAAGGTTACTGCAAAATCCCCATTTCCTCCCAATCAGCTGGGACTCAGGAGGCAGAAAATAGATGGGGGCGGGGCTAGTCAGAAGTGATATTTACCGGTTCTCCGAACTACTCAAAATTTCTGCTACTGGTTCTCCAGAACTGGTCAGAACCTGCTGAATCCCACCTCTGGTCTAAGGAGCAGATGGTGGAGCTCATAGTCATAAAGAGCCTGCCCATTTTCACAGGTTCAGAAGGAGCAAATTGTTCCCAGATAAGTAGGCAAGACTGAATTCAATCATCTCTTCCTGACCTGTATCAAAACTGGCACCCAAGTTTGAATGGATTTCAATGATTTTGTTCAACAGATGTTCTGCCTGGTCTTGTAGTTGCACTGGGAATCCTCCTTCACCAGGAGAACTTATGTCACCTTAAACAAGGCCATTGGAAGCTATCTGCAGATGCAATAAGAGTGGAGAAATATTGTTACTTCCCTGTTCTTACCACCAAGAAGGCATCAAGATACCTAGATGAGCAGCTCACCTGTGTTCGATTGAATTCATCTTTTTTTTGCATAAAGTTTTTTATTTTATAAACCTACAACCAGTGGTGGGTTCCTACCAGTGTGGTCCACTCTATAGCACCGGTAGCGGCCCACTGGTGACGTTACAGTACCGGTGTGGTCGGTTGCCGGTGCCTGGGTGCCGCCATTAAAAAATTTGTTTTTTAATTTTTTAAAAAAATTTCTTCTGCGCATGCCCACATTCCGGCACTGCGCATGCGCTGCCTTCCTACCCCACAGTGAGTCCAAGCAGGGGAGGATGGCTGAGGGAGTGCATGAGATGCTGAAAGAACGGGCGGCAGGAGCTATCTCCATTCCCCTCCCTTCAGCAGTCCAAGAAGCCATGAACGCGCAGTGATGATCCTAGGCATTTTCGCACGTTTGAGGCTTCTCGAGCTGCTGAGGGGAGGGGGAATGGGCGGCAGGACCTATCTCAGTTCCCCTCCCTTCAGCAGTCTGAGAAGCCACGCCCACCTGGTCACATGGCTGGCAAGCCACGCCCACCCAGTCACATGGCTGGCAAGCCACACCCACAAAATAAGCCATGCCCACAGAGTGGTAGTAAAAAAATTAGGAACCCGCTCCTGCCTACAACTACGCCGCCTACGGTCTGACCTAAGCATAGTACACAAAATTATCTGCTACAATGTCCTACCTGTCAATGACTACTTCAGCTTCAACCGCAATAATACACGAGCACATAATAGATACAAACTCAAAGTAAACCGCTCCAAACTCGATTGCAGAAAATACGACTTCAGCAACAGAGTGGTCAATGCCTGGAATGCTCTACCTGACTCTGTTGTTACATCCTCTAAGCCCCATAGCTTCAACCTTAAACTGTCTACCGTGGACCTCACCCCATTCCTAAGAGGTCTGTAAGGAGACGTGCATAAGCGCACCAGCGTGCCTACCGTCCCTGTCCTACTGTCCCCATTTATTCATATCCTGTATTTACTGTATTCATATTTATGTTTATCCTAATACCTGTTATCTCGTTGTCTTGACAAACTAAATAAATAAATTAAAAAATATATAAAAATTCAATTTTCAGTTAAACCGTGTGTTGTCTGGGTACAAATAGTCTTGAAAAAATAATAATCATAGTGTGTACAACAATGTTCATTACATTGATATTAATTCTATAATGATAGAGATAATAATCACAATATTTACTTATTTATCTTAACAAACCTCCCTTGTTTCATTGATCCTTTTCTTATCCAAATGATGCCCTTCCAATATTGGAAGAGAAGAAACCTGTTATATGACTCAGTTACATTACTTTCGGCAATATATTCTTGTCAATACCAGTAAAATATTTTCAGCAAGATAACATTTGCGTCAACTCTCACTTGTTGCTTAAATTACATTTCAACCCACTTTAAGGCTATGTCATTAAATGCCTCCTGACTTACATGGTGAGTCAGGGTGGAATGTGCTAATTGCCCAGTAAATGAATCATTTCTACCTAGTTGATGAGGCTGATGTGTTTGCTGTTCTTTATTAGCACCCAATGGCTTAACTGTAGGTACTGTGGCATAATTTTTACACTTACTTGCCTTTACAGTAAATGCTCCCTAATATGGAAGACTTCTAAGGTTAATGGTCTGTTCCACAGTGGGAGCACACAATTTCTCTGACTTGGTCATATCTAGCAGTTCTCTTTAAAAGACACCACAGCACAGTTACTTTCACTGCTAGGAGACACGGACTGTAATTCTTTGGATTAAAGAACTCTAGCAGGAGCCCTTTCTCATTTCTTTTTAATGATGCATACTGTATGCAACTCCTTGCAAGGCTCAGATGTCGTAGCTACAGTCTGCAGGTGAATTCTCATCTCTTCAGCCTCACAGCATATTCCAATATTTTTTTTTTACTATACTAGGGTAGGATCTGACTCCATTTATTCTCGCATCATTCATAATCTCTCCCGGTGTCATCAGTCACAGAACTAAATTCATGGTTGCTAGTTTTAAGTTCTGTAAAAAAAAAATCCAATTAACTCTCCATGAGCATGCATGTAATTCCAGAAGGAATGTCACTCTAACGTAACATTTCTTTGAGGCATGCAGTATGTCCTGAATTTCAAAAGAATCCCTTTATTATCGTACGGGGCTTACAGTTTTGGAGAAAACAAATTAAGGAAAATCTTGTAGACTGCCAAGGATTCCTTGCCCCAACACTATAAGATGGTGATTACTTTCTATTTTTTTTGAAGCACCCCAGCTACAGTGAATACAAAGAAAAATATTATTTCCAGTTACGATCAATACTATTTTTTGCCAAGTAAGAAAGAATCCGAAGCACGCAATGAAGTTAATTGATACTTTCACATTGGGAAGTTACAGTTTTGTTAAATATATGCAGGCAATCATCAACTTATGACCGCAATTGAGCCCAAAATTTTTGTTGCTAAGCAAGGCAGTTGTTAAATGAGGTGCACCTGATTTTATGATCCTTTTGCCACAAAAAGATTTGTTAAGCAAATCACTGGAGTTCTTAATTGGAGTTCTTAACAAATCACTGGAGTTCTCTCAATTAGCACGTGAAGTGCTAATACCACTTTACAATGCCTTGGTAAGGCCACACTTGGAATACTGCATTCAGTTTTGGTCGCCACGATGTAAAAAGGATGTTGAGACTCTAGAAAGAGTGCAGAGAAGAGCAACAAAGATGATTAGGGGACTGGAGGCTAAAACATATGAAGAAGGGTTGCAGGAACTGGGTATGTCTAGTTTAATGAAAAGAAGGACTAGAGGTGACATGATAGCAGTGTTACAATATCTCAGGGGTTGCCACAAAGAAGAGGGAGTCAAACTATTCTTCAAAGCACCTGAGGGTAGAACAAGAAGCAATGGGTGGAAACTAAACAAGGAGAGAAGCAACTTAGAACTAAGGAGACATTTTCTGACAGTCAGAACAATTAATCAGTGGAACAGCTTGTCTCCAGAAGTTGTGAATGCTCCAACACTGGAAGTTTTTAAGAAGATGTTGGATAACCATTTGTCTGAAGTGATGTAGGGTTTCCTGTCTAGGCAAGGGGTTGGACTAGAAGACCTCCAAGGTCCCTTCCAACTCTGTTATTATTATTAAGTGAATCATGCAGGAGTTAAACGAATCTGGCATTCCCCGTTGACTTTGCTTGTCGGAAGCCGGACTGGAAAGTTTACAAATGGAGACGATCACATGACCTCAGAACAGTGCAGCTGTCATAAATACATGCCAGTTGTCAAGCATCCAAATTTTGATTGTGTGACTACGGAAATGCTGCAATGGTCATAAATGTGGAAAAAGGCCATAAGTCACTTTTTTTTCATTTCTGTTGTAACTAAACGAATGATTGAAAGTTAAGAACTACCTGTATTCACTAAAAAATACATTCACTGAAAGAAGAAACAGATGTCCCAGAATACTACAAAGGGGCTTGATTATTTACACTGACACAAATATATGTGCAAAATATTTTTGCCTACTTCTCTTCATATATCTTGTGAATGTTAAAGGCTTCATATGTTGATTTTTTAAAAAAGATCCTATCTAAAAAGATTATCCAAAAGCTTGATTATATTAACATTTTCCCATACTTTATATTCTGTAAAAAAGGGGATGAGGTTTTTTAACACACACACACACACACACACACACACACACACACACACACGTTAATAGATAGATAGATAATTGATAGATCTCTCTCTCTCTCTCTCTCTCTCTCTTTCTCTCTCTCTCTCTCTCTCTCTCTCTCTCTCTCTCTCTCTCTCTTTATATATATATATATATATATATATATATATATATATATATATATATAGAGAGAGAGAGAGAGAGAGAGAGAGAGAGAGAGAGAGAGAGAGAGAGAGAGAGAGAGAGAGAGAGAGAGAGAGAGAGAGAGAGAGAGAGAGAGAGAGAGAGAGATCTATCTCTATATCTATCTCTATCTCTATCTCTATCTCTATCTCTATCTATCTCTATCTCTATCTCTATCTCTATCTATCTATCTATCTATCTATCTATCTATCTATCTATCTATCTATCTATCTATCTATCTATCTATCTATAATTTTGTTTTAAAACATTTGAAGAATGAAATGGAATGGAATGACTACACAAAAGAAAATGAGAAGAAACACTGTGGATGAAAAATAAAATGGTACTAAATTAACAGGATTTACACTTGTCATCAAATGTAAATCAAATTCATCATGTCATTGATTAAAAGGTAAAGTTTTCCCTTGTCCAGTTGTTTTCGATGCTAGGGCTCAGTGCTCATCTCTGTTTCTTAGCCAAGGGACATTTCTGTGCTCATGTGGCCAGCATGACTATATGCTGAGTTGCATGGAATGCTGTTACCTTCCCACTGAAGTGGTACCTATTTATCTACTTGCGTTTGCATCAGGGGTGAAATCCAGCAGGTTCTGACTGGTTCTGGAGAACTGGTAGCTGAAATTTTGAGTAGTTTGGAGAACTGGCAAATACTACCTCTGGCTGACCCCAGAGTGGGGTGGGAATGGGGATTTTGCAATATCCTTCCCCCTGGAGTGGGGTGGGAATGGAGATTTTGCAGTATCCTTCCCCTGCCACGCCCGCCAAGCCATGCCCACCAAGCCACACCACGCCCACCACGCCACACCCACAGAACCGGTAGTAAAAAAAATGGGATTTCACCACTGGTTTGCATGCTTTCAAACCATTAGGTGGGTAGGAGTTGGGGTAAGTAATCAGAACTCACCCCTTTGTGTGGCACTCTTGTCTCAAACATGGGCTGTTAGCTTTCCATCTGACAGCCTCAGCATGTTTAACCACTGAGCCATCACAAACCCTTTTTTTTAATTGATTAAAACAATAATTGAATACAGTATACAAAAGTAAATTAATTGTATTGTATTGAGAAATAATTATAAATCACTTCCTAACTCTGAACATATGAATTTATATTGATATCGCCACTATTTGTCATTATGTAATTATCTAAAAATAATTTATTAAATTTATTGTAGCTGCCCATTCCATTAGACTCTGGGCAACTTACATTTACAGAGGCATAAACAGGCAGTGCAGACTAAAAGGACCAGAAAAACAACAGCAAATTAATTAAAAGTAATCAACCATTGTAAATTTTTGGATTTCACCAACTAATTCTTGGTTGGTCTTCACTCTGTTTCTAAGCTCTGGATGCATGATATCTTTGTACATAATTAATTAACAATTTTTTTTAGAATAAAAGGCATTTAAGTTTTAAAATAAAGACAAGATTGGTGGACGTTGTTTTTCTGGTTTTCCATATTCTTATCATGCTCATTCTTTCAAGTTTTTATCTTCTTTTGTGTCCTGATACCACAAATATCTATAAAATCCATTGAGTAAACTGGCACCTTCAAATATTGACATTTAGCTATTCAAGGATTTTATATATCTTTGTCATATATCCATGACAAACAACTTACATAGTAGTTCAGTTTAATAGTAGGAGAGCAAGTCCACCTCTGTCTTTTGAAATTTGTATTATTTTTTTAAGTTGACACTATATTTTTCTTTCCAAATTCATTTGTTAACTAATTTTGCCTATCTTGCAAATATTTTTTTTGGGTGGGGGGAGTTAAGATTTGCACCATTTCAAATATTTAAACAATTATCTTAGGTAACACATTCATTTTAATAGTTACAATTGATAATAACCAGGAAAGTGTACATTTTTCTACATTTGGGGTAATTATTTTAAAATATATCTTTCTTACTCTTTGTCAAATTCAGTTCCAAATATTTCACTGGATCTTTTGTTAACTGGCAACCCACCTCCTTTTATACAAAACATCCTTCTTCCTGCGATAAGTGTCTCATTATTCTTTTTGTTTCTTGCATGTTAATTTTATACCCGAGAATTCACAAAACTATTTAATTCTTTTCATTAGCTGTTTTATTGCACTTTGAGGTTGCATAATGGTTAGTACTACATCACCCACATAGCATTTTAATTTATATTCCTCTCTTTGAATCTTACTACCTGATATTTGCTTTTTTTGAACCTATTTGCTAAATTAAGTTTTTTTCCTCTCTCTCTCTCTCTCTCTATGTATGTATTAATTACTAATTATTGCCTTATTAGTTCTGAAGCAATTACAAATAATAAAGAAGGAAGTGGACTTTTCTTGTACTTGTATTGATTGAAAATTCAAAGGTAGTGTCCCATTTGTTATGACATTTGCTATTTGCTATTGAACTATGCTATTAATCCAAGCTTTAATTTTTCTCAAAGATTTATTTTATTCAATACTTCATGAAGAAAAGGCCATTCCAATTTGTCAAAGGTTATTTCTGCATAGAGACAAGGCTTTGAACGCATGATCATAATAACAATCTTTTTATAATCCTTTCCCCTCTTTTAACAGACACCCTTTCTGTTGGGAGAGTAATAATTTCTATTACTATATTTTAATGTGGCCATGGACAAGAAAAAAAAGTCTTTGAGGTATATTTTTAATTATGATAATTAGATATTTGGATATTCAGATAGTTTTTATGAATTTATTCTGGTACATCCAACTCAGGATAAACCAGATGATTTGCTGATTTTTATATTTTAAAGTTATATCATATAATTATGGATATTTACTTTAAATGTATCTTTGGTTGACTTCTGTTTTTAAGCAAACTGCTATCGCATACACTGAATGTATTTCAAGCCAACTTTGAGGAAATTAATTTGATGTATTTATGACAACATTTCACTCTATTATGAGACTTTTTCCCCCAACTTCTCACCAGAACTGCTCTCAATTTGCTTTTTTTCCTGTCTCAATTTTAATTTTGTTGTTGTTCTGTATGATTATTGGTCGAGATTTATATTAAAAACTAGCGTACCCGGCCACACGTTGCTGTGGGTCAGTCTGCTTAAATGGGAAAGAAAGAAAAGAGAAAGCACACGTTTCTAATATGTTTAATGTCACAATGCTTGTGGGCACACGATATTTTTTGTTGTTCCATTGTCTGTGCAGATATAGAGATTGTCTGGTTTGCCGACTCTAGAACACGCAACATATAATTGTCCATGTGAGAAGCAATCTGTGTCTAGATCTAAACCAGCTGGGACTCGGGAGGCAGAGAATAGTTGGAGGCGGGGGTGGTATTTACCGGTTCCCCAAATTACTCAAAATTTCTGCTACCGGTTCTCCAGAACTGGTCAGAACCTGCTGAAACCCACCTCTGATCATGGGATGATTTTTTAAAAAGTGTATCAATGGAATGTTAATAAAGTCTTGTCCAAATTAAATTCAATTGCTTACTTCATTGACATGTCCTAGTAGTCTTCCTGACATCGAGGGAAAGTGTTTTCCATTACTGAATCCATGGCATGGAATACTCAAAATACTCAAAATTCTTTCATTCAACTGCAGTGCTCCCCTTCCCACAATTAAGGATGTGAGCGCAGGAACATAATTTTGGAAATTTTAGAGAATATTCGGGGTAGTAGAGAGGAGTAAAACAAAAGCAGAGTGCATATTAGACTAAGTAAAATGTTTTTCCATAACACAAAAACAATCATTGAATGATATAATTAAATGAGAGGAAAGAGGGAGGGGTGGCACAATCTTGAGGGACATGAAATAAGACATGAGTTAGAAGGAAAAATAAAGAAAATAATAACAAGGAAATAACAAGGAAAATAAATAAATAGCAAGAAATGGTTGGATCGGCGTATATCAATGCACCTCACACTCCTACATTGATTAATAGCAATAGCAATAGCACTTAGACTTATATACCACTTCATAGTGCTTTACAGCCCTCTCTAAGCGGTTTACAGAGTTCAGCATATTGCCCCCAACAATCTGGGACCTCATTTTACCGACCTCAGAAGGATGGAAGGCTGAGTCAATCTTGAGCCTGGTGAGATTTGAACAGCTGAACTGCTGAATTAGCAGTAGCCTGCAGTGCTGCATTTAACCACTGCGCCACCTTGGCTCTTAAAGCTTAACAATTTTCCCCAGTTTTTAAAATCACCCTCCTGGTTGAATGTCTATGGAGATTCTCAATCATCCAGGTCAAGGTTGTCCCAAATGTGCTTTTTTCCAAAGAGCAGCTGGACTTTCTTGGTTTTTTTCTTTGAAAACATTTTGCTTGTCATCCAAGAAGTTTCTTCAGTTCCAATTGACTGGTGGGGAATGAAAGGATTTCTATTCTTTATAAAATTATATTCCTTATATTTTTATATTCAAAATAACGCAAGAATAGAAATCCTTCCATCCTGGTCCACCATTGTAACCTAATTGGTTCTATACCTATGCATTGATGTTTGACAGCCCAAAAAGGACATAGAAAAATGCTGCATTGTCAGTAACATAAATAAACACTAAGGGCAAAATAAAGCCACTTTAAAAGTCATGGAGCTACTTGGAGTACAAATAATGGTTTGCCTCCAGTTGAAAACGAGAGCCTTTAATCTCTTTCCTTGAGCATAAAAAAGACAAAGCTCATTGTTTTGAAGATGGCTTTTTCCCATTCTGGTCCTTATGTGACAGTCGCCGGATGTCTATCACTTCCAAAATAAGAAATACGGGGAGGATAATATTTTTTAAATAGGAATTGATCAGTAAGGATGTTAGGATGAGAGGTCCCCCCCCCCGGAGAGTAGGGGAAATATTTTGGATTACATTTAGTTCCTCTCCTAACTTTCCTTGCCTTCTGACAGTAAGCACAAAAGGGGGTGAGGGGAGATTAGCCCAAGCACTTTAATAAAAAAGTATTGGAAGCAGTCAGAAGGAAGTCATTGTAATTCTGTTTGGTGCCCTTGCATGGCTGTGATTTGGGTTGCTGTTGTTTTTTTTAAAACCGCCTAAAGGGTAAATGTATAGTGGATGTGATAATGTTAAGAATGATCGCATGGCACAAAGGAACCGAGCAGAAAAGGAAGCATTTCCTCCAGGAAGAGAAAAGCAGCAGCCCTTTCTTCTTGAAATGGATTGGGGTTGGATTTACAGTCTTGTTTTATCCTTTGCTTAACATTCAAACAAAATGACAGGGAACCTTCTCTAATTGAAAAGGGAAGGGCCTTTATGGAGGAGAATGGTTAGTTTATACTTAGAATGATTGACTGACTTGCCCTTCCAAGTAACATTGCAATCAGTTTAGTCTTAGATGCACAGGCAACCCTAAACAAATTAACATTCACAGGCGTTCTCCCTGTTGCACAAGGCACTTTCCTGTGCAAATTGAAGGAGCACCAGAACTTATTCTTTCAAGCCTTTGAAATTTCTGGCAGAGAAATAAATAGTCTGCTTGGGGTTCAAGGGAACTTAGGGCATTGTTTGATGAATTATTTCAATGTATTAGATGCTCGATATTAGACCTATAAGCTGGAGATCAGGGTGCCACGATCACTCTTCACTGGCTTGTAAAATGTGAAAGCTCTCAAGGAACACTCAGAGAAAACTTAATTTTCCACTTAATCATTTCGTCATAAAGGTTATTTGTAATGTTAAGATGAAATAAGCATTAGGTTCTTAAAGTGTAGTTGCTTATTAGATGTCTCAACAACATGAATTAAAATGCTATGGTTAACTTCACATCTATGTTCAAAAATATCGTCTCAGTTAGGGCCATAAATCAAGCACCACTAAACCATTTTCTCTCTTATTTATATACGTAAATATTGCCTAAATTTACCTGTAGATGATTGACTTCCTGAAACAGAATAATACAGTCTGTAAGACTGAGGTTATGAATTTATCCATGATCCACATTCTAACTCAAAGCTCAGAGAACTCTAAGGTAAAGGTTCCCCTGCACAAGCGTGCTAGTCGTTTCTGGCTCTAGGGGCGGTGCTCATCTCCGTTTCTAAGCCGAAGAGACAGTGCTGTCCGAAGATGTCTCAGTGGTCATGTGGCCGGCATGACTAAACACCGAAGGCACACGAAGCGCTGTTACCTTCCCACCAAAGTGGTCCCTATTTTTCTACTTACATTTTTTACATGCTTTCAAACTGCTAGGTTGGCAGAAGCTGGGACAAGTAACGGGAGCTCACTCCGTTATGCGGAATCCCGCTAGGGATTCAAACTGCTGAACTGCCAACCTTCTGATCGACAAGCTCAGCATCTTAGCCACTGAGCCACCGCGTCCCTCAGAGAACCCTAGATTAAACTGTATACTACATGAAATCAGCACTAATACTAGATTTCATAAGATTTTAATGCTTCTGAAAGCATCAAGAAAGAAAGAAAGAATGGGAGAGGATATAAAGAAAGAAATGGGAAAGGATATATGAAAGGGACACAATTGATTCAAATAGGATCTCTTGGATCGTACTGCAATAAGGAATTAATATTAATTCTTTTGCCAGAAAATGTCAATTGATTGTATTAACAAGCAATCACTTTAAAAAAAGACCAGATTTTAAAGGAAACTAGCTTTTAAAAACCCTGAGCTATCCTTTGTAGGTTCTTTACCAGGAATAACTATACACTGTCTGCAGTTTTAATAGGGAGAAAATAATAGGGGAGTGAAATTTTTTTTAATTCACCTCCAATTCCACAAAGATACCTGTTCGCATAAAAAGGGCGTTGTTACTTACCTGAACGCCCATTCTCGTAGGGTGGCGCTAGCCTCCAAGAGTGGGAAGACACATTCCATCAGCCAATCAGGACTGAGTCTGACTTCATATAAAAGCTGTCCCCTCATCATACTCCCCCTCTGGAGACGAAGGACTAGGTCAGACCCATAGTGTACTCCCCAGTGAGTTCTACCATCAAAAACAAATACAAAAACATCAGGGAGGGACTTGGAGGCTAGCGCCACCCTACGAGAATGGGCGTTCAGGTAAGTAACAACGCCCTTTCTCCATAGTGGGTGGCGCTAGCCTCCAAGAGTGGGACATGCCCAAGCAGTAACGTCCCTAGGGAGGGTCCCGTGACACTAGGTCATTGTCCGCCGACTGGAGAGCCGACTGCAGAACACGTCGGCCAAAGTCCACGTCCGCCGATGCGAAGGCGTCCACCTTGTAGTGTCTGATAAATGGCAATGGAGTGGACCATGTGGCCGCGCGACACACCTCCTCAATAGAGGCGCGCGTGTTCCAAGCTGCCGTGGTTGCGGCACTGCGCGTGGAGTGGGCCGTCAGACGAGGTGGTTGAGGAAGATGTTGACTGGCGTAAGCCTCTGCGATCACGGCGCGAAGCCACCTGCCAATCAGCGCCGACGAAGCCTTCCGGCCTTTAGAGACCTGGTGAAATCCAACAAAAAGAGCCTCAGATAGGTGAAAGGAAGCTGTGCATTGGACATAGATTTCGAGCGCCCGTCGGACGTCCAGTGACTGCTCCGGCTGTTGAGGAGCTGCCGTCGGATCGGCACCGAAGGAAGGGAGTACCAACTCCTGTGCCCGGTGGAAGTAGGTGTTCACCTTCGGAGAGAAGGTGGGGTCAAGTCGAAGAACAACCCTGTCGGGATGAAACACACAGAGGTCTGCCCTGACGGATAGTGCCGCTAGCTCGGATATGCGGCGGGCGGAAGTAATTGCCACCAAGAAGGCAACCTTATGAGTCATCAGTTGTAGTGATGCTGCTTGCAACGGCTCGTACGGTGCCCTGGTAAGTGACAGAAGTACCGTCTGTAAGTCCCATGTTGGGTATCTATGGACTACCGGGGGGCTGAGCTGGGAAGCCGCCCGGAGAAAGCGCTGGACCAATGGATGCGTCGATAGAGAAGCTAACGATTGACACGCCAGGACCGTAGAGAGTGCCGCCACCTGGCGCCGTAATGTGCTGGGAGCCAGGGCTTTGTTGAGGCCTGCAGGAACTGCAGAATGTTAATGACCGTCAGGTCCATCGGACAGAAGGAGTTCGCGGCGCACCAGGAGCAGAAGGCCCGCCATGTGGCATTGTAGATCCGGACCGTAGAATCCCTCCGGGAGGAGAGGAGGGTGCGGAGAATGACATCGGGGACCCCACGCCGACTCAGGGCGAGCCGCTCAATCGCCAGGCGGTCAGTTGGAACCAGTGCGGGTCCGGGTGCCCCACTGACCCCTGGGAGAGCGACGACTCTGTCGGCGGGATCCTCCAGTGGGGCTGGACCGACAGAGCTTTGAGGTCCGCAAACCACGCCCTCCGAGGCCAGTGGGGGGCGAGGAGGATCACTTCCGCTTCCTCGGTCAAGATCTTGCGGATGACGCGAGGAATGAGGGCCAGGGGGGGAAGGCGTAATGTAGGCCCCTCGGCCAGGGGCAACGCAGCGCATCCGTCCCCTCTGCCCCGTATGACTGGTACCTGGTAAAATATTGGGGGAGTTTGGCGTTCTGCCGAGACGCAAATAGGTCGATGGTTGGACGGCCGAAGCGCTCCACTAACTTCTGAAAAATGTCCGGGTGGAGGCTCCACTCCGCCGAGTCCACCTCGTGCCGGCTGAGCCAATCTGCCGTACGGTTGGAAACCCCCGATATGTGTTCCGCCCAAAGAGATAGCAGGTGCCTCTCGGCCCAGAGGCCCAGCGCTGTGGCCTCCGCAAGGAGTTGACGGGACACCGTGCCCCCTTGCCGATTGACGTGGGCCTTGGCGGTGATGTTGTCCGTGAGCAGGAGGACATGCTGGCCGGACAGGTCACGCTGGAAGTGTTGAAGGCCCAGGAACGCCGCTCGCAATTCCAAGAGGTTGATGCTCAACGAAGTCTCCGCTGTAGACCAGGTGCCCTGCGCCACCTGTGACAGAGTGTGGGCGCCCCAGCCCAGGAGGCTGGCGTCGGTGGTCAAGGTCACCCGCTGAGGCTCGAGGAAACTGGTGCCCTGGGCAATCGCTTCGGAGCGCCACCACCGGATGGAACGGCGTACAGAGTCCGGGAGCTGGACCTTGCTGGATGAGTTGCTCCTGCCCGCTCGCTGAAAAGGCAAGAGAAACCATTGTAGGTCCCTGGAGTGCAGTTGTGCCCAAGGGGTTATATGGATGGCCGAAATCATTTTTCCCAACAGGGATGACAAAAGATTCAATGGTACCCATGAAAGGCCCATGACCTGTTGGGAGAGGGCCGACAAGCTGTCCTGCCTCTCCTGGGAGAGGTACACCCTGCACTCCAGGGAGTCCACAATAGCCCCCAGATGAGTAATTCTGGTGGTTGGTTCGAGGTGGCTTTTTTGAAAATTAACGGAAAAGCCATGGTATTGTAAGGTCTCTATGGTTGTGCTAAGGTCCGACGCTGCCCGGGCTGGCGTGGTCGACTGGACGAGAATGTCATCCAGATAGCACTGGAGGCGGATGGGAACCGCCCGTAGGTGAGCTGCAAGAGCCGCCAATATTTTGGTGAAAACCCGAGGGGCCGAAGACAGGCCGAACGGGAGTGCGGCATATTGGTAGTGCTCATCTAAGTAGCAGAATCGAAGGAATTTTTGATGTGCTGGCCGAATTGGTACATGGAGGTAGGCCTCCGTTAGATCAATGGAGGACATAAGGTCCCCTTTACGAATACCGTCCAGAATTGACTGCAGCGTGTGCATCTTAAATTTTTTATAGACCAAGGATTTATTCAGGCGTTTGAGGTCTAGGACGGCTCTCCACCCACCCGAGGATTTCTCAACGAGGAACAAATTGGAATAGAATCCTTGCCCCCGTTGGTCCTCCGGCACCCGTTGTATAGCTTGGATCTCCAGCAGGTGCTGGATAGCGGCTCGCATTAGCGACCGCTTCCGGGGATTGGAGGATCGGGGGCACCTCATGAAAAATCCCGGGGGGGTGGAGATGAATTCTAACGCGAGACCAGATGACACGGTCTCGCGGACCCATGCGTCAGTTGTTATGTCCTCCCACCGCCTGGCAAAGAGGCGCAGGCGGCCCCCAATGGGAGGACCAGGGTCATCTATTTGTAGCGGCGGAAGGAGCGACCGCCTGCCCCCCGAAAAGGGCGCCTGTTGGACTGGTCGCCTCGCTGCCTCTCCTGCCCTTGGTTCTGCCTCCCCCCGGGGCGAGTCTGATTCTGATTGTAACGGGGAGCCCGGAAGGATCGCCTGGGAGCAGCGGGTGTGGACGTAGAGGGGGCCACCGCTGCTGCTGCTGCTGCTGGTCTGTTGGGACCCTTGCGTGTACAATTGGGCAGGACTTTCTGCTTATCTTTTGATTCGACCAGGTAAGGGTCTAAGGCCGCTCCAAAAAGGGACTGACCCTGAACTGGGGCAATGGCCAACCGCCACTTGTGGCGTGCGTCGGCCGGCCAGCTCCTCAGCCAGTGCATACGCCGAGTCACCACGGAAGAGCCCATGGCCCTGGCGGCAAAACGGGCCGCTTGCAGGGTGGCGTCCGATGTAAATTGGGATGCGGCCAGGAGTTTGTTGATGTCCTGCCTGGCTCGGACGTCCGACGAAGGCAGGTGGTCCTGCAACGCTTTCAGCCAGCGGATCGAGGTGCGGCAGAAAAAGGAGGCGGTGGTCGAGGCCTTCACCGCCCATGCGGCGGCTTGATGCGTGCGCAGGATAGACTGCTCGGTGCGCCGATCCTCTGGGCGCAAAAGTTCCTCACTGTCGCCGGGCAGTTGGGTGGAGGAGTAAAGAGCCTTGATAGGAGGGTCGACTGGAGGGACGGGTAGGTGCTGTGCCAGCCCCTGAGCGACGTTAAAAAATTTTTTGTCCAATGTCGAGGGTTGGGCCCCCGCGGCTGGAGCCTGCCATTGTTTGAGTACCGATTGTACAAACAGTTTGGGTGCCGGCACTACCTCGGTTTGAGACATTGTCTCCTCAAAGAGAGGGTCACTGGGCTCCTCCCCTGGAGCCGTAGGCTCGGCCGGAGCGAACTTGGCCGCCGCCTTGGCCTTATGGAGGAGGGACTTAAATAGCCCCGGGTTGAAAAGCCCTGTGGTGGCAGGGGGTTCTGGGGCCATGTCCTCATCAGCAGACAAGTCTAGATCTTGGTTCTGGTCCTCCAACTCAGGTGTGGAGTCAGGAGAGTCTGCTTGGCGCTCCACTTCTGTGGTCAGAGGTAGGTCCAAGGCCGGTGAAGGTGGATTCTGGACCGCCGGGGCGCGGTGAGTGTCCGCAGCAGGGGCGATGGGCATAGAGGCCATCATGTGCTGCATGCCAGCCGCGATGCCATCTCGTATGGCAGCCTGGATCAAGGCCTGCACCTCTGGGGAATGGAACTGGGCAGCGGCCGAAATGGGTGGTGTCATCATGGGGGGGTCGTTCACTTGGTGAGGCTCCTCCCAAATGTCACTGGTAGCCAGGCATAGGTCTGGGTTATCCAGGGAGAGAGCGCCGGAGGATCGTCGTGAACGGGACACCTGGGCTCCCCCAGAATCCCCATGTGGATGGGAGGAGGAAGAGCCAGTGGATTTGGGCTTGGCAGTCTTGGGGTCAGGGGCCTTGGAGCGGTGTCTGGCCTCCCCTGATCCAGTCCTGCCGCCCTCACTCCCAGCTGCAGGCCTCATGGGGGACCTGTCCCTATGGGGCGCTGGGGGGGTAGAAGAAGACCTCGCTCGCCCCTCCGAGGCCGGCACGTCCTTATTGGCTTTTGCTTTATTCTTGGATGGCTTATCGGCCATTCTGGCAATTGAGGGGCAGAGAGCAGAGAGTGCAAGGTTGGGTCCTATCTGGGCACTGCTGCAGGCACAAGCGGCGAAAGGAGACGAGAAGGTGTTCTTCGGAGCGCCGCGCGCTCTCTCGCTCAGCTGGGACGCGGGGAATTCCTGCCAAAGCTGCCTGTGGCTTCGGCTGACGTCTGCTGACGTCGGCTGCCTCTCCTGCGCGTGCGCGCGCACCTCGGCTGCTGAGAAGGGCGGGGAAATCCCTGCCGAAGCGGCTCGCGTCTGTAGAGCGTCGGCTGCCTCTTCTGCGCATGCGCAAGCTTTCCGGCTGCCGAGATGGGCGGGGAACACCCTGGGCTTCCCCGAAGACTCCGATGACGAGGAGGGCCTCAATGCGCCTGCGCAGCAATCCCCGCCGAACAGATGGTGGGCGGGGCGCCCTGCTGTCTCCGGGGAGAAGCGGAGGCCGTTGGCGCCAAACGAAAAAGCTCACAGAGAGGCCTGGGTTAGGGATTGGGCCTTCCTCGGCGTTCCCTCAGAGCGGTAGGCAGCGTTTGCAGGAGCAGCAGTAGCGAACGATCCCTCGGCCACAGAGCCACGCGATCGAGTAGCGGAAGAGGGAGGACCGCCGGTCACGCACTGGGCTTCAGCTGCTGGGCGGTTAGTCGAGGCGGTCCCACTCCCTCCGGGCGGTCAGCGGCAGAGCCGCCCTGGCCGGTGGTCATGCAAGCGCAGGGCTTCTGTGACTTGCTGGACCCCGGGACAGGAATTGGCCAGGCCGCGTAGAAACCACTTAACAGGTCACCCAGTGACAGGTGGATAGCTGGCTGCTAGACGGGCTGCGGCCCACCGCCGCGCCCCCCCCCCCCTTGCTGCCGGTGACAGTTGGAAACGGGAGGAGGGAACAGGCACTCACAGCAGAAGATGACAGAAGGCAGAAGGTTGAAGGATGACAGGAATCAGATGAAATTGCAATAAAGGCAGTAGATAAGGATATCTCTGGTAGAACTAGGAATATAATAGACTGGGGAGACACAAGTCCAATGCCTAGGACTGAGTCAAAGAGGGGGAGTATGATGAGGGGACAGCTTTTATATGAAGTCAGACTCAGTCCTGATTGGCTGATGGAATGTGTCTTCCCACTCTTGGAGGCTAGCGCCACCCACTATGGAGAATATTCTGCACCTAAAATTGTTCACTTCAGCCTCAAAGAACCATGCCTAAAAATGCAAGCTAAGTTATTCTAAAATGAAAGATGAAAATTTACAAGCACCCACCTTTTAAAAACAGTTAGAAATCAAAGTATCTTCATTTTAAAAATGATTGACACATTTTCCTGAGACGATTCTTGCTTTATGCTCAGAATAGATTACTTGTATTTATAAATGTAACCCCATTCAGTTAAAATCATGCAAATTTGAGCCACTATTGCATTCCCCGTGCCAGACACTGAGTTATGTTTTCCTAATTTCTGTTTTTGAATTTCAGGGCAAATAGTCTCTAATTCAGCCTGAATCAAATTGGATTATTTTCCTAAAGCTGCAGTTCAATGGAAACACCAACACTGAGAAACATGTCCATTCTTTATCTCTCCCAATCAGTGGTGGGTTCCTACCGGTGCGGTCCACTCTATAGCACCGGTAGCAGCCCGCTGGTGACGTCACAGCACCGGTGCGGTCGGTTGCCGGTGTCTGGGCAACGCCATTAAAAAAATTTTTTTTAATTGTTTTTAAATTTTCTTCTGCGCATGCCCAGAAGCTGAGCTTCCAGCACTGCGCATGCGCTGCCTTCCTACCCCACAGTGAGTCCAAGCCGGGGAGGATGGCTGAGAGAGCGCGTGAGATGCTGAAAGAACGGGCGGCAGGAGCTATCTCCATTCCCCTCCCTTCAGCAGTCCGAGAAGTCACGAACGCGCGGTGATGATCCTAGGCATTTTCGCACGTTCGAGGTTTCTCGAGCTGCTGAGGGGAGGGGGAACGGGCAGCAGGAGCCTAGGATCATCGAATGGGGAGAAGCATTCAGGCCGGATGGAGCCTCCTAGAAGAACCGCTGCCGCGGTCTTGCTGCTCCCGCTGCGGGGGGCTGCATTGTGGGTGGGCAATGCCCCCCCGCTTCTCCGGCCGCTGCCAAGCTCCCGAGGCCCACGCCCACCTGGTCACATGGCTGGCAAGCCACACCCACAAAATAAGCCACGCCCACAGAGTGGTAGTAAAAAAAATTAGGAACCCGCCCCTGCTCCCAATGGTACAATGAAGTTGGAATAATTATAAGACTCTTACATCACTTTTAGGAACCAAAATGACATGTTAGTATTAGTATAAACTTACAAATATGACATTTACAGTTAGGACATATCATTCAGTTACTTTTTTGTAACTGAAACTGGGCTGCCAATATCTCGATTATTGTTATCTGTTGTCAGATAGACATCCTGTTAGATTACACACATACTGTACATACCTACCTTCCCATCATGGTGTTCCCCTTCAGGTTAACCAACATTATCCATTCACTATCTTTCTCTAATACCTATGTATCATTGCAAGTTAAACTTGCAATGTTCCTACACCTTCATCCAATGATTTCTATTCTTTCCACACACTTCCTTTTTCTCTTTTTTGAAGATCTTCTCCACATGATTGTGACTTGATTTAAAGGAAGCAGGTTGGCGTTGTTCAGGCTCTCCTCTGACTCCATAATTCCTGAATAGGTGCAACACAATAATAGAGGTACAAAATGGCAGCAGTATAGTGTTTCTTAGCAAACCTCATAGCTGACTGGGATAACACGACATGATGAAGAATAACATGACATGAAGAAGGGCAAAACATCATATCTGCCTAAACAAGCAGGACAAAGAATTACTGTCCCAATTCAGTTCTGTGACACTTTCTCCTTTCTCCTTTCTACTCCAGGCTGGCTGGTTTCTATCCACCACAAGGAATTTGAGACTCACCTAAAAAGTGTACACCTCTGACTTCTCTATCAGTTATAACTGGCAGATACCTTGTGAACATGCATCAATTCAGGGGTGTCAAACTGGATTTTTTCAAGGGCTGGATCAACCTTGTAGTTCTCCGCGGGCCGGCAGGGTGAGGGAGCGTGGGGGAGATGGGACATGCCTCCTGCAGCACTTTACTGGCCAAAATGGGGCATGGGGGGGCATGCATGCCCCCCCACACCTTGTTTTTGTCCTCCACGGCCTCCAGCAGCACTCTGTTGGCCAAAAATGGGCCACCGGGAGGCAGAGTGCTGCAGGAGGCTGGGGAGGCCAAAAACGGGCCATGAGGTGGTGCATGCAGCCTGTTTTTTCCAGCAGAGGCACCGTGGGCTGGTCCTTTGATGTTTCCAGGCCAGCCCCGTGGGCTGGATTTAAGGACCCCTGGATTAATTGAATAAATGTTTAGCTATTAAAAGTAATCTTATACTGAGGTAAATTTGCAGGAATTCTAGCCCTTATGAGAGGGTGTCACATGCCAAATCAAAGATTTAAAAAAAATGCTTTATTTTCCCATAAGACTTATTTTTAATTCTTGGCAGAACTCAAAATAATTTTCAGGCATAATTTTCTGTAGTAACCACCAAATTTTAGAATATTACATTCAAAGATTGTCATTTTTCTACAACATCCAAATGAGTCCTTTGGTTCATGAAAAATCTGCCAGATAAATGACTAAAATTGGAGTTGGTGGGGTTGAGTCACTCTATTTCACAGTTATGCATTTGTACCATTATTGAATAAATTTGTGTTTAATAATATGCTTTACTGTATTTTCTTTATTTTGGATTCGCTAGAGATTTTTACATAATATGCCGTAGTCCTTGGAATGATGAATTATCCCTCATGTAGCACTTGGGATTCCTGCTTTATATTTTTGTTTTGGGGTTCAATCATCCGTCAATCTCTCTGTATAATTCTAACAAGCCAAGAAGAGAAAACTCTTTAAACAGTATAGCAGTCAGTGAATCACAGTGGTTAATTGAATAGAAAGTGCCTTAAATGGCTCTTTTGCTCTCCATTATGTGCTCAAGAAAAAACAGAAGAGAGAAATTAGAGTTGGGGTGAGAAGATTCCCACCAGATTTGAAAACTGCAGTGACACTTACATAAGTTTATTTTAAGGGGAGTACTTTACATTGGCAAGGGAGATCAATGGGTGTGATTCACTCAGACAAAGGTGATCAAATCAAATCTTGGTTACAGACATAGATCAGCATAAACTCAGTCTCAATCAGGGATGGGTTCTAACCTTGTTGCCGGTTCACTGCTGCGTGTCCGTGCTACGTGTGCATGGGCACGCATGCGCAGTGCCAAAAACCCAGCTTCTGTGCATGCGCAGAAGCAAAAAACAGCATCTGCACGTGCGCAGAAGTGAAAAAGAAGATGGCGCCGCCTATGGCGCAGCCAAGAGAGCCAGTTCGGGGGCGTGGCCAGCCAGCCATCACTGCTGGTTCAGCGAGCAGGGGCAAATTCTGGCTACCGGTTCTAAAGAACCGGTCCGAACCGGCAGGAACCCACCTCTGGTCTCAATGCCTGAAACATTTGAGTAGGATTTTACTCATAACTGAATATTATGCTTCTCTCTTAAAATCAAGGCATAATTTACAAGACACAATTATTTACAAATTACAGTCAGCTATTTCCTCCTCCCAGTGATGCTGGAGTGGCTCACTACAGCACACGGTTTTAGTGGCACTCCTTCAGGTTGGCCAGCCAAGACTGCTGAAGCCCTCATGCCTCTACTTTAATCTTAGCACCTCCAACACCACCAAGAAATTCCCTCTGTGTAGGATGATATGGGAGAGTGGATAAGTGGAGGGGAGATTAAATGTCCTGTAGTCATAAGTATGGGCAGACTGCCAAGCACCCAAATTCTAATCATATGACCATGGGGGGGGGAGGCATTCCAAACCATAACTTTAGGATTCAGCATAAGTACCATTCATTCAGTGTAGCTGTAACCTCAAACAGCTGCCGAACAAAGGGTTATTAAGCAAGAACTACCTGTGCTCAATTTTGAATCATTTGCAAAAACTTAGCATTTATTATTACTTGATGCATTCAGCAACAAAGTATTGATACAAAACTTTCCGTAATTCCATAGCCTACTTATCGCATCTTTCTTCTAAATAACTTACAAGAAACTTTCATCCTCATGACCTTCTGAAGTATAAAAATCTGATCAGCACATCCCCTGCTGACACTTAACAAATAATTGAACATTTTCATTCTTACCCCCTTTAATCAGAATGCTATCAAGAACAGGCACAAAGTAACCCCCTTGTGATTTTTGCATTCATCCTCACCACTTTCCCATTTTTTACAGGAGAACAATAATAGCACTCTTCCAATTACAATCAGAGATGCAGTCTTCACATGAATGTCTACCGTGCAGGTTCAGATAAATAAGAACATAATAATCTAGTCTGTTTCAATGCTGAGCATATATATTTCACTACCATTTTTTTTCTAGGTTATGTAGGTATTCTGATATTTTCAATTCTCAGGTGGGCTGGAGACAGTAGTGGGTTTCACTTACGTTCGCTACTGGTTTGGAACTGTGAATGTGCACACGCGCGTACTCACTTTGCTTGCACGGGGCACTTCTGCGCACGTGCAGAAACTTCTGTGCATGTGCAGATCGTCCATGATGACATCCGGGCAGGTGGGCGGTGCCTTCCGCTGCCGTCACTACCGGTTCGCCCAAACCAGGGCGAACCGGTAGCAACCCACCACTGGCTGGAGAGCTTCCTGGGAAGATCTGACTTAAACGCTGGTTGTTACCTTGTAGGACTTAGGTTCATGCTATGAGAATTTCTTAATTCTGGGCTTAAAAGGTAGCAAATATCCATAACACAAAGTTGAATATGATTATCCAGATGTACTGTATTTATAATTGTATTTGTTATCTTCAAAGATAGCCATAGCTATCCGTTAGCAAAGGGAAGCTTTTAATGTAAAGCTTGCAAAATCATCAAATATTGAGGAAACACTGAAGGTTACGTTAGAACAAATAGATTATTACAGAGAAAAAGAGAGACAGGGGATGGAGGGGAGAGAGATCAACAGCACTAGTTCCATTTTTTGGACATGTCACGAAAGAAAAAACAGCCAGGGGTCTTTCCCAATTGAACACAGTGTACAAAAAGTTAGTATTTCTGATGACGCTTAAAGAAAAGATTATAAAACAAATACAGAGAAAATAAATATGCAGCTCCAGAGAAACCTAATTTTTTAAAGAGTGACTGGAGAAAAAAAATGAGGAAATCTTTCTTTCAGAACAAAAAAAGAAAAACCCAGGGGATTTTGTCTGATAATAAAAAAGTGCCTCAATCATGCTGGGAAGCACTAAGCCAGTGGTGGGTTCCTACCAGTGCGGTCCACTCTATAGCACTGGTAGCGGCCCGCTGGTGACGTCACAGTACCGGTGTGGTCAGTTGCCAGTGCCTGGGTGCTGCTATCCCAAGTCCCCTGGGAGTTGGGCGGCATATAAATCCATTTAAATAAATAATTTTTTTAAAAAAATGTTTTATTTATTTATCTAATTTTCTTCTGCGCATGCCCAGAAGCCGAGTTTCCGGCACTGCTCATGCGCTGCCTTCCTACCCCACAGTGAATCCAAGCAGGGGAGGATGGCTGAGGGAGCGTTTGAGACGCTGAAAGAACGGGTGGCAGGAGCTATCTCCATTCCCCTCCCTTCATTAGTCCAAGAAGCCATGAATGTGCGGTGATGATCCTAGGCATTTTTGCACATTCGAGGCTTCTCGAGCTGCTGAGGGGAGAAGGAATGGGAGGCAGGACCTATCTCAGTTCCCCTCCCTTCAGCAGTCCGAGAAGCCACACCCACCCAGTCACATGGCTGGCAAGCCACACCCACAAAATAAGCCATGCCCACAGAGTGGTAGTAAAAACATTAGGAACCCGCCCCTGCACTAAGCCACTGGCCATGCATTTCTTTCAAGACATCAATAACCGAACAGGAGATCTCCTTGCACCAGGCAGTAGATAACTTTGAAGGATTCTTTCATCAGCTTGCCAGAAGGTCTTGAGGCTCATCTTGTGATTTTAATTATTCTGTTTAGCGAGTGCAGCTTTTTAAGTGTTTTGCAGTAAACAGCAGTTATTAGGCATGAAACTATAAGATATTCATTTTCAAAACACTTCGTCTTAATTACACTGTAAACGCCGCCATTAGCAGGTTATGCAGTGGTTTGTTTGGCTGTCTCACTAAAGAGGCTTGGGAATGCTTTGCAGTTTCATAATGCTCAACACATATAAATGTCCTCGGAAGCACTTACATTTATTCTACAGGAAGATGATGGAATTAAGCCCCATTGCTTTCAAGCATTTTATACGTATATATTTCAAGACATCATTGTCATATTTTATTTTTCAGTAGAAGGCATCCAGAAAATTGGAGATTCTTAGTGTATTGCCTCAATGAACTATTTGTTGTAGAGTGATTAATGTTCCATGGACAATGCAGTTTTCCCCTATTTATAAATTAGCTAATTAAAAATGCCCAAATTAGGGGGTGGCAGCTTAGTATCCTCTTTATTAAACCTTGCCTGAAAAGCCAATGGCGATGGGGACATGGGGTCCACCATAGCCTAAAACAGGGGTCAGCAACCTACGGCTCTGGAGCCACATGTGGCTCTTTCATCCCTCTGCTGCGGCTCCCTGTTGCCAGTCAGCTCCACAATTGATAGGGCTTTCGGTTAGGACAGGTAGAAGAAAAAGGATGCTGCGCTAGGAGGAGACTCTATGGTGGGGGAACTGGATTTCCGGTTGGCAGAGGAAAAAGGACACCGCACTAGGAGGAGACTTATATGGCAGGGGAAGTGGACTTCCGGTTGGCTCCAGAATTGAACAGAGGGCTTCCGGTTAGAACCTTTGTGGCTCTTTGAGCGTTTAAGGTTGCCGACCCCTGGCCTAAAACATCAGGAGATAAATTGCTTCCATTTTAAGTGCTTAAAGACAAGTTGAAGAAGGGCTTAAAGATAAGGTAAGAAAAGTTTGACTCTTGGTGGCTTCCTAGAGGCATCTAAGCAATGTTCTTGGCAGCAGTACAACAGTAGTTTCTTATTGTGTTCTGGGTCTGAATCTGGGCAGTTTTGAGCAAACAGGTCAGCCAGTTGTGGCAGCTTGTTGAGATCCCTTTATAATTGGAACTATTTATTGATTTTGGCATCTCTTTCTCTCTCTTTCACATTTGCAGACATTGCATCAAATTGTTTGAGATGGGCGACACATATATAGATGCAGTGGTAAGAATCTAATTTTCTTCAACAAAAGACAATTCCAATATGAAGTATGTACAGTGTGTATTGAAAAGTCACAATAATTTTTTCTGCAACCATAGGTGAGGAAAAAAAGAGAACTGTATTGAATTAAGAAAAAAATGTCCCATTGAAAAAGCATTTTTCAGACCTTTAGGAATACATTTATTCAGAAAGCCCATTTCATACCCTACAAGTGCCAGTTTCATTTGACAACTTCTCCATAGACCATTGCTAAAAAGAGTTGAAGGGCATAAAAGTATAAGATTTTCTTACGCATCCTGAAATTATTAAAGAAGTTCAAGACTACCGTATTTTTCGGAGTATAAGACACACCTTGGTTTTGGGGGAGGAAAACAAGGAAAAAAGGCCTCTGCCTCCAAGCAATTTGCCAAACAGCAAACAGCACAGATGATATACACTGTTTGCTGTGTATTTCTGTGCATGTGTGCCTGACCCATAGAAATAGCAAAGAATTTGAGAAATGTACATTATGCCAGAAAGTTTTCTTAAATGTAGTCACACTAACTCTTCCCAATTATTTAAATAGATCTACTCCAAGGTAAGTCAGGATTTAACTCTAATACTAAACAGGACTCTGTTACATTTCAGACTATACTTGTACAGAGCTGTTAAAATTAATTAAAATTTCTGGAAGTATACATTATTCTCTATTATTTAAAAGAAGATACAATAACACTGGACCTCTTCAGAGCAAGCATTTATTTTAAAAAGCTTCTTTATTTTGTTAAGTTGTCTAGAGATCTCCAACCTTGGCAACTTTAAGACTTGTGGACTTCAACTCCCAGAATTCCACAGCTAGCAAAGCTAACAAAGCTGGCTGTGGAATTCTGGGAGTTGAAGTCCACAAGTCTTAAAATTGCCAAGGTTGGAGACCCCTGGCTAGAATAATAATAAAGCAGTCTTTAAAAAATAAGTCTAATAATTTGAACATTCTACATTATTCACTTACCCCCTTGCATCCAGCAGAAAATAAAAATCTGCATGTCTCTCCCAGCTATTTGCCTCTTTGCAGCTAGTTTCACTTTCATTTTCCCACATGGCAAACCTAATCAGCTGTAGGTCGGGAAGTTGCTACTGACTTGCTTGGCTTTACAGGCTCTTCCCACTTTCCTGCAAGCAGGTAAATTGCTGGAAGACAGAGGCCAAAGGGTGGGGATGGCTGGCTGGGTGGGGCTGCATTCGGTGTATAAGATGCACCCAAGTTTTCACCCTATTTTGGGGGGTAAAAAGATGTGTCTTATACTCCGAAAAATACGTTAAATAGGACATCAATCTCATGAAATGACAAATATAAAAATGTAAAAAATTTGAGAAACAATATTGCCTGAATTAAATATCATTAAACAATTACTTATGGGTCAGAGATATTTCTGACAAGAGCATGAAATCTGGAGTCCAGGCAGTTCAATTGAATATATAGGTTTATTGCAAGTTCAACCTCTCTACAAGAAACTGAACTACTAATGGTCAAAGCAAATTGGGGATAGATAAGAGTCAATAGAATTCAAGGTGGGCTGGACTTAAATATCTTGTGAGTACAGAGGAACTCAAGACTGATGATGCATTTGACTCCTCCCTGAGGCTCAGCATCCCACAATTTCGGACTTTAAAAAAAAACCCATCATAACAGACATTGAACTTAATGAATTGAAAGAACAATTTTAAAAATTGAAAATGAAAAACAAAATGTGCTCCAATTAGTAGAAGAACAAATCAACAGTACCATTTGTTTGGATAAAGCCAATAAAAATTCTAAACAGCTAACTTAAAACCTTGAGCCATAACCATACTTATCTTATTATTAATAACAATTTAGGATTGGAAAAAGTTCTAGAATATATGAAAGAAACTATAAGATAATTACCTCTTTTGAAAACCACTCAAAGAAATATGTAAATAAAATTTTGAATGATAAAATGTGGTATCCAGTCAGTCATAGATTATGCTCGTTTAGTGTCTGCCTAACAATTGTTAACAATTGTTACAATCAGTGGTGGGTTCCTACCGGTGCGGTCCACTCTATAGCACCGGTAGCGGCCCGCTGGTGACGTCACAGTACCGGTGCGGTTGGTTTCCGGTGCCTGGGCGCCACCATTTTTAAAACAAATTTCTTCTGCGCATGTCCAGAAGCCGAACATGTGCTGCCTTCCTACCCCACAGTGAGTCCACCACTTGAAAATAATAAGAAGCTCGCATTTGACACTTTTCCTTCGCTTTTGCCTAAAGCTTCCCAAAGTGGGCATTTTCCGAAAGCTTAACCTTTTATACTGTTAACTTTATACAGTTTTATACTGTTATTCTTTAGACGAAAACATTGAGGACTGTTAAAAGATACTGTTCTTTTAACAGTCCTCAATATTTTCATCTAAGGAATCCAAGACTGAAACCAAAAATGCTGTATGAGACTTGCTTGTCTTTTAACTATAGCATTTTTTGCATGTAAAGGTTGCTGTGTTGCCATGGTGTAACACACACTTTGTATGCAAAGCTTTTCATGTAAGGTATAAAATAGCAAAAATAGTAGTAACATCTCTCTGAAATAACTTATATTTGACCGGTAAGCCACGCCTACCCAGTCACATGGCTGGCAAGCCACACCCACAAAATAAGCCATGCCCACAGAGTGGTACTAAAAAAATCAGGAACCCGCCCCTGGTTACAATAGTGATGAAAAAGTAACTTTGAAATCAATGTCTGCATTTATGACATTTAAAGCATCTTTTTCTCTGTCTCTTAGTCATGTGTTCGCCATTACAGTCAGTTATAAGACATTGTCTTATGCCTGGCTGATTTTTTCTCTCACCTTCTCTCAGAGCGGAAAGATTGCTTAAATAAGCTATTTCTTTTTGAGTTGCTTTTCTTTCCAGTGCAGTGCACCTCTAAATGTGCTGACCACAGGTTAACAAGCTCAGCTCTGTGACTTTAATTAATTGATTATAATGCTTCATGGGCTAGCAGTGGCTGCCTGAAATTGACAAGAACCTAATCAGTTTCATACTAAAAGCTTTCGTTTGCTTCCTAAGTGTCTTGCGGCTGGCAGCATTGAGAATACTAGGCCAGAGATCGGCAACCTTAAATACTCAAAGAGCCGTTTGGACCCGTTTCCCACAGAAAAGAAAACACCGGGAGCCACAAAACCCTTTTGACATCTGAAATGAAGATAACACTGCATATATCGTTTTTTACCGTTATGCTATGTATTAAAAAACTATAGTGTGTTGCATTTGTGAAATCAATGAACTATAGTGTGTTGCATTTGTGAAATCAATGAACAGAGAAAACAAATTTTTATTTCTGCATGCAACAAAAACATTTTGAACTCTGAAAAAAAAGATGGTTCGAAAAGCTCAATAAATCACTGTTGGTGGGTGTTGCACATTGGCTTGGTGCATATTTTGAGCAACAGGGAGCCGCAGGAGAAAGATGAAAGAGCCACATGCGGCTCCAGAGCCGTGGGTTGCAGACCCCTGCACTAGGCAAACAGTATTTGCATTGCTTTTCATGTGAATTCCCCATTGTGTGCCTGCTTACTCTCTTGTAGTCGCTTCCTCTTTAAAGCCCTATATGGCTCAGGACCAGTTTGTCTGCATGATCGTCTGCTACTATATTCCTCCCAGTGCCCTGTGAGATCGCATAGGGTCGGCCTCCTCCAGGTCCCGTCAGCTAGACAATGTCGGCTGGTGGGTCCGCAGGGGAGGCCCTTCTCTGTAGCGGCTCCAACCCTTTGGAACCAACTACCTCCCGAGATCCATACTACCCCCACCTTACTGGCTTTCTGGAAAGAGCTTAAGACCTGGCTTTTCCGGCAGGCATGGGGCCAATGACCGGAAGATATGGTCTTATTAGATCGGCCCAGGTATGCATGTTGGAGTGAAAGTCCTTTTTAAATAATGTATTGTACTTTTTAATATGCTTTTAAATTGTTTTTATTGATTGTTGTTTCTGTGCCTTTCTGTGAGCCGCCCACAGTCCCTCTGGGAGTTGGGCAGCATAGAAATTCCAATAAACTAAACAAACTAAACTAAACTCTTCATCTAAACATTCTTCCTTCTTGCTAATTATCCCAGTGCTAGGGTGAAGATTCCAAAGAATCAGGAATTGGCAAAAAAAGGACTAAAACATTTACCCTTTACTTGGCTTCCTCATGAGTCAGGTTTTGGAAATCTTCCCTGCCATTTGGGCCCACCTGGCTGTTTGGGATCATAGTTTTCTGGCACTTGTGATTCTTCACTTAGCAACTGCTACATTTAATGATCAAACTGCGAGTCCCAATTGCAGCCACTAAACAAGAACTAGCTATATAATCAGCTCATGTACAGTCTTACAAAGTTTTAACAATAAATGATTTAGAAACGGAAAAGTCACCATGAAATGAAAAATCAGATGCCAGAGTGGAAAATTCCATCAGAAAATAGCATTAATTAGGTTTTAGCAACTTACGAAATGTAAAGTAACAAAAACTGGAATAATGAATAAATAGGAACAAGTTTGAAAAAGCAATGCAATTTGAATAACAATATAATTACAGAAGTTAAGGAGGAATGAAAACAAAAAATAGTTGTAGGATCCAAGGATATGAAAGTAGATTCAAATAATTCTAACAAAATATGAAATTTCAGACAAATAAACATTTTTTTCTCCAAAACATAAGTGGAAATACAAACCAAATTAATCCCCATAAAATAAGGAAGAAATACTGTAAATGTTTGAAAAATATTTGGAAGAACCAAATAAAGCACAATGAAATGACTGCATGATTAAATGATTTATCTTGCAAATAAAACCTGAATAAATGCAAAAGATTGTAGCAACAGTGGAAATGGTAAAAGAAAAAACAAAGAAGATGAAGAATTCGTGTGGACTAGGAAATGATTATCTTTATGAATTTTGACCCAGATGTTATCAATTTTATATTTTTGTCTTGTGAATCATTTCAATTAAATGTTACAGAAAGTTTAGAGGCTCACTACAGACTACACCCTTCTGATCATGAAAGACTACAGAAAAACAACATTCAAATTTTTATACAATGTCTGCCTACAAAACTCAAGCTATTAACAAAAGTTTTTACCAGTAACTTCTCTATATACCTAATCTCAAATTCAATGCATCCTACAGAGCAAAATGGGAAATTCAAAAGTTCTACAGGTACCAAACACCAAAGTTTGATTGATATACAATATTTTTAAAAAATTCTAGAAGGCACAAAACAAACACTTATTTGGTTGGATTGATTACTGAAAGCATTTGATTTACTATCCTATAACTAGATTAAAAAAAAGAAGAAAAAATTATGAAGGTTTTTTTAAAAAATGCTGTTAAAATGTAAAACAACATTGATGGCAAATACAGAAGAACTCAAATAAATCATCAGAAGATAGCAATAGCATTTAGACTTACAGTATATACCCCTTTACAGTGCTTTACAGCCCTCTCTAAGCAGTTTACAAAGTCAGCATATTGCCCCCAACAATCTGGGTCCCCATTTACGGACCTCGGAAGGGATGGAAGACTGAGTCAACCTTGAGCCTGGTGAGATTCGAATTGCCAAATTGCAGGTAACCAGCAGTCAGCAGAAGTAGCCTGCGGTACTGCATTTCTAACCACTGTGCCACCTCTGCTCTCTTGAAAAAAGCACCTTTGAGACAACCATGACCTGGATGACTGAGACTCGCCATAGACATTTAGCTATCAAGTATATAAGATGAGTTAGAAAAAAAAATTAATATCAAAGCTGAATGGTGTAATATAATCAAACCCAACAATATTTGGAGTGTCCCTGTATTATATTATACAGCAGTTATTATTGGCATTGAACCAGTTGTTTTAGATATCAAGATCTGAAAACATATGATAACACAGAACATGGTGTGATATGTGCAAAAAGTGACACAGATTGTATTTACCAAGGAAAATTGATGGTCATGGTTTGTTGCCACCGAAGCTAACAGTGGAAGATAAAATCAGAGATCTGAGTGATTACATAAAAGCAAGAAAAAAAGATGTTAATGCATGTCTGCATGGAAAACATTTTGAGTGTGGCAGAATGAAATGTGGCATACAAATTGAACTGTTATAACAGTGAATGAAAAATTGGAAAGATAAATTTCTTTCGGGGACACCCGAAAGAAATTGAAGGCAAGATGAATAGTAGCAAAACTTGGCAACAGCCTTAGATTGGATTCATCGAGATGGAAACATAAGGTTTAATATTTGTAACCAAAAAACCCTACTAGCTATATATGCTATAAAAATGAAAATCCAGGAACCTGGAAATCACTGTAGCAAAATTGCCCAATTGTAAGGCAATATACAGTATGATCATGTGGCAAAAATGGTACATTGGATTTTATGCAGAAAGTTATTCATTTGATTTCCTCCTTCTCTTGATTTGTTATAACCACCCCAGTCTGATGTCATATGACACTAGAGTAGCTCAAAAAGAACAGTAATTACCAGGTATAACAAAACTGGCATAAATTTTCCCTATAGATAGTGGAGAGTTGGAAAGTACAATGATAGAATTGTCAAAACAGTGGAGAAAATTCAAATTATTTCGCCACAAAAGATCTAGGTAGATCACAAAACACAGCTTTGCTTAGAAACATATATCATACTGGGTTTTGTGCAATATATCGGCTTTGGATTAAACTTCAAATAGACCAGTAGTGGGTTCTAAAACCCATTGCTACCGGTTCGTGCGCATGCTTTCTCTTGCGCATGATGCTTCTGCACATGCTCAGAAGCTTCTGCGCATGCTCAGAAGCATCCCGGCCAGGTGGGCGGAGCCTCCTGCCACAGCCACTGCCGGTTCACAGAACCGGGCCGAACCGGGAGCAACCCACCGCTGAAATAGACTATAAATTACCAGCATTTACTAAGTATTTTAGAAAAAAATTATGTAAAAACATATGTATATCATGCTTAAAAATTAAGTGCAGAATAGAATTAAAGGAATATCAATTAAATAAGAATATACCAAATGCAAAATAGACTCAGAAAATATTTTTTCTAAGACAGTAGTGAAACATCAAACAAGTAATCACTTTACCATTAAAAGATAAACTAGACTAAATAAAATCTATTGGCAATATATATAATTAATTGTACGAATTAAAGTTTAGCAATGTACAACACAAAAATTCAGCACCAGGGCCAGGCCAGCAGCCACAATGCTCCCAGAGTCCTTAAAATCTTCCTTAAAAGATTAAAGGTCAGATTTAAAGATGAGTAAAACCATCTTCTGTCATTCAAAAAGTAAGTGGCAGCTGAATCCAAAGGCATGGGAACAGTTCCTCCAAAATCTACAACCTTCACTTTGCTGCCAGGGTAGCAAGAACAATCATCACTGCCAAATAAGTTGAATAAGTAAGTTTTGCAAAGATGAACTAGGTAGGTAAGAACATTGCACCAGAGTCCCTGAAACATTAAAATTATATTTTTGTAGTAGCACTTGGCCCCGTTGGTAGCCAATGCAGAGCTCTGCAGTGGATAAATATGTGGCAGGGCGGGGGGGAATGAGGAAGATTCAAAGCCACCCACATTGCAGTGTTTTAAACCAGGTCAATGGAAGAAGGATGGCAAAAGCATGACCTGTAACCTGTTGCAGGAATTAACACACGAAACAAACAAAATCTGAATTAGAGGCATTGCTGCTTTTGCATCTCAAGAACTGGCAAGTATGGCAGATGTTACACAGATGGAAAGGACAGGCCACACAGCTGCAGGGACAATCTATTATCCACCAGAACACCCACATTCGTGGTAACTGATACAGCTGTGATTTCTTGGCCCTGAAGACAGGTGGCAATATCTGAAACAAAAGGGCAGGGTGATAGTAAGAGAACTAGAAGATAGTAAGAGAATTAGCTTCCAAGATATAATTTGATTTATATACACTTGGAATACTGCATTCAGTTTTGGTCGCCACGATGTAGAAAGGATGTTGAGACTCTGGAAAGAGTCCAGAGAAGAGCAACAAAGATGATTAGGGGACTGGAGACTAAAACATACGAAGAACGGTTGCAGCAACTGGGTATGTCTAGTTTAATGAAAAGAAGGACTACGGGAGATATGATAGCAGTGTTCCAATATCTTAGGGGTTGCCACAAAGAAGAGGGAGTCAAACTATTCTCAAAAGCACCTGAAGGTAGAACAAGAAGCAATGGGTGGAAACTAAACAAGGAGAGAAGCAACTTAGAACTAAGGAGAAATTTCCTGACAGTTAGAACAATTAATCAGTGGAACAGCTTGCCTCCAGAAGTTGTGAATGCTCCAACACTGGAAGTTTTTAAGAAGATGTTGGATAACCATTTGTCTGAATTGTGTAGGGTTTCCTGCCTAAGCAGGGGGTTGGACTAGAAGACCTCCAAGGTCCCTTCCAACTCTGTTATTGTTATTATTATTATTATTATTATTATTATTATTATTATTATTATTATTATTATTATTATTATTATTATTATTATTATTATTATTATTATTATTATTATTATTATTATTATTATTATTAAGTTTAGAGAATACCTACAGGATTCAAATGTTCAGCAATCACTGTCTCCTGCAGTGTCCATTCAGAAGCCCATTTCGTAATGAAAGGAGGAATATTTTATAAAACATTTAAAGAAAAGAGCAAAAAATAAAAGATCGTCTTTTTTCCAGGACTGCTGTTAGGTTTAAAAAAAATTCAGCCAATGAATAATATATTGCAAGATGCTTTATTCCCCTTTGTTTCTTTCTTTCCATTATTAAGTGTCATCTAATTTAATAAGGTTCTGATTACACTCTGGAGAAGGAACAGGGAGAATTGATGGACGCTTTCCAGACTTGGGATGATATAAATTTCATTTTGTGAAAGATTCAGAGTACAATTTGATACCACAAAATAATTAATATTCCTTTTATTTTTATTAATTGCATTCCTGTGGTATTATATTTCAGCCTTTGAGCATATTTACTTGTAGTTCACTGATTTCACTCTGTACCAGGTATATATTTAATTACATTCATATTCTGCCGTTCCTCAAAACAACTCAGCGAAAGCAGCCATGGTTCTCTTTTGTATTTTATCTTCTCAGCTCCCATAAACTGAGTGATGCTGATTGGTCCAGAGTCACTAGGATTACTTCATGATCAAAGAGGATCTGTTTTCATCAAATGTAAGCATAGACTTGCACACACAAAATATGCTAGCTTGATGAGAGCATCACTAAGGGTGCTTTCTGAAAAGGCTCGTACTGAATGTACAGGAATTCTGCATGCTCTGGGCACACTGAGAATATATCCTTCGGGACCGCATCCTACCACATACCTCCCTACGACCAGTTAGGTCCCACAGAGAGGGCCTCCTCCGGGTCCCGTCAGCCAAACAATGTCGGTTGGCAGGGCCATGGGGGAGGGCCTTCTCTGTGGGAGCCCCGTCCCTCTGGAACCAACTCCCACCAGAGATCCGGACTATCCCCACTCTACTGGCATTCCGTAAAGCCGTGAAAACATGGCTCTTCCGACAGGCGGGGTGAATAAGGAGATCAGATTCCCCCATGAATGGTGTTTTTAATAATGTTTTAATATTGTTTCATTTTTAAATTGCTATAATTGTTTTTTACTGTACGTTTCTTATCCATGTTGTACGCCGCCCTGAGTCCTACGGGATTGGGCGGCCTATAAGAGCGTAGAAATAAATAAATAAATAAATAAATATCTGCTGAACAAAACTCCACATTGGCGACAGGAAGGGCATCCGGCTATTAAAAAACTCTGCTAGCTCCATTCAGTTGCCCAGACTCCACCCCGCAAGGGATTATGGGGTCGTTAAATGATGATAAGAATGTGCAAGAAACCTACTGCAGACTTTGACAAAACTAAATTGTGTGATCTGCCAGGTGGATTTTGTCATTGCAAAAGCATGACCAGTGAATGAGTGGCAGATTTATTTATTTATTTTATTTATTTATTTGTCAAACATGTATAGGATAGTAGTAGTTTGTATAAACGTAAGTAAAAATAACGATAAAAGAGGACAATAGGACAGTAGGACAGGGACGGTAGGCACAGTGGTGCGCTTATGCACGCCCCCTTGAAAGCTATGAAAAAAAATGCTGTAAGAAAAGCAGTTCATCCAGGGAACCAGTTTCCTACATAGGTGAGGATGTCTCCTTTCCTGGAGCATTCAGTAAATGATCACTACAAGTGACACTGGAAGACCTCCTAGGTCAGTGATGGCGAACCTTTTTTCCCTCGGGTGCCAAAAGTGCATGCGCGCATGCTATCGCGCATGCGCGAGTGCCAACACCCATAATTCAATGCCTGGGGAGGGCAAAAATGGCCTCCCCCACTCTCCCGAAGGCCCTCTGGAGGCCGGAAATGGCCCATTTCCCAACTTCTGGTGGGCCTGGTAGGGCCATTTTTCATCCTCCCCAGGTTCCGGAGGCTTCCCTGGAGCCTGGGGAGGGCAAAAACACCTTTCCCAGTCCCCCCGGAGGCCCCCCGGAAGCCGTAAACGCCCTCCCAGAGCCTCCGTGCGAGCCAAAAATCAGCTGGCCGGCGCACATATGTGTGCTGGAGCTGAGCTAGGCAATGGC
This sequence comes from Diadophis punctatus similis, assembly GCA_023053685.1. Taxonomy (NCBI): domain Eukaryota; kingdom Metazoa; phylum Chordata; class Lepidosauria; order Squamata; family Dipsadidae; genus Diadophis; species Diadophis punctatus. The sequence continues at coordinate 3,270,380 of JALIGW010000013.1, forward strand.
TCGTGTGCCGGCAGATATGGCTCCGCGTGCCACCTGTGGCACCCGTGCCATAGGTTCGCCATCACTGTCCTAGATCCATTCTCACTCTGTTATTCTGATCCATTCCAATTTATTCCATGAGTAATAAGCCATATCTTACATAAGCTTACATTCAAAAGGCATCATAATTATTGTTTATTTATTTAGCATATGGCAGCATCAGAACATTTATGTTTTAGAGGACATACATATGAATCTAAGTACTGTAATAGGACATTTGAGAATGTCCTATTTCAGTGAGCCCCCAGAATGAAAGCTGGGAGGTTTCAAACCAGCAGTTCCCAGGGTTTGCTTACCATGGCCCATCTTCTTATTTTGGTACAACTCTTGGTAGTTAATTCTGCCATCATCTATCTCCCATGGGAATGACTTTAAATTGTCCTCCTCTTTATCCCTGGATCAAATATCATGAAGTTTCATGGGAAATTAAGCTGTAGTAAAAAATAAGAAAGAGAAGACACAGAACTTTTCTTTTACTTTCCTTTTTACTTTAACTGGTCACATATGAAAACAATCAATATTGGGGGGGAAACCACATAGCTCTAGTAAAATCAAAGGCCGCACTTTGAAAGCAGTAAAGAAGTAATTAAGTATCTTTGAGTAGACAATAGGATGGTTTACGGGATTACGACTGTTGAAAGCCAACTCTAATGTAATGAGTCCATTAAAAAATACAGATTTCACTCAGTATTTACAGAGAACAGAAATTTCAGAGAGAAATACACTTCATGACCAAAAAGGTTGAGCGGATCACAGACAAAAAATAACCTTAGTGCAATGACATTTACCAATAACTAAGCAAGTCACAGTTCCTTAATTCAGAAGTTTTGGATTCATTGTTCCTTGGACTTCTTTGAAATTAAGACAGCAATAAGACAGAACAGATTTTTGCCCGTCCTAATATTGTTAGTCTTTCAATTGCTGATTGATATTGGAAAATAATTTTTAACTTAGTTTTAACCTACCTATGTGCTAAGCGCCATTAATATTTCAAATAGTTCTTCATTTTTTGTTAGTAGCATATTGAGTGCCATCCAGCCTGATGACTCCACCATCCAGCACTATGTCATCAATTACTTTCATCAATGTAGTTTTCTTGCTAAAATGCAGGAGTGGCTTACCATTGTCTTCTCCTATACAGTACGAAATAATGCCATTGATGTTTGTCATTTAAGTGATCATCTACCTTCTGCTCCTTCCCATATTGCTGCTGTACGATATATGTTCCTGTTTGTTCTAGCTGACCAGTTGGAATGAGCTTTATGCTTTGGATGATCCTGTTGGGACTTCTTGTGGCCTGTCGGCCGCCAGCCCCTCCAGCAGCTGAATTGGATGAGAAGGTGGCGTGGGAGTCAGGGCCAGCATCAAGGCAACCTGAGAGCTCCGAGGGGGAAGAGGGAATGGAGCTGGCAGAGAGAGAGACACAGAGGCAGAGCCTGGGCCAGCCGTCAGCCCTCAGATGGAGAGTCAACAGCCCCCATTCTGGAGGTGGCTGATGAGGAAGAGGACGAACAGCTGGGTCCAGAGCCTGATGCATGGATGCGCAGAAGGCAGAGGAGAGGAGAGCAGTGGAAATCTGTGGGCCAATCCTTGGGAAGGAAGAGCCACCACTGCTAGAGAAGCCCCACCCTAGCTCTGGGGATAAAAGGCAAGAGGCAGAGATGAATAGATGTGGCAGACAACTATTCATCTCCCTGCCAGACAGACTTGTTAGCCTGTGGTGAGAGAGAAACTTTTTCCCAGGGCTGCTGGTGCTCCTAATAAAGGAATCATTGCTTCAACTTCACAACACTTGTTGTGTTTAGGGAGCCGGGTCAGAATAGGACTCTTTCCCCTTGGCATACACTCCTTTCTAGGGATTCCTAGTAGTCGTTGTTGACTATAGGGGGCAGTGTTCATCTCCGTTTCAAGGCCATTGAACTAGCACTGTCCAAAAACATTTCCATGGTCAAGTGGCCAGCATGATGTCACAGAGCACTGTTACCTTCCCACCAAAGTGGTACCTATTTATCTACTAGCATTTGTATGCTTTCGAACTGCTAAATTGGCATGAACTGGGGAAAACTCACCCCGTCACATGGTGCTCAGGTCTCGAACCTGGGCTGCCAGTTTTCCAGCAGACAAACCCAGTGTCTTTAACCGCTGAACCACAACGCCACCCTAAGGAGGACAGCATAAAAAGAATATTTTCAACCTCAGCTCCTGTAGAGATGAACATAAATACCCTTTCTGCATTCGTAATTCTCTTTGGAAGTAGAAAACTTTGAGAATAAATTTTCTTGATTGTTCAGCAGAAAACATTTTTCCAATGCCTCCTGAGCCTTGGGGCTTGGGGCTTGCCAATAGATGTGGCAACAACATTAATGTTTTTTTCCACACATACACCTTAATGTGTGTTTAGATTGGCAGCTTGGCAACCAGTTTGAAACTTGGAGCAAATTCAGCCAGTTTGGTCTTTTTAAAATAAGTGAAAAAAAAGTTACAGAAATGTTGGTTGAACTCTAATTTTGTTGGATAAAGCATCTGAAGGGGAAAAAATCATATTATATAATTATAAGAACAACAACAACCTGTAGGGGTTATAGACAATTTATATGTTTTATAATCTATAGCAGAGATGGGTTCCTGCCAGAGCTGCCCGGTGCGCAGCTCCGGTAGGGGGCGGCTGATTGCACAACCGCTCCGGAGCCCTCTCTGCCGGTCCACCTGGTGCGTCGCCATTTTTTGGGTGATTTTGGGTCGATTTTGCTTCTGCGCATGCGCAGAAGCAAAATGGCACCAAAATTTTGTGAGGGAACATGCACACGAGAGAGATTTTGATGAGATTTTGCCTCCGCGCATGCACGGAAGCAAAATCGGACCGAAATCTCGCGCACACGTCCCCTCACGAGATTTTGGTGTGATTTTGCTTCCGTGCATGCGTGGAAGCAAAATCGCATGAGCGCGTGCGCCCCCCCAAAGCGTAGAGATGCGTGCGCATGGTTCCAGCAGTGAGATAAGTGAGCAACCCGCCCCTGATCTATAGGTTTAATATAGGATTGTAATCCTAGGAAAACAAACCCCCATCTGCTTAAGTTTTATTATGCAGTTGCTAAAGTGGCATAATTTAACTTTAAAAAGGCAATATTTAATTCCTACAGTGAATGTCATTGCTGCCAATATTTTATATTTTGCCATTTCAGTTTTCATATTGTGACAACATATTTTCAGTTCAATTAAACTAATGGACCTTTAGGAAAGTTTTAAAACAAAACAAAGAAAAATTATAAATCTGGACCCTAAATTGGGCACATGGTACTACCAATTTAGAGCTAATGAACTATACAAAATAGCATGCAATTTGAATGCCTTTGGGAAGGAGGGAGAAAAACAGCAAGAATATAAAAAAATATACATGGAAAGGAATTGTGAAAACCTCTTAATCATTGGTACAAAAGAAAATTGTATACCTGGATCTTTTTGAACAGTGGGACATTACTAGAAACTGCCTGCCTTGATAAATCAACTATTTGAATAAAATGCAATGGGAATAGTTTATAATAATTGCAAGCTATTAAAACCAACAAGGGCAAAAACTTTCCTGCTTCTTTTACAATAGAATAGCCTGGTGAATATGTTGCTGCAGAATAGATAATTGAAGCAGTAGAAAAATCACTGCTCAAAATATTCAGAAACATGCAAAAGTTATAATTGGAATCTCTACTCTAAGATCTCACAATGGGCAGCTAAGGTGGAGCAGATATGTGTGGGAAGACAATTTCAGCCACAGCTGCCAATCTGGCATGGGTAAAGGAAGGAGAACTGCAGTAGAGTTAACCACTTTGTAGAAGTCAACAGGAACTTTCTGGAAGTCAACAGGAACTGTCTGGAAGTCCACAGGGACTGCCCAAACTGCCCACCTACCCAATATTAACCTGTAAAATTGCAATTTCTTCCAAGGAGAACTATTTAGTAGTTCTACAGCAATGGTGGAAGTCTTTGTGTGGGTTAAGAAGGAAATGGCCATAGCAGTTTTTCTATGTGCAACACACGAGTTTTGACCATTTGATATTGTTTGATAGTCTTCTAATAATTATGTCTGGTTGATAGCAGCACAATTACTTGATTTTTCCATTTTTTAACTTGCTGACGTGCAAGAAAGGATGTCATTTTGCCTTATTTTTCTCTTGAAGAGAAAAAAAAAGTTTGCTCATAGAAATTGCAGATTGCCAAGCTAAATATTTCAGAGATTTTGTATTTTTCCAGGTATTTTCAAGTGATTCAGGCCTATTGCTTTAGAACTAGAAGGAGGTGTGAAATTTGCCATAAAATCTGTACTCAATTCAGAAGAAATGAATTAATTTTTAACAATGTCAGAACTGTTGCTTCAACTTGTCATAATATTTGCTGTTGTTCAGTATGCTTTTCAGTGATCAGACCTAGAATTCATTGCTCAGAAGGCACATTGTGACACATAAATGATAGCATGCTTATAAAAAACAAAGACCCCCTTGGGTCAAATTGATGTCATGAGCCGAGGTGGCGCAGTGGTTAGAGTGCAGCACTCCAGGCTACTTTAGCTGACTGCTAGCTGTAGTTCGGCAGTTCAAATCTCACTGGTTCAAGGTTGACTCAGCCTTCCATCCTTCCGAGATGGGTAAAATGAGGACCCAGATTGTTGGGGGCAATATGCTGACTCTGTAAACTGCTTAGAGAGAGCTGTAAAAGCACTATGAAGTGGTATATAAGTCTAAGTGCTATTGCTATGTCTACACATCCATGCAATTGTCTTACATACCAAATAAAATGCTAAAATCAACGTTTAAAGGTAACTGATTTGCTAATTTACTAATTTACTAAAGGTAAATGAATCTATATGTAGGAATCACAGACTTAGATAAACAGAAGCTGAGTAAATAATCATTTCCTTAAACTGATTAAATAAGTAGGTTTCTTAGTCATATCAGCCAGACAGGCATTCCACATTCTTGGCAGATATTAATAATTAACCTACACTATATGGAAAAGTTGTGACAGAAGTTCTATGTAGCCTTGTAGGTGTACAGGTGCAATTTCTGATTCACCTTTTGACAGGCACTGCTATGTACCTATATTTCTGAGTAGATATACGTTAAAGGTTTGAAATAAAATAGCAGAATAAAATATAACACTTAGTAATACACCATACACATCTAGACACCCAAGGTAAGCAAAAACTTAGTAGATAAAATTAAGAGATATGATACATTTTTAGTTAGTGCAATCAGATTTTAAGTAAAATTTTAGTACAGATTCATGTGGATATAGTATGTGTGGTGGTTGATTTTTATATTTTCATATTTTACTGCACTGTAAGTCTCTGACATAACATAGAAAATAAATAGGATTTAACTCCTCAGTGGAACACAAAAAGATTTAAATTTTTCTCAGCATACTCCCGTTCCATTTACAAAACTATATATGTACAGTTTAATTATAATGTCAAATAGATGGAAATTAATTCATTTTCCCAGTGGTGTATAATAGGAAGGCTGACAGTGGTTAAAATTTAGCAGCACAGGCTGTGAAATTTATTCTTTTACCAACATGTTTTCTTTTGCCAACATATTTTAAAAGTCAATTAAGTAACATAGAGAGCAAAATTTACGGGATATCCTTTTATGGAGTCAGATTCTGAACTACCATATAGTTGCAATCAGTTAAGAACCAAATATTTTTTCAGGAATATCTGAACATAAATGCACTCTTTACTGATGCATCTCATTTCACATTAATATTCATTTCCATTTCTCATTTTGCAGACCATCTCCCTCAGCTCTGGGCCCCTTTGGTTTTCATAAGGAAAATTATGTGGCATCCTGATCGTTGTACAAAGTTGTGCTGAAACTTTGGCATTTCCACACCAATCTCTCCAAACTTAATTCTAGCAAGACTCTACAGTTTGAAAGCATCGGTTTACCATTCCTTCATTATTTCCTTCCTCCTATTTTCTCATGAATCAAAATGTCTGATCTGAGAGCATCAATTGCTTATTTCATACTTTCCTAATCTCTCCTCCCAGCTTCCTGCCCATCCTCACTGCTAGACAAATACATTGAATAAAATAAATGTATAAAATAAAAGATGGAGTCAAACTATTCTCCAAGGCACCTGGGGGTAGAACAAGAAGCAATGGGTGGAAACTAAACAAGGAGAGAAGCAACTTAGAACTAAGGAGAAATTTCCTGACAGTTAGAACAATAAATCAGTGGAACACCTTGCCTCCAGAACTTGTGGAGGCTCCAACACTAGACATTTTTAAGAAGATGTTGGATAACCATCTGTCTGAAGTAGTATAGGGTTTCCTGCATAAGCAGGGGGTTGGACTAGAAGACCTCCAAGGTCCCTTCCAACTCTGTTATTATTATTATTATTTAAAAGTGTCATAGAACTTTTTTTTCTCCCTGGCAGCTGTACTGTGCACAGTTTTTGTAGTTGTGGCTATTGTTGAAGGCTGAATTGCCGCAGAAATAATGATGAATAGAGTTAGAGCAAGCAACAGAAAGGGGCAAAACTAAAAGTGATTGAAATTATCCCTTTCATTTTAGTCATCTTTTCTCTCTCTCTTTTCTTACATCAATATTTTGGGAATTGTGGCCTTAGAGAGAAGCTCAGCCCCCAAAACCTCAAGAAAAAAAAGAAAAAAAAAGTAAGGCAGAATGAAAGGTAGCCAGGAGAAAGGAAAACAGCAGTTAAAAAAAACCAAAGATTTATACTGGATTGTAAACTAGGGACCATCTACTGTACATGTAGGGGAAGTGCTATGACTATTATTGGTAGTAAGAATGATCCTACTATAAAAAGAATCTGCAGCAGAGTTTACCAAGAAATGAAAGGAAATGCAAGAAAGGGGTTTATTTTTGTTTTGTTTTAAAGCTGGTTGTTTTGTATGTGTGTATGTGTGCTTTCTTTACCTTTCTCTACCTCTGGTGTAAGTCAGTGGTGGGTTTCTCTTACCTTCCCTACCGGTTCGGAAGTGCGTGTGTTGCGCTGGAAGTGCGCGCTTTGCGCATGTGCATGTGCTACGCTCTCATGCGTGTTACATCTGGGTACTGACCCTCTGTGCATGTGAAGAAGCCTTTTTGCATGCTCAGAGGGTTCATTGTCAGCCGTTTTCAAGCAGCGGTGACCGGGGAACTGGGAGTGTGGGCAAGCCGGCCATCACTATTGGTTTGGCGAACAGAGCCAAATTTCCGCCACCGGCTCATGTGAACTGGTGTAAGTGTAAAAAGATATCAATATTTAGATGTTTTGTTTGGCAAGAGCATTGAAAAAGCTATTTTTATAGGGCTTAAAGAGCGAATGTGTTCTGGAAGGTCAGGGAAGAGAAGAGGAAAAATTGTATGTAGAGGGCCCACTGAAAGAGCTACATCAGATGCTGTTAATATGCAAAGGTGTTAAATTGTGGGCAAGGATCACAGGAGACAGACTTCATAACAGCTCTTTTACTCAGCTCATTCAAGTAACCAGCAAAACATGGTCTGACAGCTAGCTCTTTTATAGAGGGCTGTCAGACACAACAACCAACAACATGACCTGGGTGGCAACAACAGTTCAGGTAGAGTTCAATTAAAAACATAACAACTTACAGTTCAGTCAGAGGTCGTCTAGTCATGACAGGTTTAGGGTTCAGTTAGAGGTCAGTCAGAACACAACAAAAGGTATGTGTCAGACCTGCCTCAGCTTGAACCTCTAAGTAACCACAATCCTTAACTCCATTTATTGAGAAAGGCATAGTTTACTAGAAGTCAAGTAGATTACAGTCATGCATAGCCAGAACTGGGAATCGCGCACCCAAATCCTCAAATCTAACTTTTCCCTCCCTTGGTTGCCTCCCATCACTGGGCCCCCAGGTTCAATCAAATTCAAAGAAGATGTTTACAGAACGATCACTTCAGGCGTAGGTTTGGTATGCAGCTGCTTTTCGTTCCCAGCCAGTTATCCTTGAAGCCCGACTCAGAGAGATACAGTGAAATTTCATTTCCCCTAGAAATATTCCCCCCTCCCATCCACACACACCCTTGAATTCATGGCAGCTGATATTGAATAGTTGTGAAGCACAAGTGTGAGGTGACAGCTGACAGTGTGGTTAGGAACAGTTTATGCTTCAGTCTGGTGCTTTATGGCATGATTTCCTATTCATCAATTAAAATGAATGTCAAAAACAATTAGCTGAATTTTAAAAGCATAATAGGGTTGGATAAGGATAAGGATACAAGTGTTAAGAAATGGGTCAGCAGGTCCATTATCCAATGGGAGAATTTTTTTTTTACTTTAGTTCCTTTAGTCAACCTTCCATACCAAACAGCATTGGCATTGCCTTGAAGAAATAAAAGCTCTTTCCGACAACCAAAATCTTGGGAGAAAAATTGCTGAAAATAAGATTCTAAAAGAAATGCTATACATTTTTCAAACTGAAATTGATTTTCCTCCCAATAATTTTCCAAAAAACATTCTTGCATATTATTTGAGGGCCAGTAATATTTCATTTCAAAGAGAACTCTCTGTAGTTCTCATATAGAGAACTCATATATATATATATATATATATATATATATATATATATATATATATATATATATATATATATATATATATATATATATATATATATATATATATATATATATATATATATATATATATATATATATATATATATATATATATATATATATATATATATATATATATATATATGTTTTCTGAGGTTTTTGCGGGTGTTTGTATGTAGGTCTTTGGGTATTCGGGTTTTCTCCCGAAATTGGAAGTGAATTTGGAGCAGCTCACCAGCTCAAATGCCCCTGCAAGTCATACCAACCTGAGAACACCCCCAGCCAATCAGAGCACAGCTAACCCTCCAGCCAGTCAGAGCACAGCCAAGCCCCCAACCAATCAGAACACACCTCCAACCAATCAGAACACAGCCAAGCTCCCATCCTATCAGTTCAAACCTCCACTGGCAGTTAAAAGGAAGAAACAGCAGCAATCTCACATTGCTCCTAGAAGCAGGAAGCAGAAGACACCAGCCTGAAGATGATGAATGAGACTTCATCGAAACGTCGCCAAGACACTTCCAATTTCACGCAGGAGAAAACCCGAATACCCAAAGACCTACACACACACACACACACACACACACACACACACACACACACACACACACACACACACACACACACACACACACACACACACACACATATATATATATATATATATATATATATATATATATATATATATATATATATATATATTGCTGATAAATGAAAATAAAGGGAGACTATTATAGATCTATTTCGAGCTTATTTTTGCTCTCATCAGATAGTCATACCCCATATATATGTTTTTCTGTCGTGTTATCCTGGTGTACCCAAATATGGGAGAGAAAGCATCACAGCTTCCTTTTTGCCTTTCAGCCCCTCACTGGGACCATCCAGGCTGTTTTTTATATAGCCGACACACTATTCTATATGTGTAGGATTTTTTTTGCTGATAAATGAAAATAAAGGGAGACTATTATAGATCTATTTCGAGCTTAGTTTGCTCTCGTCAGATAGCCATACCTATCTGATGAGATAAAATATATAACTTTTATCTATTATCTTTTATCTAACAGTTATCTATATAACTGAAGATGACATAGGATTTTTTTAAATTCGGAGTGGTCTTTTAAATATTGCAAGAACAGGTTTTTCAAAACAGATGATTTAGAATTCATTGTCTGTTATTAGACTGATCAACAATGTGTACTTATTTTGATGTCTGATATTATTCGATAAATAATTTGCATTGGTAATTAACCAATGACAACTGGTTGCTAGTTAGAACTGACCCAAATCAAGGCTATAAGTCATGGGAAGAAGGATAAGAATGCTGTTCCCATAAACCAGGAGCAGGCAAGTCTTGCGATGGCTTGCGTTCAGCATTTAAAGATTTTTTTTCACAACCGAGTGAAATATAATGCAAACATTAAAGATGCTACTGAAAAAGACAACAATTGAGGTGTTTTGCTTTTCCTTGGCTTTAGGAATTTGCCTTTACCTTATTTTCTTTTTAATGTGTTAAATCTTTGCTTTCTGTCTGGAATTGGCATTGGCTGTGGATAAAAAAAAATATTCCAAATGTGACATGTATAATATTTCACTGTGACTTTTTCTCTTTCCCGCAGATATGTTCAGATTTGTTGAAGCCAAGAAAGATGGTATTGAGGTAGCATCTGTTGTTAAGAAATTCATCTAAAGTCACTTTTTAAATTTAACTTAACTTTAATTTAACTGACTCTTTTGCTATTATTCCATTTTTATTTTTATTTAATTCAATTTTCTTTTGATTCTTTTGCTGCTGGAGAAGCACTGCACCGTAACTACAGTATTTTGCTGGAGATCTGAATATTATCATTTCTACCATGGGGAAAAAGAAGAAGAGGCAGCATTCATATCCTGTTCCTTTGCTATCACGCAATAGCAATAGCAATAGCACTTAGACTTATATACCGCTTCATAGTGCTTTACAGCCCTCTCTAAGCGGTTTACAGAGTTCAGCATATTGCCCCCAACAATCTGGGTCCTCATTTTACCCACCTCGGAAGGATGGAAGGCTGAGTCAACCTTGAGCCGGTGAGATTTGAACAGCTGAACTGCTGAACTAGCAATCAGCTGAAGGTCGCAGTGCTGCTTTTAACCACTACACCACCTCGATTCAAGCCAAACAAACAACTCAAAGTTGGGTTATCTAAAAGTCAAAGTTCCTTTGCTCTTCCAGATAGCCTGTCTGGTAGATATAAGCACCTGAAATGGGATCTACAAGCAAAGATTTATTTATAAAATTGATTTGCCCTCCATCTTGTATTGAACTACTCTCGGCAGCTAACAAAGATAGAGAGTTCCCAATGTTTAGATCCTATGCCTGAGGGAACTTCCCCCTCACAGATCACAGCCCTTTGTCCAGCTCTTACAAGGCTCATACAACAAGAGGATGATGACTTAAAACCCAAAAATGTTACTGATTTTATAACCAGATCATGCCTACTGATGGCACAAACAGTATTACTAATTCTTGAGCTTCTAATAACAGTTAAGAACAAAGCGGACGCTCTAAAAATGATATCTTATTAAGTTTAAATAGAGTCATCAAATGAGGGGTTCTTGGTGCTTTCTGAGCTTGGTTGTTTTCTTGCAGACATTTCATTACCCAAAGTAGGTAACTTTAGTAGCACTGTAAAAAAAACAACCAAGCTCCGAGAGCACAAAGGATCCCTGGTTTCAACCCTGAGCTACAAATATTCTCCTTTATTGGTACAGTCATCAAACTACTATTGCCGAGTCAATCAAAACAAGTTCATCCAGAGAACTCAAAAGCAGATAATAATGGTAGAAAGGTGGATCCCATTTTGGAACCCCCAAAGCAGGGGTGGGTTCCACTTACCTTCCCCACCGGTTTGCATCACAACGGTTTGCGCGAATACATTTGCTCAGCTCGCGCGCATGTCACCTTGTGCTATTAGGCTTCCGCGCATGCTCAGGAGCTGGAATCAGACCTAAACACAGCTGAGGAACTGATTAGCTGTGCTTCGAGTGAATAAATAAAGGTCAGTATTAACCTTGGCGCGGGCGGGAGGACCCTTCTTCAAGCAGTTGAATGAAAAAAGATGGCGGCGCGCACAAACTGGTACTGGCCGATCCAGTAATGTGACATCACCAGCAGATCGCTAATGGTTCGGGCGATCCGGTCCGAACCGGGAGGAACCCACCCCTGCCCCAAAGAGATTGAGGACTAAATTTAGGAGATCTAAACCTCCATTTGAAGCATGCACCACTCTCCCAGGAAAATTGGATGAAAGGCAATTAAAATCACAAGTGTTACTTGCTGTCAAATCAGATCACTCTGTAAATCCAAAATAGCCGAGTAAATAGACGAAAATGGGATCCAGAAGTGCAGCCATTCTCTTCCTTAGTGAGCTCCTATAGTGTGAAAGGCAATTGATTAATTTTGAAGAAGATTGAATGGCTCCCATCCAAGAGAGATTCCAAACAAATCCTCCTAGCAGTCAAACATCCTACTATTACCAGCATGTTGTCCTAAAATAAAGTATTTTTGAGAGAGTCTTCTCACAATCAGTGTTTTATATTGAGGGAGTTTGCTTATTAATAACTCATCTTGACAATAAGAGTGCTTTTACTTTAAAGTTTAATTGTAGCAACACAAGAGTAGGTAACTCCAAGGACATTCTATTACCCTTGTCCTTGAAAAGAGAATAAACAATCTGTAGCTCTCACAGCAAGTCGGTTTTCTGAAGAACCTTTAGAGAAAACCTTGATTAACTTTTCAGTACCTTAGTAGATACTGAACAAGTAGATATTATTAAAAGGCTGGATGATCATAGAGCCGAGGTGGTGCAGCGGTTAGAGGCAGGTACTGCAGGCCACTTTAGCTGACACTGATCCGCAGGTCAGCCGTTCAAATCTCACCGGCTCAAGGTTGACTCAGCCTTCCACCCTTCCGAGGTAGGTAAAATGAGGACCCAGATTGTTGGGGGCAATATAAATATACATTGCTTACTGGTGTAAACCGCTTAGAGAGTGCTTGCACTGTGAGGCGGTATATAAACCTCACAAAATAAATAAATAAATAAATAAATAAATAAATAAATAAATAAATAAATAAATAAATAAATAAATAAATAAATAAATAAATAAATAAATAAATAAATCTGAGGGAATTATTAACAATAATGTGTACAACTGCTAAACCTTTAATAGAGCTGGTCACCCCAACTGTCCAAGCAAAGAGAGCCTACCTTGAGAAACCATTTTCTGGTTCTCCTGCTATTTTAACATGGAATATAGACGTGGAGAATAACAAGGAGTTCTCAGGTGTAGATTCTACCATACTCCACCTACTTCCTGATAGAATACTACGTGGCATGGAAAATGTAAAAACTGGAAACAAAATTGAGGCTGATTGACAAGAGGAAGCAAGATGCAGCCCAAATCTTTGTCAGTTACCAACAGAGGTTGGCTGTGGGGTAGGACTGAGTTACAAGGAGGTCACCCTTAGCTCAACGCATCTAAAAATTGACACAAGCTCCAAATCATCTGTTAGGGAAACAGTTCACAAAACAGTCTAAAACGGATTCCAGGAGAAAATTATAATTGCCTGAGGTTAAGACATTCCTTCTGGATGTCGATACTATTCTGAGCTGCCACCTGGCAAAAGAATCTGACCCGAATTGCTGCTCACCTCACAGCCTGTGGGAGCTCATACAACAAGGCAGTGGCAAAGGTAGATGGAATTTCACATTTCGAACCAGTGCATCTTTTTTTCAATAATTATATTGGGATTATGCTGCTGTTTATATAAGTTTTAAACTTACATGAAACTTATTTTACTATAGGTTTGAGGAAAATCACCCAGCATAATAAAACTTGTCCTTCTGTGTAGGCCATTTCTAATAAAAGTGATTAAGAGAGGAAATAGGCCAATCCAGTGTCCTTATGAAAGGCTTCAATCACAATTTGGATGAAAATGTCCTTCCAACTCTTCTTGAGAGCACTACTTTACTTTCCCATCATGGTTACACCTGTAGGGAGTCTTCTGGGGTATCCCAAGTCTCCTCCTCCTCCTCCTCCTCCTCCTCCTCCTCCTCCTCCTCCTCCTCCTCCTCTTGTTCTCAACTACTACTTGTTCTCCGAAGTATTTTAATCCACATTTTGAATTTAAATAATTTCAGCATTAGCAACAGTAATACACTTAGACTTATATACCATTCCATAGTGCTGTATAGCCCTCTTAAGCGGTTTACAGAGTCAGAATATTGCCCCCAACAATCTGGATCCTCATTTTACCGACCTCACAAGTATGGAAGGCTGAGTCAACTTTGAGCCCCATCAGGATCGAATTCCAGGCTGTGGGCAGAGTTTGCCTGCAACACTGCCCTTTAACCACTGTGCCACCAGGGTTCCTTTTACAATTGATACATTTTTCTGGAGTGGTATAAGGCTTGCCTTGGGCAGGAGGGTGGATTAGAAGACCTCAAAGATCCCTTCTGGTCCTGTGAGTCTATAAGTTCAGAGCTTAGTACAACGATATGCAAAATAAAGTGGTATTAAAAGCCCATTCAAAAGCTGCAGACAATAGCTTGGGAAAGTGTATCCAGCTTTGGACATTTGCCACTATTTTAACTGCAATGTTAATTTTGAGATTGTATAATATGGGAGAACATGCATGACATTTGAAACATATTCCATTTTTTTCAGACTCTCTTTTTCTTCCCAGTAGAATGGGCAATTTAATGAGCAATTTTACAGCTGGCCACAGAATTAAAGCAAGAGACCAATAAAGGGGAAAGGATTGGGAAATATAGAGTTAATTCTCATTGTTCAGCTTTTCTATTTTTTTCTAGAATGTAGACCTAGACTTATAGGCATTTTCTTTGTAGGTTCAGGTTCTGTGATTTTACTGTATAACATATGATTCCCTGAGTCTTCCAACCTTTAGGAATGTAACAAACTTATTTGCTGCTTCTCTAGGTTTTTAAAGGATATTTGTCAACAACACTGCAGCCTATAGAACATGGACAGTGAATTGTCTTTAGCTTGGCAATTATCCTATATACCCTTACAGCTCATCAATTCATGACGAAAGAAGTTTAGATCAAATCTTATACTGTATAAGGATTTAAATCTTTGTGGGAAGTAAAATATTGCAGGCAACGCGTGTGTATTTCATGGTCCATAAATCATATACATCTGTATAAAAGTCATTAGATGTAACAATAACAGAAACAACAGAAAAACACATATTGTATTTCTGGGTTAGTAATTATCATGGACTTAATGACAAGGCTGCTTAGCAGTGCTGTGCTTCATAATTTCCATTCAGTTTGACTAAAGAGGATTGCTATTGGTTCAAACTCTCAATCGGGATGTGTAGATTTCTTACTTTTTCCTTACTTACGAATGGCTACATTAGTTAAGGGGAGAACAGAACAGGGCAAAAAATGTTTCTCTGCATAGATTGCCTCTCCCCAGACTGGAGGAACTGCCAAAGAATTGAAAAGTGTGTAACAGGAAAACAATACCTTTGATCTCCTTGCAGCCAAAAGGAAGATCAAATGCATCATTAAAAGAAGTTTGAGAGCACTTAGAGGATGAAGAGCAGTTTGGGGTCATCAGAAGACAGGATTTTATACAGAATTAGTTTTAGGCTGTCTGGCAAGATGCAATAATAGCATCTCTTTTATTTTACTTTTTCTTGTTCTGTTTCATCAGTAGGAGTTCCAGGTTGTTAGAAAAACAACCGACATTACCAAGATGTGTATTGTTCCCCATGTTTTATACTGAAAATAGATTTCATTTGTCCAAAATGCAGCTTTAATACACACGGTTATCTTTAAGGCTAGAATGTCAGAAAAGTCATTGTATATTCCCTGAATTAAGAAAGTAATAAAATGCTGACCTTTTAAACAATGCTTTCAAGTGATTAGTTCAATATTAGGCTCCCACGGTAGGAGAAGTAAAGCAATAAACATGGCAAGACATCAAAGCATTCAGTCAGTAAAATTCCACAGAATATAACAGAATGTAACAAAGGTCAAAACAAGTAGGTGGCAACTAGATTTGCTCAGATATCAAAATGGTATATCATAGGAATATATATATATATATATATATATATATATATATATATATATATATATATATATATATATATATATATATATATATATATATATATATATATATATATATATATATATATATGTTTATTCTGTCGAGTCATCCTGGTGTATGGAAGGAAACATCACAGCTTCCTTTTGCCTTTCAGCCCCTCCTGGGACCATCCAGGCAGTTTTCTATAGTCGACAAACTATATTGTCTATATGTGTAACATTTTTTGCTCAAAAAATTCTCTCAAAAAATGTTACACACACACACACACACACACACACACACACACACACACACACACACACACACACACACACACACACACACACACACACATATATATATATATATATATATATATATATATATATATATATATATATATATATATATATATATATATATATATATATATATATATATATATATATATATATATATATATATATATATATATATATATATATATATATATATATATATATATATATATATATAGGCCGAAAGGTGAAAGGAAGCAGTATGATCCCTCCCATATTTGGGTATACCAGGTGATTCGACAGAGAAAAACATATAATCCCTCCCCTAGTTCAGCTGATACAGGGAGGAGAATTTGTGGCTTAGAGGTTAAAGCAACTGCCTGACAAGGCAAGCAGCCCAGGTTCGAATCCCAGAAGGTGTATATACATACATACATACATACATACATACATACATGTAACATTTTTTGCTGATAAATGAAAATGAAGGGAGACTATTATAGATCTATTTCAAGCTATTTAGCTCTCATCAGATAGCCATACCCTTAGTGGGATTTGAACCTGGGCAGTCTGCCTGTAAGGCAGCAGCTTTAACCTCTAGGCCACAGGCTCTCTTCCCTTATTAGCTCTTCACCAGGAGAGGTGATGTTTCCTCTCATACACCAGGATGATTTGACAGAAAAAACATATATAACCCTTTCCTGCAGCCAAGTGCCTGAGAAATCCCATTGGATCACCAATCAGCTGTGGCAGGGAGGTGGCCAGCACAAGGCAATCAGAATGCCCGATGATCAGCTGTGCAGCCACACAGAGCCAAGCAGAGCTACTTCCAGGCAAGGCCTGTGCCAGTGGAGGGCGTGGCTTGCCTATACAAACATGCTGGGAGGTGAATGCTCCCAGTGCTGACTTTAATTCTGGATTGCATCTGTTTTACCAGTGTTTTTTGGAGCTCATTTGTGTGCCTGAGACTGGCTTAATAAACCCAGTTATCACCCGCCCACGTGCCTAGGGTTGTTGCTACTGGATTAGGTCCTTCTGAGACTTCCAGCCTCCCCGAGCTCTGTTTTTGTTGGCAGAGGGCTGCAGGAGACCATCACAGCCAAAAACAGAGCCCGAATGGGCTGTGCACGCCCCCCCAGCTCTGTTTTTGCTGGCAGAGGGCTGCAGGAGGCCGTTGCAGCAGAAAACTGAGCCTTGACAAGTGACGTCGAGCTGGCCATGCCCCCCAGCCATGCCCTCCAGCCCCCCCCCCGAGGTCAATCACAACCCTGATGTGGCCCTCAATAAAATTAAGTTTGACACCCATGATATAGGGAATTACAGAAAATAGGCTCTGATTGATTTTTTAAAAAAGCTTCAGAAGCTTCAGAATGCAACAAATTACTCTGAGTGTTGATGGATGTGTCCGAGCAGGAGGTGATAAAACCTTCTGCCTATATATATGCTTCTGGATTTCTGCACAGAATAGAAGGTTAGACTTGATGGTTTAATTTCCTGTACAGAACAGAAGGTTAGACTTGATGGCTTCTCCAGTTATATGATTCTCTCATTATCTGTCCAACAATACCATTTTGAGGAATTATGGATTGTCCCTTTTTTATTAAAAGTGAAGTGGAACTATTTTATGGTAGAAGCAGACCTTATATGCACACACATACACAAGCTGCTATGGAGTGATTTAAAATAACCCCCAAAATTAAATTACAGACCATATCACTGTTGAGAGGAATTAAACAATCTTCTATATCAGAGAAGCCATAAATATTTCCTCTCTAATCTTACAGCCCATTGTAAGATCTGAATTCTGGGTCTGGATTAGAAAGGGAAAAGGAGAATTTGTGACACATCTTGATCATATTGGTAGACCTTAAATGAGGGTGACAAAATAGAATCATGTATCTTTACAAAATATATACCTTAGGAAGATATGTTCTATGGATTCAACCAATACCAGGGCAAACTCTTGCAAAATGTGATTTTGCTGTATTTCCTTATATAGTTATCTCCAAGAAGATGTTTTGGGATCTAGCAATATAACAGAAGCCAGGTCCAAAAGAGTTTACAAGCAGGGGCTTACTACAAAGAAAGATGTTCCTGAGAGCTCCTAATTTTGAAACAGTTTTCCAGTACTTTCTCCATCTTCTTATCCCATCATTCCAAAATCCAGATGTCTCTAGACATTGAGAAGACAATACTCACCAAAGCCAACTACCATGTTTCCCTGAAAATAAGACCGGGTCTTATATTATTTTTTTGTTCCAAAAGATGCATTAGGTCTTATTTTCTGGTTAGGTCTTATTTTGGGGGAAATACAGCACTAATTGCGTCCGTCTGGCTGATGACCTTAACTGGAGCTTATTTTTGGGGTAGAGCTTATATTACAAGCATCTTGAAAAATCATGCTAGGGCTTATTTTCTGGTTGGGTCTTATTTTCGGGGTAACAGGAGGATTACTTAATTGGCTTCTTAATATTCCATTGCTTTTCAGCACTCAACATTTGACAACCAGACAGGAACTGAAGACTGCCATATGGTGATATAATATAGGGTACAAATCTGAGCTGATGGGTCTTGTTCTGTGACTCAACACTACCATAATATAATTTGCAACCATACTGATAATATGGCTTGACACTAATGATAAAGTAGGTATAAAAAATTTGAATGGAACAAAGATTTGAATTTGAATGGGGGGGGATTACATCATTTGAATATTTTAATTTGAAGTAGGCCTGTAGCACCACTGCTTTAAATACCAGTTCTGGTTGCAGATTATCTATGTCAGGAGAGATTTCAGTAAATTTCAATTCTGAATGTTTCATTTTCTTGTCACTGATGTTTATTAAGATGGGATACAAGTAAAGTGTTGTTGCTGTTTTGGAAACAATCTGGGAACATTGTGGTAATTATATAAAAAAGAAATGTATGAAAAGCAAGAGAGGAGAACAATCTAAGTAAGGAAATGTTTGTGAGTAGCTACTAATTAGAAAGCTGAAGTATTTGCTTTGTTCATTAATAAACAGAAATCATGGACTTTCGCGTTTATTAGACACAAAAAATGGGGGGGGGGGGACTGTTAAGGAGAATAAATCTCCATAGAGGTGATGTTGATCTTTCTCTCGGAACTCAGACATTTAGAAATAAAGCTGAAGTTAAAAGTCTAATAGAAAATATTTATTTCGGTACAAAAACAATACATTCTGAATAATTACATTCTTGCTAATTAAATGCGACCACTCCCGGTCAGAGCCAAACCACAAGAGAATAATGGAGAATCAGGAATGCACACATGCGTACAACTCATATCACATGTTCTGCCTGTATTGGAATGTATATTAGGATAGGGATGCATCACCCTGCATAGACATACAACTGACAATATTCACTACGTGACAGGGACCGCACAGGTTATGTGGATTGAACCTGTCAACATTTTTGTTTAACTGAGATGAACCTTCTTCATGAATTCTTGCTTTTGGAATATAACTCAAGAATCCAATTTATGATCAAGGTGCTTGATCACAATGAGGCTGGCTGCCTGTACTTTGCAATGAGACAAGTAATATTAACTAAAATTAAAAATTGTACCAAAAACTGTTCACTTTGTGGCATCACAACTGGGACATGTACTACAGGACACTATCCATACTTCTTGGATGTCAGAGATGGTCTATATAATAGAAGTAGCCAACATGTGGTTCTCTCTTGCTGTTATTAAACTAGATGTCCCACAGGTTTTGGCTATACTGGCTGGGGCTGATGGAGTTCCATGATCTGGAAACCACATAATTATTTATCCCAGGCCTGAAACACTGGATAGAACCTTCCAGTCCATTTCCACCACCACTGTGTGGTAGAACATTATATTTAATAATAGTAAATTTTATTAGAAATTATGCATACAACAATAATAAAATAATACAAACTAAAAAAAAGATAAAAGGCTAACACGTAAAAATAGAAGGTGCAGGAAAATGGAAAAGGAACAAAAATATAATAGGCAAAACGACAATAAATATATAAAGAAAAGACTTCCCCTTTCATCACAAGGATAAACAATTTTAGTAATTGAAAATGCAACAAATTACTCTTCTGTCGAGGGCTCTTCATGCAATTGCCATCATCAACTCTGTTATTAGTGGATCTATCTTTAGTTCACCATTTCTTCCCTTCTATGTGATAAAACACAGAGGAAGAATGGCAGTGGGCAACTGTTTGTTCTTCAAAATATTGTACCTGCCCTGACTGGGTTCTGATAAAGTTCTGATATTTCGTACAATTCCTCCAAACAATTTCCCCCCACCAAAATGACTGATGACTTTCAGTTGTAGCATGGATTAAGTGAAATTAGTCAAATGAGATTCCAACTTTCAGTTAAAATAATTCAATGCTTTTTAACATTTATTTAAATAGTATCACACTGAAATCATATTAGGTAAGTGTTAATAATTTTTTGAAGAAGGACAAAGAATATTACATTATTTACAGTTGCTTTTTTATAGAAGAAAAAAAATCGATGTTTTGTTGTCTGACGAAGACAAACATGTATAAAACAAGTTGCATTGTTTGCAGTGATGGCAAGGAAGATACAAAAACACATCCTGACAAATATACTTACTGTTAATATTAGAGGAGTTGTATCAAACTGATATGATTGCTGTATTTTATATATGTATTTTGCTAAAATATATGGTTGCAAATGATTTTTTTTATATATTAAAAGCTAAACAGCTGTTGCTGGAATGATTTTTCATTTATTTTCCTAAAATCATTTCAATAATTTATATTATATTCAATATTTATCTCGCTGAGAACTCTACTGTCTTAGAATCCCTCGAGATGAATGTAAATACCGGTACTTCTGGTGGATTTCACTCTAAAGATGGAAGCCAGTGAAGTCATATACTGTGACAGATATCTTAGCAATTTTTATGCTATCTTGCTGAAAGATCTGAAAATGTGAATTTCAGTAGTGGGTGGTATGATCCTAAGCAGCTAAGATCACAATTTCTGTTCACTTGGTTTGCAGCGAGGGGTTGGTTGAAGCCATCAGATTTCCACAGAATCATTAGTGCTAGATGCTGAACACGGTTGGTACCTCTGAACTGTTGTATCTTTAACTGGCCTTGTTCAGTGAAGCCAAGTAATTGGTTTAGGCTCCAGGTAAAATATGATACATACTGTAGTTTTATTATAACAGGCCATGTTACAACATGTATTACTAACAATAAAGACAAGAACAATTTGTACAAGTGCTGTAGCTGTAGCTTTCTCTTGTTATAACAGAAACCTGTCACAAATCATGCTATTCTTTTACTTCATTTAAACCAAATATGGTTCAGTTAAGAGATTCAGATTATTTGCAGATAATGGGCCTTTAAAATGATGGTGCCTTTAATGTTGCTGTATCATAACTTCTGTCACATAAAGGAATCTCATTGGTAGGTTTATTTTTTTGCAATGCAGTAGGAAAATAAATTTTGACATCACTAAAGACTAATAGAACTGGTTTTCAGAGTTCATATTCTAATGTCCTATAAAGCCTCAATAACTTTCATTTTATTGTTAGATTAATCTGGCTGGACTGTATAACGTTGAGGCATTAATGTGATTCTCTAAGAATTATACAAGAAGGGTTCAAAGGGAATGCTAGATCTTAAATATTAAAATATCTGAAGCTCTCAAGAGGTTCGATTTCTGTTCAGACTGCTTTCATTATGTCCCCGAGGAAACTTCAGTTTCTTGCTTAGGAAAGTAAGTTTGCAACAGACAGTGATTGTGAAGGAAGAGAGAAGCCAAACTACATGAGAAATCTCAACCAATTAACATTTGTGGGAAGACTTACTTTTGTGCCCCAGCGTACAACATAATTTTGAGTAGCCTATGAACCTCTGATAATTGAGAGGTTTGAATAAATATAACTCTTTTTTTCTTCATCTCCTGTCTCCAGGACCCTTTATGTAATTCTATTCATGCTATGGCACATCTCATTTATTGTTCCACAGCTAGAACATAAGAGATGGCACAATATCCTAAATCAGTGATGGCGAACCTTTTTTGGTGCCAAAAGGGGGGGTGCGCGTGCTAGCGTGCGCTCACGTGTCCACACCCATTCCCTCCCTCCCACGCATGCGCACAACCCCCCCCCCATGCTGCCCCCTGCGCATGTGCACACACCCCCACCCCCGCGCAAAGGCCTTACCAAAGCCTGGGACAGTAAAAAACGACGAAACGGGCAAACCGGAAGTTCGGAAAACGCACTTCCGGTTTGTCCGTTGGGGTGTTTTTTTCACTCCGGGGCTTCAGGAAACTTCCCTGAACCCTCCGGAGTGCTAAAAACAGCCCAATGGCAAACCGGAAGTGCGTTTTCCAAACTTCCAGTTTGCCCGTTTCATCGTTTTTTGCATTCCGGGGCTTCAGGAAGCTTCCCTGAACCCTCCGGAGTGCGAAAAACAGCACAATGGCAAACCAGAAGTGCGTTTTTCTGAACTTCCGTTTTGCCCGTGGAGCTGACAGGGCAACGCCTTACGTGCCCTCCGATATGGCTCCGCGTGCCACCTGTGGCACGCGTGCCATAGGTTCGCCATCACTGTCCTAAATGGTAGGACAATAAACAGTTTCCTCCAACATTTACTTTGATTTCTCTATTTCATAAAATTGAAGATTAGAATAATCTTAGAATAAAAGTAAAATTTGGAGGAAAATGGAGTATACCTAGATTCTTGTATGTTGTTATGATGGATAAGGAGTTATTTTCCTGTCACGTAACCAGCTACTATAGGATCTTTCCCTTGTCTTCTTACCAATTGATAGTCTTCCTCTTTCTTCCTATCTAGTGCTTAGTGCTTAAGTGCTAAATGTAATAGAATAACCTAGTTGGAAGGGAACTTTGAAGTCTCCTAGACCAATCCTCCAATTAAGCAGAAAGCTCTCTACCATTTCAGACAAATGATTGTCCAATTTCTTCTTAAAAACCTCCAGTGATGGAGCAACCCACAACTTCTTCCACTGATTAATTGTTCTCACTGACAGGAAATTCCTCCTTAATTGTAGATTGGATCTCTCTTTGATTAGTTCCCATCCAATATCTCCCATATTGACCTCAGGTGCTTTGAAGAATAAGTTGACCCATTCTTCTTTGTGATAGCCCTTCAAATATTGGAAGACTGCTATCATGTCCTTCTCTTCATTAGACACAAACCCAGTTCCTGCAACCATTCATCATATGTTTTAGTCTCCAGCCCTCTAATCATCTTTTGTATGTATTGGAGAGAAAGTTCTATGGCATCTATGTTATGAAGGCAGAAACATTTCAGTGAACACGCAAAATGAAATGAAACACTGCAGGCCAATTGAAAGATGGAAATGCCCATTATCTTTATTGGGAAAAAATAGTTACAACTTGTAACTGCAGCAACTATTACAACATAGGGCATGCTAAAAGCCACCTGTAGCTTCTATGAATATAGCTATTTCAGTATTCTTTAAATACCCAAGTATTTAAAGTACCTCCAAGAGATTTTCCTGAATTATTTAAGTGGAAACTTCAATTAATTTTGTCATTTGCCTATCTTTCTATCAGTAATTAAAATTCTATAACCTTGATTAATCTCTTTCTGATTATGTTCTTCAGGTCACATGTTTCTTGTGCAAAGCATAAGAACTACCTCACAATTAAAGGCCACCATTGTATCGGAAATCATTTTAGTAAGTGCTGTTTGTCGTTTGTGTCACAATTATCCAGATGTTTAGATGGATTTGGCATTTTTATCCACTTATTGAGTCCCTCCCAAGAACCTGGGATAAGCAGATGTTATTGTTTGATGGTGTTAAATATATCAGAATGCAAGTTGTAAGCTGTTCTAACTAGAGCTGCCTTTTACAATTGACTGATGGTGGTTTTGTCAATGCTAATCATGTTCAAGCTGTTACATTGTTTTTGGATATTCTAATCGGACTGGATTTGTAATCTCAGATCATTATATGTTTGTTTGTTGAACCTCTGGCAAGCTATCATGTTCTTCAGAGTACATAAGACCCACAACCGCATCAAATAGTCCCTCATTGGTGGGAGGATTAGTATTTATTTATTTACTTATGTATTTATTGTACAATGCACTACAAGATGAAGGCCTCATCACTAAAGCCGAGGTGGTGCAGCGGTTAGAGGCAGTACTGCAAGTCACTTCAGCTGACTGTGATCCGCAGGTCAGCGGTTCAAATCTCACCGGCTCAAGGTTGACTCAGCCTTCCATCCTTCCGAGGTAGGTAAAATGAGGACCCAGATTGTTGGGGGCAATGTAAAATATACATTGCTTACTGGTGTAAACCGCTTAGAGAGTGCTTGCACTGTGAGGCGGTATATAAATCTCACAAAATAAATAAATAAAGGTTATGAACTGTAATCTAGTTTGGTGTAATTAACATATTTGAATTAATGTAACGTATTTTAGTTACATTAATTACTGTAAGTTTAAATTTTAATTAATTAACCTTTTTTAATCCAAAGAATTCTTAAAAGAGCTATACAATTGAAAGAAGAGTCAACTTTCTTCTACTGGTAGTCAACTTTGAGAATTCAAGATCAATTGCTCTTACTGGACCAAGAATTTTTCCAATTTTCTTTTAAGACCATCCGAGTTAATGTTCACAAAATTTTGTGATTCCACAGGCTAATTATGGAAAAGGTAGAAGCTTTATCGGTTTACAGTCTTCTTTTTCTGTTCCTAAACATAACCATCCTGAAATTTTCCCCAAGCAACTCATACCTTTCACCTTCTGGCATTCTGGAATTGTGCAGAATGCTGTGTTGTGACCCACAAAGCCATGAAAATTAGTTTATAACTGTTCAGCTGCAATCAATATGGGATGTATCATGGCTATACATATAAAGTCTGATATCCAAAATTTTCAAGTCTTTTGCAAAGTTGAGAAAAATTGAGCAAAATGAGCAAAATAGCAAAATGTATATCTCACCTTTATTATTTGTTACAAATAACTCAAAGCAGCAAACATGTCCAATTAACCCCCCTCCTCTTATTTTTCCCCTCAACAACAGCCTTGTGAGGTGAATTAGACTGAGAGAGGGTGACTAGCCCCAAATCATTCAGCTGGTTGTCATAGCTACTGCAGGACATGAACTCACAGTTTCCTGTTTTCTAGCATGGTGCCTCAACCATTAGATCAAACTGGCTCTCAAAGGTATGAAGCCAGTTTGTTTTTGAACTTAATTTTATTAAAATTGGTGATACAAAATGTTAAGGGGAACATTCCCCCGTAGAGGCGACATTAGATCTTTTACTTGGAATTCAAATACTTAGAAAATAAAACCGAGATTCAAATCTAATTAACAAAATATTTATTTCAGTACAAAAGTAATAAAAAAATCCTTAATAAGCTACATCTTTTCAGCTAATGAAGTCACGTCTGCCTTCGGCAGAAAAAGGAGAAGAGAAAAAAAGAAATGGGAGTTGACAAAAACTCCTGGAATGCACGCATGCATAGTAAAATATATCACATGTCTGCTTGATCATAAATACAGGAAACCTTAGAAAACATAGAGATGCACAAACTGGCAATATTCACATCGTGACACAAAATGTACAGTAAAATATTTTCCATCAGATTTAGAGACACGAATTGAAGAACTGCTAGACAACAAAGTTGAGCTCATTTGAGTTGTGAGCCATAGCTTGTCAACAGCACGAAGGATCTTCTGTTCCCTGATCTAGATCATAAGATAACTCGGTCTATATCATGACAAGTGCTGCAAGGATTTTCACTGCAGATTCTAGCCATTGGGTTCTATTTCAGGAAATCCATCTCTGGAATCAGCACTAGAGGGCTGCATTTCATCAACCTCCTTAAATAAATCAACCCGTTGTTTTGGTGTATTTTTTTTTAATTCCACAAGCCAATGTGTTTTCATTTTGCAGCAAAGATCAATTAGACTATAAATGGATTGCTATGGGAGATTAAAACCCTGCAATTCAGTTAATGGATTACATTTATATATTCCATTATCCACACAAGGAAACAGTATGTAAATCCCTTGAACTGCTATGCAATGTTGAAATTTTCAATCTAGTTTTTAGCCATGACTGTGACTATTTGCTCGCAACACACCAGGCAGATAGTGTTCAATTTGCTTCATTGTGACTTAGCACTCTAGAAGTGCATTCACTATGCTCTTGTCAGATAAGCAATTTCCTCTACAGGGTCAAGTGCACAGGGGGGAAAAAATCAGCATTTTGACAGTTTACAGGATATGTTGGCAACCACAGAACAACTGTGATAGTACTGCCTAATGTCATGACCCCACATTTCCCTAATTCGCAATACACACACAGAGAGACATGTGTATATGTGTATACACACACACACATACATAAATACATACATACACATACATGCACACACTAACCTCACAATTGATACAAAAGCTATGAGTAACACAAAGAGCCATCATGGAAAGATACATGTTCAGCATTACAAGACAAGATAGAAAGACCTGCACATGGATTAGAGACCAAATGAAAGTATATGAACTCATCAAGAGAGTAAAAGAATTGAAATGGAAATGGGCTGGTCACAGAGCAAGAACAACTGATGGTAGGTGGTCCAAGGTAGTCATAGAATAGATCCCCACTTGATAAAAAGCATCCACGAAACAGACCTAAAACAGACCTAAAACAAAATGTAACATTTTGTATGCTTTTTTAAAAATGCATTTTAAATTGTTTTAAATTATATTGTTTAGTGGTTCTTCAAATGTTGTACGCCGCCCTGAGTCCCCAGGGAGTAGGGCGGTATATAAGAATTCTAAATAAATAAATAAATAAATTACTGGCCCAATTGGCAAAAGTACGGGTTCTGAGGAGGGATATTGATAATTCCAGTGTCTGAGTGACAGTAAATTTGCTCCCCCTGAAAATAATAATAATAATAATAATAATAATAATAATAATAATAATAATAATAATAATAATAATAATAATAATAATAATAATAATAATAATAATAATAATAATAATAATAGTAATAATAATAATAGTAATATCATTGTGTAAACAAACAGTGATGATCCCACTGGTTATTGGCACACCGGGTTCCATAACAAAAAAAAGTCTTGGACAATCCTTAAAAAAATCTGCACATTGAGAAAATTTCCATCAGCCAATTACAAAAGGCCACACTGCTTGGATCTACTACTATGTTGCTAATTATGGCATCCTAGTTGCTAGGAGGAAATTAATGCAACTGAAAACCAACACCAGCTAAAGAACTAGCAGCTGTGATTTCATTCTTATGTATGTATGTGCCAGAAGTCCAACAATATTGGTCAGTTCCCATCAGAGGAGCCAGATAAAGTGTTTATTTCATAAACAATATGGTGAGATTAACTTGCAGAAACTCATACTCATGGACCAGTCATTGCTCAGGTCAACAAGGACTATGCTATGTGTTGGAGTTCCTGAAATTTACTTGAAAATAGGCTATAGCACTGAATACTGTTGGCTTAAAAAACACAGCCTGTAGCTGCAGGAATAGTGGAAGAAAAATTGTTTACCCGTTAAAAATATACCAACACTGAAAACAAAGAAATGCAAAGAATCTCCAATTTCAATTTGCCAACTGGAAACAGTCTTTTTCACCATTTTCAGAATATATAGTGTAACTGCATATGTTTTGCATGAGGGCAATGAGCTATCCTGGGATATTTATTTTTAAGAACTTTCTATAACTTGAAATAATCAAAACAACTGAAGACCTTTCTATAATCAACAAAGCATATATTGCTTTATTTTGGAATTCTTTGACCTTCTCAATGTAGAGTACATCAGCAATCATGAGGTTCTTGACCTTTTCTAAAGCCAGCTTGAACATCTAGCTTTTCCTTTTCCACTCTAATCACTATTAGATGATCTTAGGCATTATTCTGGCATGTGAAATTTAGGATACTGTATGCTAGGTTGCACAGTCTGTTAAGTCTCCTTTCTTTAATATTGTTGCATTCATTGATATCTTCTAACCCCGTGATGGCGAACCTATGGCACACGTGCCACAGGTGGCACGCAGAGCCCTTTCTGTGAGCATGCGAGCCATCACCCCAGCTCAGCTCCACCGCACATGCACATGCACCTCCGACCGGCCAGCTGATTTTTGGGTCTCTGCCATGTGCGGGGGTGGGGCACATGTGGGAGATGTGAGCACATGTGCAGGTGGCCAGGGCACACGGGGGAGGGGGGTAACGTGCACATTGCATTATGGGTTATAAGTGCAGGGAGGCCTACTAGGTCCAAAACAGGGTGTGGGGGAGTGCAGCGTGCCCCCCATGGCCCGTTTTTGCTCCTAGGAGGCTGCAGGGAGGCCTAGGCTCAAAATGGAGTGCTTAGATCTGGCCTGCGGAGCAGCCCTTGAAACAGTGAAGGACCAGCCTGTGGTGCCTTTGCCAGTGAAAATGGAGCTCAGGAGGGCTGCATGCATTTTCGCTGGCAGAGGATTGCCGGAGGCCATCACAGCCAAAAAACCGAGCTCGGGAGCCCGTTTTTGCTGGCAGAATACTCGGGTGACCGCAGGCACTCCTGACACTAGTGACACTGAGCTGGTTACACCCACCTTGGCCCCCTGAGGTCAAACACAACCCTGATTCGTCCCTCAGTGAAATCGAGTTTGACACCCCTGGTATAAGGTATTGTTTGGGTTGTTGGAAGTCTATTGTAATTGTATGGATTGGAAGAAATTGGTAAGATATTAGATGTTTCATTTCCCAGGCCAAACATTTCATGTACATTTTCCTCCATAATACTTGCAACTCCAACATTTTGAGACTCCCAACATTTTCTCCATAATATTTGCAACTCCAACCACAAGTAGCACATCTTCTTGCATGTTGTGTCAATTTCGTAAACTCATTAGTGTCCTCCTCTTATTCATCAGTAGTTGGAGCATGAACCCAGTTGTTTGCAGCCAAGTATTGATCTTGGTATATAATTCCTAACTATGAAAGCAATGCCATTCCTTCTTCGTTGCTGAAATCCTGGATAATAAACAGTGTGACTTTGTGTTGTGGCCTGTTGGCCGCCGGCCCCTCCAGCAGCTGAATCAGATGAGGAGGAGGTGTGGGAGTCAGGGTCAACATCAAGGCAACCTGAGAGGGGGGAGAGGGAATGGAGCTGGCAGAGAGACAGAGACAGAGGCGGAGCCTGGGCCGTCCGTCAGCCCTCAGATGGAGAGTCAACAGCCCCCAGGTCTGGAGGTGGCTGATGAGAAGAGGAGGAGCAGCTGGGTCCAGTGCCTGATGCGCAGATGTGCAGAAGGGAGAGGAGAAGAGAGCAATGGAAATCTGTGGGCCGATCCTTGGGACAGAAGAGCCACCACTGCTAGCAAAGCCCCACCCTAGCTCTGGGGATAAAAGGCAGGGGGCAGAGATGAATAGAAGTGACAGACAACTATTCATCTCCCTGCTTGACAGGCTTGTTAGCCTGCTGTGTGAGAGAGACTTTTTGCCGGGGCTGCTGGCACTCCTAATAAAGGAATCGTTGATTGATTACAGAGGGTTTGTCATGTTTAGGGGGTTGGGTCAGAACACTTTGTATCTGAAAATATCCAATTCCCATCCACCTCAGTTCACTAATGCCTAACATGTCAATGTGAATCAATTCATTAAAATCATTCATTGTGTTGAGTTTTTCCACATTCATGCTTCTTATGTTCCAATTTCCCATGGTTATTCACTTTCTATAACTTCAGTGTCAACTGTCCGACTAGTGAACCTAAAATAAGGAAACATTCTCGGGAGCTTTGAATTCCCAAAAGTAAAACTTTATTGGATACACCATTTTGGTACTGAAGAATCAAAACCAGCTCTGGTTTTCCCGCACAATTGCTTTCTTAGTGAAACAATTACTTCCCTTTCTCCCCACCCCTGGGTGATCACATTGTCCAATTATGAGACATTATGGGAACAGTCCATCTCTTCTCAAGCACCTGCAGGGGTGACCTTGATGGTTGCCAAGCTATCACGGTCCAAGCACACATTCTCAGCATTCTATTTCCCCCTTGCCTTCCCCCAGTTCATTGGCAAGTTGAAAAGCATTAAGGTTTGAAAGAAGCAAAGCAGTTCAATCTTGACATTCAGACTTTCTTTCCCTGCATTGCAACACCAGCAGCTAAGCAACCTGAAAGCTTTAACCCAGACATGTCATAAACACGATTAGCATTCCAAAAGATTTTCAGCACTCACTTACAAGCTTATTGACAGTCACTTAGCACTATATCATCAATCACTTTATCTTGTCAATCCATCTCAATCCATCTGATTGTTCTGCTGCCCAATATAAGTGCCTGCCTGCTTTAGTTGGGCAGCTGAGGTGATCTCCATTTTCTTGGGAGACCCTGCTGGGATTATATACTCTGGGTATCCAGGCCTGACATTTTTCACTCATCCCTCCCAGGAATGTCCCCGCCATGATATGGTAGCACAACAGGGCTTGGCAGAGAAAATAGTGGTTGTAAACAGGTGAAATTCAGCAGGTTAGGACAGGTTCTATAGAACCAGTGGCAGCGATTATGCACAGTTCGGAGAACCGGTAAATCACACCACTGACTGGCCCCGCCCCTCCCCTCCCCGTCCCTCCCACTCACTCCTTCTCTCCTTCTCGGGCTCATACACACAGAGCAAACATGAGAAGGAGGCGAGAAGCAGCCAGATTGAACGCTAGAAGACTTGGCCGAACTTTTCTGTCGGTTCTGTGGGCGTGGCTTGGTGGGCTTGGCTTGGCACGCCCACAGAACTGGTAGGGGAAAATTTTGAATGTCACCCCTGGTTGCAAACATATATAGATAAATATTTCCTTCTTTTTAGCAGCTTCTGATTTTTGCGAACTTCTAGTAACTGGAAAATATTGCTACTAAATTGGAGAGAAGCTATAACAGCAACATTTCCATAGCAATTAATTCACATATACAATTTTTTTCTGTCCTTGTTTTTGGAAAGACCATTCTACAGCAATAGGAAAGAATTGGCCAAACAAACAAATAAATAAATAACCTTTTAAACAAGAGAAACACAAGCCAACTACAATTAAATATTGACAGACTAATAACAGTTTCTCTCAAACACAAAACATAATTTTAACTCTGCACTGAAAAGCTGGGAATAAATTAGTCAGCACGAATTCTACAGAGGAAATTAGTTAATATTCTAATTCCAGAATGGCATCTCCCATGATAAAGTGAAAGCAACTAATCTTTATCAAATAGTTTTTGTGGTATCAATATATATGAAGTAGAATCCTGTAATATTTTAATAAAGAAGAAATTAGGTAGTATCAGTATATTCATAACTGATTTTTATAATCAGTATTTCATATCTTTAATATCAGTATATTTAAACCAAACTTCTACTGATTTACTACATACATTTGATAAATGAACATAATACATTTACAATAGTAATGGAGATTGTTACTCTGACGTTTATGAAAACTGTTATAGGTAGTCTTTGACTTACGACCACAATTGAGCCAAAAATTTCTATTGTTAAGTGAGACATTTGTTAATTTTGTCCCATTTTATGACCTTTCCTGCCATAGTTCTTAAGTAAATCACTGCAGTTGATAAGTTGGTAACATGGTTGTTAACTTCTCCATTGATTTTGTTTGTCAAAAGGTTGCAAAAGGAAGTCACATGACCTTGGGAAACAGCAACAGTCATAAGTGTTTCCTGCCTAAACAGGAGGTTGGACTAGAAGACCTCCAAGGTCCCTTCCAACTCTGTTATTCTATATTTTCTAAGTTGTCGAGCATCTGAATTTTGATCACATGATCATGGGGAGGCTATAAAGTTTGTAAGTGTGAAAAATGGTCATAAGTCACTGTTTCCAATGCTGTTCTAACTTTGAATGGTCACTAAATGAACTGTTGTAAGTTGAGGACTTTGTCAGTTTCCTTAATAGTGTCCTTAATATTTGTTAGAATCAAAAATACCACAGAACTGCTTCAGTGGAATATCTTACAATGTGCATGCATGCTTGTGTGTAACAGATATATGTCTATGTCCATGTCCATGTCCATGTCTATGTCTATGTCTATGTCTATGTCAGGGGTGGGTTCTAACTTACCTCACTGCCGGTTTGCTTCTTCCCGCGTCGCGTGGCCGTGCATGCACAGTGCCGAAAAATAAAAAAAAAATATTTTTTTTAAAAAGCCAAAAACAAGATGGCAACCACATGCACAGTGCCAGAAACTTGGCTTCTGCACATGCTCAGAAGAAAAATAAAATAAAATAAAATTCACAAAAAAATTCCCAAAAAAAGATGGCAGTGCCCACGGACCGGCACCGACCGAACCGGTTCCATGACATCATCATGACCAGTCCAAACCAAGAGGAACCCACCTCTGGTCTATGTCTATGTCTATGTCATCAATATCTGTATGTATGTATGTATGTATGTATGTATGTATGTATGTATGTATGTATGTATGTATATAAGTATACAGTGTGTGTGCATATATGTGTATAATAATTAAAAGATACAAAATTATATCCAAACAAACAAAAAAGAACAACATTAAAAATCAACAAAACAAAGCAAACAAAAATAGCCATGTTACAATCAATACAGAAAAGTCACTCAGTTTTTAAATGTTAAACCTTTCTAACATGTTATAGCAGTGATGGCGAACCTTTTTTTGCTCAGGTGCCAAAAGAGCCTGCGGTGCGCACAATAGTGTGTGTGTGCGTGCCCACACCCAAAATGCAATGCCCTCCCCACCACACATGCACGTGCAACCCCCCCCCATGCTTCCCCCCGCACATGCGCGCAGGCCTCACTGAAGCCTCCAGACTCTGTGGATGGCAAAAAACAGGCCTAACGGGCCTAACGGAAGTTTGTTTCTGAACTTCCGGTAGGCCCGTTGGGCCATTTTTTGCCATCCACAGGCTCCGGAGGCTTTCCTGAAGTCTGGGGAGGGCGAAAATGGCCTCCCCCACCCTCCAGAAGGCTGAAAATCAGCTGGCATAGGGCAACGCCTCACATGCCCTCAGATATGGCTCCATGTGCCACCTGTGGCATGCGTGCCATAGGTTTGCCATCACGGTGTTATAGTATCATTTAATCAGTAATTGTATTGGGTCAATCGAGAGCGAACACATTTTTTTTTTACATCCAGAACTATAATAGTAGCTTTTGAACCACATAAAAATGTGGTTTGCATCCCAAACTCCGTAAATTCAGATTTCATAATAATCCAATATGTTTTAAACCTTTGGTATATGTCAGTTTCACATTAATATATCTAAATCTTATTTCTCTAAGTAATAACCATAATATGAATTCTGGACCAAATAAACTTTTCAGTGGGAAAGCCCACTCATGAAACAGAAACTACAGCTGATGCAAATGTGCTGGCACAAATAGTTAAGGCTGCACCTTGTTATGCTCAGTGTGAGTTTCTATGCCTGGATTATCTCTGGCTATTACCAGAGTTGGTTTTAGTTGGTTTCTGCAGTTGGTTTCTGGTTGATTTCTGATTGTAATTCAAGGGTTTGGTTATCATATATAAAGCCTCTTAGGGCTCATGATCTGGATAAGTATGGGATCAAATAGCTTCAATTGTTATTTCCTATCCTCTGAAATCAGACAGGATTGCCAGGCTCCGCAAGACTCATCAGTATTCTATTGAGTAAAAACTTATTCTGTTTAAAGTAACAAAAATTAATATAGTCAGATCAGTAGGAGTATAATAATACAACCCAGTTTCCACTTCCAAGCTAACTAATTTTTTATTAAAAAGCATATGAGGTGTAACCACTTTATTAGAGGCATTAGGGTAGTTAAATTGGTGTAAGATCTGAAACAGGGATAAGGCAAACTTTTGACATAGGTATGTGGGTTGTTTTCAATTATTCCCACCTGGTTTGTCATCCTGACATCTTTACCCTTCTTTTTGTCTTTTAGTTTTTCTTGTTTTTAACATTTTAAACAATTTGTAAACCACCGAGAGACATTGGGGATGGTCTGGCAGATACATTTAGTATCTGCTATTCTTATTTATCAGGTACTTTTCTGATATCCAACAAAGATAACATTGCCAATTCAAGATTCTCAAATTATATTTCCAAAATATCAGTTAATAATGTAATACTCATTTAAAGCTTTTCACCATTTTATAAATCCAGATTGGTGCAGGGAGAATTACTGAGCTTCTTGGCACTCTTAGTAAGTTAACTTTTAACCACAGATGTACTATTTCGGCTACGCTATTACAGACATGAGGTCATAATGACCGTTCTAGCTGCTGGCCGTAGTCCAGGTAATTGCACTACAATATTGTGACTGGTGGTTCTGGATCTATTGCTTCCAAAAGGTGCAGAAGACCATTTGAATTTGTTCTTGCCATATAAATTATTGCACGATGTAGATTGTATCTGATCATCCATTTCATCGGGGGCTTCATCATCGCTGATGTCAGAATCGGCAGCGGCGGCAGGTTCCTCATCGTCCATTACAAAATTTTCCTCACAATACGATTCCACTTCACTCAGACGACTCTCTGCTTCTTCATACCATGCTTGAACAGTTTCTTCGAAATTTGGATCACCAAATCGCACTCTTTTTGGTGGAAAACGTGGCCCTGACATTATAAAAAATGTATACATTAACAAAGATCTGAGGTCAAAATGACCACAACTCAAATTCAAACGACGCTACAGAAAACACCAAATAACTCACACAAGCGCAATGCTGCATAGACTCTTATTGGCGGGAAAACAAAAGCTATTCGCAACCGGAACGGTCCATTTCTAAAAATAGGGGTGTTCCAAACATTTTGGAAAACTGTTGCGGTCACTAAGACCGCGGGTCTGTGGTTATGTGTTAAATTCAGTTTCAAAGTTCAAAAACAGCTTTGCCACAATCACGTTGCTCTAAAGTAGTAATCTTTCTTATTTGTTTATTGATGAGTGACTTTTGCCTACTCTGATGGAAACTTTGAGAAAGGTTTTGTTGTGTTGTTAGACCTTATTATGGTTCTTGTTAATTTTATTAATTAATTCATACATATATTGAAAACATGATTGACTTGTGATATTGATGTGAGCAGTAATTGAGTGAGGAAGCAAAAGACCTTGGATATTTTACGTGAAGTATAAAACTCCTCATAATTTCTTGTACAACTAGATTTTTTTTTAAAAAAAAATCAACTCGGGGAATTCAAGCCATTTCTGGTCTTTTGATTGTTTAAAAAAAATCAATTTAAAATAATATTTGTATACCAAATGCTACAGAGGATCCCAGCTTTCCAGAACAATCTGTTTACATTCTTCACACAAATGCTGAGTCCACAGAGTCATTTTGCTTTTTCATGTTTAGTTAAAGTGTTTATTGCTGAGTTCATTACCTCTAAGTAAAGGTTGACAGAAATATAACCACAGACTACCAAAGGCTTTTACATCTGTGGAAAAAGCATTGGCAGACTTTCCTATGCCAAGTCTGGCTGCTACAGTGAAACACAATAATTCTTTTCACAGGGCATTTGGGAGCAAAATGAGAGATTATACTGGCCCCTGAGATACAGGCTCACTGGGCTGAATATTGTTGTGTTTTTCTAGTTCCCTTAAATCTTTTTTTAACCCTGCTTTTGCATTTGCTTCTTATAAACTACTCCAAAGTTCCTAATTGGAGCAATCTAAAAACTATATTAATTAAACCTTTAATTAGACTGTTATTTCATGATTTCTAAACTGTCTTTTGCAAATTATTTAACTGCAAAGCAAAATTAAAATAAAGATAATAAAGCCAGGCATATCATTTAGCATTCTGTAAACTGAACCAAATAATGTCTTTCCAGATGAAAGACTTGTAGTATTCAATTTTATTTCTCTGCTGAAATAATACCTCTCCTCACACACTCTTTTTCAGGGCTGCCTCTTTCCAGAAATATTTTTTTTCTAAATTTAAAAAAAAATTATACCTTTAAATGTCTAGAAAGTATTCACATTCAAAAGATAACGTTCTTAGAAACTATACAAGTCAAATATTTTCTGCATTTACAGGACCTAAAACAACAAATGAAAATATATATTAGATGAATATTATCCTATAGTTTCACTATAGGAAAGTAATATCAAAATGGGAAGGAAGGAAGGAAGGGAGGGAGGGAGGGAGGGAGGGAGGGAGGAAGGGAGGGAGGGAGGGAGTTGGAAGGGATCTTGGAGGTATTTTAGTCCAAACCCCTGCTCAAGCAGGACCCTATACCATTCTGGACAAATGTTGTCCAATCTCTTTTTAAATCCTCCACTGATGAAGCACCCACAACTTCTGCAGGCAACCCCCTGATTAATTGTTCTCACAGATAGAAAATTTTCTCTTATCTCTTTGATAAGTTTCCACCCACTACTTCTTATCTTGCCCTCAGGTGCTTTAGAGAATGAGTTGACTCTCTCTTCTCTGCCCCACAAATATTTGAAGACTACTGTCATGTAACCCCTAATCCTTCTCTTCATTAGACTAGACATACTGTACCTAGTTCTTGAAACTATTCATCATATGCTTTAT
Organism: Diadophis punctatus similis; assembly: GCA_023053685.1. NCBI lineage: Eukaryota > Metazoa > Chordata > Lepidosauria > Squamata > Dipsadidae > Diadophis > Diadophis punctatus. The sequence goes on from JALIGW010000013.1 coordinate 3,306,931, forward strand.
CCTCCAGGCCCCTAAATATCTTTGTTGTTCTTCTGCACTCTCAACATTTTTTTGGGGGGGGGGACGTGGTGACCAATACACAATACACAGTATTCCAAATGTGGTCTTACCAGTCAGTATAAAGCAGTACTAACACTTCGTCTGTTATTGATACTATCCCTCTGTTGATTCAGCCTAGGACTCAGGGGTGGGTTCTGGATCCTTTTGCTGCCGGTTTGCTCAGGGTTGCGCGTGCGTGTGCGTGCTTCGCGCCCGCAGCAATAAAAAAATGGCAGAAGCAGAATCCAAGATGGCGGCGCCCACAGAGACACCAACAGAATTGGCTCCGTGATGTCATCGTCGAATTACTAATGGTTCTAAAAAACCGGTTAGAACCAGTAGGAACCCACCTCTGCTAGGACTGTATTGGAAAAATGCATTGGAAAAGTCTCCAGTTGTCTAGAATGCACTGAAACCTGGATTAAACTCTTCTACTCTCAAGAGCTAAATTTTTGGCTCTATAAAATGAATAAAAGGAAAGAATCTCTCCAGTCTCACTGAGAAATAGTTTATTGTATAGAAACCCAAACCATTTTGGAGAATTCATTTATCACAGGCTCTACCGAGCAATATGATATAAACAGCTTATAAAATATTATCCATGTAAAAACATCCATCTCTAAAATGAGGCCAGCACAATATACTGTATTGTCTGAATTTACAGTAAAAGAGAAACATTTCAAAATGAATGATAATTTATAATACTATTTATTTTATCTCTATAATATTTAAACATCAGAGCCTGTGGTATCTGGGAAGACATTTTGGTAGGCAATTTTTCCAATACAGCTGTGGTTTTTTTGGAAAGGGTGAAGGCCTTTTCCCAAAAAAGCCATCTGAGATTCTAATAGAGCAGTTGCTGAGCAGAGGACATCAAGTGCCAACTTTGATAAAGCAAATATAAGATCACATGAAGATTGTTTTGCAATTGATTGATAGAGACTTAGTAAGGTTTACACATGCCAGAGTATGAATGTTGTACCTAGAGCAGTGATGGCGAACCTTTTCTGGTTCGCGTGCCCACGCCCATTCCCCCCCCCACGCATGCACACAATGGGCAAACCGGAAGTGCGGAAAAACGCACTTCCGGTTTGCCATTGGGCTGTTTTTTGCACTCCGGAGGGTTCAGGGAAGCTTCCTGATGCCCCGGAATGCAAAAAATGGCAAAATGGGCAAACTGGAAGTGCAGAAAACGCACTTCCGGTTCACCCATTTTGCTGTTTTTTGCATTCTGGGGCTTCAGGAAGCTTCCCTGAACCCTCCGGAGTGCAAAAAACAGCTCACCGGCAAACCGGAAGTGCATTTTTCCGCACTTCCGGTTTGCCTGTGGGCAACGCCCGCGTGCCCTCCGCTATGGCTCCGCGTGCCATCTGTGGCACGCGTGCCGTAGGTTCGCCATCACGGACCTAGAGTATGATTCCAACTCCATGTCCCAAAATGTATGGGTTGAATGCTTTGATGTCTAAGTTAAGGCAGGAAAAAAATAAGAGAATTTTAAAAAATAAAATCAGTGGGAGTAAAACCTGTTAGTAAAACATTTCATGGAAAAAGATATCAGAGTTACAACTCTGGGTTATTGAACAAAGCAAGAATAATGGTGAGACATCTTTTTTTAAGAAAAGAAAAATGATATGCTGCATCGCCAAATGTGATTACATAAACCAGTATAAAAGCATTTGTAAAAAAATAAATAATTTCATCCCGAGGAGACTGGATGAAGATATGTAATACCACTGATTCAATTATTGAAAATCATGATGTCTCCTTTCCTTTTCTCTCTTTTATTTCTGACATATGCACCAAACGAAAATGCATTTACTCATTTTCCAAAGCTTAGTATTCTGTTCAGTCAGATCTATTCAGTCACTTCCCCTTTAAGGATAGAACTCTCTTTCAAAGAGTAGGGGGAAAAAAACCTTAATAGTGTTGGTGTATAGAAAGCTATTCTTTCTCATAAGAAGTTGACTAGTCAAGTCTAATTGACATGTTTTAATTGGTAAGATTAAAATGTGCCCCCCACTCCCCTTTCCCAAGTATAAAATGCCTGTTTCAATTTTAAGATGGAAAGAAACAAAATATATAGATTCAGTGTCTTGATTTCTGTAAGAAATACAAAAACATTTCTCCATCCTAAATACTCTGGCATATATATGCTTGTAAAGATTATTTTGTAACTCTCTAAATAGGGTCAATATTTAATAACTGAAAGCTGTAGACATTGTGTGCAAAAAAGACATTTCTCCCAATTGCTGAAAAAGGCCGATATTTTGAGTCCTTGAGTGTTCACAGTTGAAGGAACAAATGAGCAGCATTCTAGCATCTTTGAGTAAAATTACATTTATTCATTACTCCCCTTCATGGTACAATCCTATCCATATCCATATCTATCCATATCAGAAATAAAATCTGTGTTCAGTAACTTTAATTGTTAATGCATATCCAGGATTTCAGCCTCAATATACTGTTTCTGAATTCTGTCTAATTCTATTATTTTTCAATTTCAAGAACTCTCTGATTGTGTTTAAATCAGGGGTGGCCAAACTATGGTTCTTTGAGGATCTGTGGACTTCAACTCCCAGAATTCCTGAGCTAGCCATGCACATAGCCACCATGGCCATGCCCACCCAGCAACCGGGCAGAGAACCCCATGCTAAAAATTTTGAAGCCCACCTCTGGAAGTAAGGTGCAAGAAAGGAAAACAAGAACTAAGGCATTATTCTGGAAAACAAACAATGAATTCAGAGTCCTGAGATAAAAGGATTATTAAATCAGAAATTTAATATCCTGAGCTGCTCATTTCTTTTCCCAATTCAAGTTTGTTGTAATTTCAATTATTTAAGGAAGAATTTCATCAACTAAATTGTACTGTAAGATTCCAGCTCTTATTACCAACATGCATAGATCTTTGTTGTAGAGTATCCAAGAGCATTCCAATTTTTTTTCTAGCTTTAGAATAGACAAAGCTAGCTAGCATCCTTATCAAGTTCTCATTTAAAAAAAAAACCTTTCCCAGTTTGTAAAAATCAAACTTTTGAGACAACAGGATAGATTCAGTTGGGGGAGCCAAGAGGAGAGCATAGTCCAGTTGGAGAAGTTTTAAAATTCTGATTAAAAGGGAAGAGCAGTCAGTCAGTAGAACCAATGACTCAGAGAAGTGGTAGGTTTCACTTTGTTGGATATATGAAGTCGAAACTATTTGTGTGGGATGATGTAATTTAGATTTTTGCATTGAGCCAAGGTCACATGTGTAATCTGACTTCTGTTGGTTGTCCCTGTCACAGCAATTAACAGTGATCTAATTGAAAATGTCATTTGAAAATGATTTTCTGAATCCCATTTTATGTATGTAATTATTGAGTTTCTCCAAATTGTCTTTGGATTCAAGGGCTTATTTGGGAAATTAAGATTAATGGATTCAGAGCAACAGGATGTGACAGTATGGTTTCAAACTGGCTGTAGATCGCTACATATGCAGAAAACTGTAGGCTCCTTTCCAGACAGAACTGGAAAAGACCGATTTCTGAAATCCAAAGGTTTCCAACTAAAATACTGGATGCAAACCAAAAATGCCCAAAATTTTGGCTTGATTAGGCCAAATAAAATACCCTGAATCTCGTCAACAACATATGCATTGAATTTAAGTAATAGAAACCCCTTCTGACTCTGTTGAAGGCCAAAAATTGCCCTAGATACTGCCTCTGCATTCTATCTCCAATAAGCAAGAATCAGAAGATCATCTATTTGATTTATTGAAGTGCTTCATTAAAAAGTGTGTGTATTCAAAGAGGAAAGAAATTGGAGTTCCCTTTTATACTTAGCATAACAAAGAAAACTTTGACTAGAGAAATGAAAACATTCTGCTCAATTACATCAGAAAGACGGACAATTTGTTAAACACCCCATAACATTAAGCTTGACCATTTGAATGAGTATTGTATTAAAAATAGAAATAAAATAAAATAAAAGTGAGCATGGAAAAAGACGTCACAGGGTCATAGAGTTGGCTGCAAAAAAAAATACAATTGCACTTGAAACTCTATGTACATTTGAATCAGAGGTGGGTTTCAGCAGGTTCTGACCAGTTCTGGAGAACCGGTAGTGGAAATTTTGAGTAGTTCGGAGAACCGGTAAATACCACCTCTGACTGACCCCACCCTCATCTATTCTCTGCTTCCCGAGTCCCAGCTGATTGGGAGGAAATGGAGATTTTGCAGTATCCTTCCCCTGCCATGCCTAAGCCACGCCCACCAAGCCACGCCCACAGAACTGGTAGTAAAAAAATTGAAACTCACCACTGATTTGAATAATCCTTTGTTATTCATTCTGAGAAAGTGAACGTTCTTATCTTGAGGTTAGAAAGTAACAAGGTTATGATAAGATGTGACTATAATAAGAGAAGGTAAAATGAAGTCCAACAAAACCCATGTTTCTTAGCCATAAGATCCATATTGCTTGGCCCTCACTTATATTACTCAGTTAAATAGAGATGCATTTATAATGTGAATGAATATACAGGTTACCACTTGCCTTAGAAACCAATTTTGAAGAAAAAAATGCTTGAAGAGCCGAGATGGCGCAGCGGTTAGAGGCAGGTACTGCAGGCCACTTTAGCTGACACTGATCTGCAGGTCAGCGGTTCAAATCTCACCGGCTCAAGGTTGACTCAGCCTTCCATCCTTCCGAGGTAGGTAAAATGAGGACCCAGATTGTTGGGGGCAATATAAATACACATTGCTTACTGGTGTAAACCGCTTAGAGAGTGCTTGCACTGTGAGGCGGTATATAAATCTCACAAAAAAAATTTTAAAAAATTAAAAAAAGAAAAAAATGCTTGAAGTTTGATGTATGAAAGCACTGTATGATTTCTAGAGCCAGTTATAACGCACAATGAGGTGACAAAATTAAATGTGTCCTTTCCAGAGGAAGAAAGAAAGAGAAAAAGGCATGAAGAAATATACCAGACGCTGGTTGGATTGTAACGCTGCACCCAGATCAAAGGCTCTCCATAAGTTTTGTTTCATAAAATTAATTACTTGCAGGGAACTAGTAAGAAAAAATATTGAGTGCCGTATTTATTATTTTTAAAGCATGAACAGACACATTGAGGATACCAGATGTTCTTTTGATATCAAATAGATTGATCAGAAGTCCTTACTGAGAAAAATATCCAGACCATTAGCAGCAAAAGGAGGTGGCCCATTAAGACAAACAGGATGGCTGAAAATCTGTTTAGCAAAATCCCCAGTAATAAGGATCATACATCAAGTCTTCTGGCGGTTTTAGGATTTAAAAGGTAATTTGCTAGTTAAACACTGGATGATTTCCACGGGCATTTGATGAAATATTAATTTTTCAGAGGTTGCATCGATATATCAATGGTCTTTCCTTTATAGTAGTTTAATCACAAACTATCTCTACTGAAGACAAAGTAAAATGTATCTAACTACAGATTACAGATTAACAGAGTTGGAAGGGACCTTGTAGGTCATCTAGTCCAACCCCCCCACCCAAGCAGAAGACCTTACACCATTTCTGACTAATGGCAGTCCAATCTCTTCTTGAAAGCCTCCAGTGATGAAGTTCCCACAACTGCTGAAGGCAAGCTGTTCCATTGGTTGATTGTTCTCACTGTCAGAAAATTTCTCCCTATTTCTAGGTTGAATTTCTCCTTGATCAATTTCCATCCATTATTCCTTGTCTGGCCTTCAGGTGCCTTGGAAAATAGCTTGATCCTCTCCTCTCTGTAGCAGTCCCTCAAATATTGGAACCCTGCTATCATGTCCCCCCTGGTCCTTCTCGTCACTAGACTAGCCATGCCCAGTTCCTGCAACTGTTCATCATATGTTTTAGCCTCCAGTCCCCTAATCATCCTGGTTGCTCTTCTCTGCACTTTTTCTAGAGTCTCAACATCTTTTTTATAGTGTGGTAACTGAGATATTACAAGGTCTCCTTCCTTAAGCAGTGGGCTGGATTAGAAGATCTTCAAGATCCCTTCCAAATCTTATTCTAGATTCTAAGACAGGTAGTTGTAATGTATGTATGTATGTATGTATGTATGTATGTATGTATGTATGTATGTATGTATGTATGTACTGTATATGTATGCATTTGCTCAGATTCCACTGAAAATAGTTTCACTGTGAAAATATTCCAGGGAGAATATACTGTATATTCCAATATTTATTTGAATAAATATTTGTTCCTGCTTAGCTTTAAAAATTGGCCTTCTCAATTCAAGTAATGTTGAACTGACTATGAAATATGTTGTTTCTTGCAGCCATTACCATTCATTTATGAGTATGTTCTTTTCAGCCTTTGAAACCCTCCCACATAAAACTATGTATAGAATAAAATATAGTCCAAATATAAGGTAAAACCAACAATCAGCGAAGCAGGGAACACCCCACCCAAGGGTACTTTAAAAGTTCGAAAGGAATACTTTCATAGCTACCTCTTCACAGAATACCCGAAGATAATGAAAAACAGCCCCTTAAGCATTTCTAGTGAGGAAGTAGTGTGATTTGGCTGTATACAACTTTACTCCACTATACTCAACTGTAGTCAGGAAGGATCATATGGGAGGAGGCCGCATTTTGCAAATCCTCAGCTGGCGTGGTTCAATACAGCAGCATTAAAGCAGCTGCATCCTGCAACTGGCCCTACTGTTTTGAAGGCTTTCCTGGCAGTCTGTGCATTTTTGTCCATAAATGTACACCCAGATATCATTTCCTTGTGGTCTCAGTAAAAGATTTTGTGCATGCTCACAGGCAATCTAGGGACAGCCTTTGAAGTAGCCATGTGAGCCAGCGGTGGGTTGCTACAGGTACAGTCCGTTTCTACGAACCAGTAGCAGCGGCGGTGGCAGGAGCCTCCGCCCACCTGCCCTGGACCCTTCTGCACATGCCCAGAAGTGTTGCACGTGCGAGCGCACACACGAACCAGTAGCAATGGGATTTAAAACCCATCACTGATGTGAGCCATTCAAAGGATACAGCTGCTTTCATGCTTCAGTGAACAAATGACTTTGATCTTGCCAATGCAGCACCTTTCCAGTGTTTTGCACAGCATGGAAATTAATTAAAAGGCAAAATTATGATAGTTATGATATCCTTGCATCCACTGATTTTTCAAACTGGGAGAGCCCTGTATAGGTTGCTTAAGGGAAATGCACATTTGACAGAGTTACAAAGAGTATAGCATGGGAAATGCAAGCTTGCCAGTTGATTTGCTTGACAATTAAGGTATTCTCCAAAGGCAGATTTCAGAAGTAGTTAATTTTTCTGTTTTCTCCCAAGAAAAGAGTTAGGTATAATGTATGTGATTATGGGTGCTGATTGTATTATATAGATTCAGAGGTAAGTCATGTCAAACCAAACCAGGCTAACTCATAAATCACTGCTTACGAACTGTAGCATAACCTTCCCTATAAACTGATACCCTAAATACCACATGGCATTCAATTAGTAAAACACAACTCCTTTTTCCCTGAACCTCATTGGAGTACTTCACAGGCAATTAGCTTTCATAATGCTGCACCTGAAGGGCATCCTCATTATTCTTGCTTTTTATTGTAGGGTTGTAGGAATTGATGGTTTTCTTCTTGTTTTAAGAGAGGATAATTTGGATGTTGATTGAAAGTAGAAGTTAGACCCGCGGTGGCGCAGTGGTTAGAGTGCAGTACTGCAGGCTACTTCTACTGATCACTGGCTGCCAGCAGTTTGGCAGTTGAAATCTCACCAGGCTCAAGGTTGACTCAGCCTTCCATCCTTCCAAGGTCGGTAAAATGAGGACCCAGATTGTTGGGGGTAATATGCTGACTCTGTAAACCACTTAGAGAGAGCTGTAAAGCAGTGTGAAGCAGTATATAAGTCTAAGTGCTATTGCTATTGCTATTTTTGTACACATTTTGTACACATTTCATGGAAAGGTTCATGATGTTTTCTTGACAACACTAAAGATGATGATGATGATGATGATGATGATGATGATGAAGAAGAAGAAGAAGAAGAAGAAGAGGAGGAGGAGGAGGAGGAGGAGGAGGAGGAGGAGGAGGAGGAGGAGGTGGTGGTGGTGGTGGAGGTGGTATTCCCTGTGTATTCCACTGCTCTGGAATTTTCCAGTTGTTTGACATCTTGTTCTGCAGCTTATCATTCTTCCTGGGAGCACCCAAAGTCAGCTGGGAGAAATTAAAATATTCTGTGTTCTGTCTATGGAGCTTCTCAGTCATCCATGTCATCGTTGTCCCAAAGGTGCTTTTTCAAGAAGCAGTTGAACTTTCTGAAAGTTCAGTTGCCTCTTGAAAAAGCACCTTTGGGACTACTCTGTTTTCTGTTTGCTTCTATCTAATTGTTTTCCTACAACTGCACTAAAAGAAACTCATATAAGGAAGTCTTGCACTTTAACAATTTGGGAACACATTACAACTTTTTAATGAAATACTTTTGATTCTGGAGTGACTCAGTAAATATATTGCCCTTCAACTAATATATTGAAAAGATATCCAAATATTAACTGCAATTTAACACTTTCTCATGAATAGCTTTAGGGTTATAGCCATATTAGTCAGTTGCTCTAAAATAATCTTGTTGACGCTTTAAAAATGGACCAGTTTATTAACCCATAGCTTTCATAGGATAAAGTCAATGCATAGTCCATGAAAAATTTGCCATAATGTTTAAAATCAGAGACGCTTGCATTTTTAAATTTATTTAAATTTATTTATTTAAACTTATTTATTATTTATTATTATTTATTAAATTTATATGCCACCTGTCTTGCTACTCAGAGTAACTCTGGGTAGATCCTGTAAATGACTTTAAAATAAGTCATTTTTGATGAGAAGGAAAAAGCAGTTATTATTAATAATAACAACCACATAGTTAGGTAAATAGGAAATGGCAGTGTTGTGGAATTACAAAAACTGAATATAGAAATAGCAGTGCCTGATGATTTGAGAGAGGAGAAGACATACAAAAGGACTATATAAACAAATACATTGATTGAATGATTATTGATGATTCCAGTATGCATTTTCCAATTAGATTAGTATGGAGATCTACCCCTAGATTTCGTACTTAACATAAAGTAAGTATTATCACACAATAAATTCAAATATAAAATTAAACATTTAAATGAAAAAAATGTATATGATAGCAATAGCAATTAGACTTTTTTACCACTTCATAGTGCTTTTACAGCCCTCTCTAAGCAGTTTAGAGTCAGCATATTGCCCCCAACAATCTGGGTCCTCATTTTACCCACCTCAGAAGGATGGAAGGCTGAGTCAACCTTGAGCCTGGTGAGTTTCGATCTGCCAAATTGCAAGCAGCCAGCAGACAGCAGAAGTAGCCTGCAGTACTGCATTCTAACCACTGAGCCACCATGGCTCATTGATGGTGAAGGTTTGTATAAGGGATAAACAGAAGAACATTGACACTGACATTCCCTAAACTCTGCTGAAGATGTTACTTAGCCTGTACCAAAACATTCAGGAACCAAGCCACAAGCTCAGAGAACGAAACCTCATCCTCATCCTATACTGAAGCTACAGATGTTCGCCACTATTGCAAATGCATTATATGTTTAAGAATGTTTTGTAATCATAGATAAAGTACATGAATCTACATATATTTAATTGATTGGCTTCCTCCAGAAAACCTAAATATATAGAGTCACAATCCTTTCTTTAGTTCTATGTTAACATTTAGTCCAAAATGCTTAATAAGTCATATGTTGATCACCAGTTGTAGAGTAACAATTTGCAATTGATGTTTGGCAATTTAAAGCTCAATGGAACTGTCTTAGACAATTGACCTCTCTAATCCATTGCTTTTCAAACTTGGCATTTTTAAGATGGGTGGATTTCAACTCCCATAATGCCTCAGGCAGCATGCTGGCTAGGGAATTCTGGGAGTTGAAGTCCACCCATCTGAAGGTTGCCAAGTTTGAAAAAACGCTGCTCTAATCCAATGATGTTTCGTTTGCCAGTCTAGAGTGCTATAAGATTTGTTCTCTTCTCTTCCTTCCTATATGAGATCCTTTCAATCCAAAATACTGGGAGTCCTTCTATGCAAAGGGCCTCATCTCTATCATTGTGAAAATATGCTGATCCATCTTTCCATCTGTCTTTGTATTTATCTCTTACTCTTTTGTATCTCTTCCAAAAAGTAGGCTCCTTCCATAATTCCTTCCTTTTGTTTTATTTAAAGGGCACCAGCTCATACAGCATGGAAAGCGCAGGTAATGATTTCCTCTGCGTGCCAGAAGGTGCCACTGCAGTACTCACTGAGAAAAAAGCAGCTGCATGATTAAATATTGCTGGGTGCAGCAGAAGACTGTCGACTGAGCTATTATCACAGCTTCTTGGAAGTGGGGTGTGGGGGGGGAGTGATATATAGAAACAATGAAATTGCATGCAGAAAGGAATCTCATGAATTTTTTTTTCTTTTACAACTTTAGAGTTTTACAATTCTATGACTCTTAGGCATGGCATAAAAATAGTTTGTGGATTTCATATTGTTATGTGGAGATAGAAAAGAACTACTTCAGTCAAGAGGACAAGAAGTAGACATTGCTGTGAATGTTATTAAGTTTATCAAGATGTAAATTACAAAAGAAAAGGAAAATAGTGGCAAAATGAGGGAGGGAAAAGGGAAGAGAAAGAAGTGTAGGGTAAAGGAGAAAAAAGAAAAAGAAAACATTAACTTTTGACTCTTTTTAGTGCAATAGAAAAAATTAGTAACACTAAAGTCTCAACTTTTTACTTTTACATAGTTAATATGTATTAGCCATTTTTATAACAACAAACCTATTTTACTAGCAAAATCCAAAGTCAACATTTCATTTTTTTCCTTCCATCTCAAGCACAAAATCCAGAAGTGGTTTTTAAGCAGAAACAAAGTTGGATGTGAAGTAGACAATGTGACTGCGAGGTCCTCAACCAACTTGGAAGTCTTTTGGACAAAACCTCCCAAGCCAATAACTGCTGTGACCCACTTTCTAAATTTCCCTTTTCTAGAATGGACTAGAACAGGCGATATACAAGTAATGAAGTTACAGAGGGAATGTGGCCAAATCCTCCATGTGTTTAAGGAAAGTCCAAGTCGGATAAAACCATTTGAGTGGACACATCTGCCTGCTCCTGTAGATGTTGAAGGACCTCCACCTCAGAATCTAGAGAGGTATAAAATAAACATGAACATCTGTTCATATAAACAATTTGATCTGAGATAGCAATAAGAATATATTATGTCGTGATGGTATACAGGAAGGTAGAAAAAATGAGATTGGTTAAAGATAAACCACTTGAAGGTTTTTTTTCAAATGAATGAACACATTCATTTGACAAAGGACGGTACCAGTAAGTAGTTAGCTGTCACAGAGTAGAACAGACATAGGATCCAGGGCTCCTTGAGCTTGGTTATTTTCTTGCAGACATTTTATTACCAGGGCTCCTTGAGCTTGGTTATTTTCTTCCAGACATTTTATTACCCAAACTAGATAATACCATCAGTGAGCTCTCAGAGTACCAAGGATCTCCTCATAAATATTCTCCTTTGTTGACACATAGGCTCAAACATTGGATGAAACAACTATTTGTTTCATTATAAATTAATCTAATAGGCACCATAGTTCATATAAAATATTTTATTAAAATATAAAATATTTCACTAATATTAATGGACTTAACAATCCCTTCAAAAGGAAAAGGTGTTTTTTTTTCAGTTTAAAAGAGAAAACTCACTTGCCTTTGAGATATTCATTAAAAAAGACCACATTAACCTGTTTAATGTGACTCAATCAAAAATTTGTAGCCTTAGGTATGGCAGAAAAAGTATGGTTAGCCAGATAGATCAAAAACCTACTTTAGACTTTAGAAAACAATTTCAAAATGAAGATCTATAATATTATTATTCCAGGCTGAATAAGGAAAAACAGCAATGGCAATAGATGATAACAATATAAAATCCATGATTTTTTTTCTTGGTCACTTCTTGAAACTGCAGAATGAAATGATTTAATTTCCCAAGATATGAATGGCAGTTTTTTTACCCTCAGTTAGATAAATACAGATCATCCAAAGAGACTTCTGGTAAATTTCTAGACTATGTTATTACTTTCTAGTTCAAATGATATGAATACCTTTAGGAAAGGAATATGATTATTATTCATCTATTTATATAAGTCATCTGAGTTTTATACTTCATCCATAACCCAAGTTATGAATTGGAAATTGCTCCTTTCAACTATGCAAACTATAATCCAGCTTTATCCAAATCAGTCTAACTCTTGATGCCTCTTTATTCACAGAATTGGATTTATGCAAATCATTTATTACAGGATTGTTTATTTCTTTGTCATGAAATAGAAACAACCTCCTCCTCCAATACATTGCGGAATGAACTGTAGCAATTAGAACTGAACTAGTTGCAATATCCCTTTTCAAATGCAGAATAAAATATGAAAACCTTGTTTGCAATCAACAATGGTTAATGGAAGTAAATTATAGGAAATAAGATGATTTTTTCAAAACAAAAATACAGTGGTACCTCGAGATACGAGTTTAATTCGTTCTGTAAACTTGCTCGTATGTCAATTTGCTCGTATCTCAAAGCAATTTTCCCCATTGAAATTAATTGAAATGCCATTAATCCGTTCCAGCCCCCAGGCTGGCTGGCTGCGCTGGCTGGGCTGGCTGCTAGGGGTCTGTCTGTCTGTGTGTGTGTGTGTGTGAGAGAGAGAGTGTGTGTGTGTGAGAGAGAGAGAGAGTGTGTGTGTTTTCCTCCCACTCACTCTAGGAAACCCAGGCAAGTCCAAGCGTGCTCTCGGCTAGGCTGGGGGGAGGGAAGGCAGATCGGCAGTCCTTTCCTTTCTCTCTGCCTCCTCCCCCCCCCCCCAAGAGCCCTACGGACGCCACGATGGCTAAGCTAAAGGGGGAAAATTCTCTTTGATATTCAAATCTGGCTGAAGGTTTCCTCCCTTTCAGAATGTTGCAGAAATGAGTGGGTCATGTGCAGCCGGCTGTTCCTCGTATTAATCCGTTCAAGCCCACAGGCTGGCTGGCTGCGCTGGCTGGGCTGCCTGCTAGGGGTCTGTCTGTGTGTGTGTGTGTGTGTGTGTGTGTGTGTGTGTGTGTGTGTGTGAGAGAGAGAGAGAGAGAGAGAGAGAGAGAGAGAGAGAGAGAGAGAGAGTGTTTTCCTCCCACTCACTCTAGGAAACCCAGGCAAGTCCAAGCGTGCTCTCGGCTAGGCTGGGGGGAGGGAAGGCAGATCGGCAGTCCTTTCCTTTCTCTCTGCCTCCTCCCCCCCCCAAGAGCCCTACGGACGCCACGATGGCTAAGCTAAAGGGGGAAAATTCTCTTTGATATTCAAATCTGGCTGAAGGTTTCCTCCCTTTCAGAATGTTGCAGAAATGAGTGGGTCATGTGCAGCCGGCTGTTCCTCGTATTAATCCGTTCAAGCCCACAGGCTGGCTGGCTGCGCTGGCTGGGCTGCCTGCTAGGGGTCTGTCTGTGTGTGTGTGTGTGTGTGTGTGTGTGTGTGAGAGAGAGAGAGAGAGAGAGAGAGAGAGAGAGAGTGTTTTCCTCCCACTCACTCTAGGAAACCCAGGCAAGTCCAAGCGTGCTCTCGGCTAGGCTGGGGGGAGGGAAGGCAGATCGGCAGTCCTTTCCTTTCTCTCTGCCTCCTCCCCCCCCCAAGAGCCCTACGGACGCCAGGATGGCTAAGCTAAAGGGGGAAAATTCTCTTTGATATTCAAATCTGGCTGAAGGTTTCCTCCCTTTCAGAATGTTGCAGAAATGAGTGGGTCATGTGCAGCCGGCTGTTCCTCGTATCTCAAATGTTGCTCATATTTCAAAGCAAAACTTCGCTTGCTCGACAGCTCGTATCTCAAATATCTCGTATGTTAGGGCACTCGTATCTCGAGGTACCACTGTATTGTGAAAAAGCAATAAAACAATAAAAGAAAAGAAAAGACATGTTGGCTTATCAACTATGAAAGGACAATTATATCTGCCATTTGAGATATGTAGCAGATATGTTTTGATAATGGAGAAGATAACATCACTAGTTCCTTTTTATGCAATAAATATTAAATTCAGAACAGAGTACATAGCACTACAGCTTAAATTTACAGAACAAGAAAAGGAACTTTTCAATAATGCAATTAGTGAATAGCAAACAAAAGTAGCAATAAAAATTTGAAATTGAATAAATGTCCAGGACACAGAAGGACGTTATGTGTTATATAGTGTAAAACTTTCTAAGAAATTCTGAACATTATCTTACCATTAACACAGGTAATGAGATTCAACAATATTCAACACTTCTTTTGTGAAAGGAAAAGACCCAACCTATTTTACTTAATATAGATTACTATATTATAAGGGATCATAACAAGATTGTCATATCTGTCCTTTATATAAGCATTAGAATGATTGAGAATCATTCTAATGCTTATATTATTTTCTTGTTGGAAAGAATTTCAGGAATTAAATTATCCAATAAAATAAAATATTATACAATAAAAATTATATAGAGACAATGTATTTACAATATATATCCAATGATGATTATTATGATGAAAGGAGGGGGAAGAGAGAGAGAGATAAAAAGGAGGGAGGGGAGGGAGAGGGGGAGGGAGGGAGGGAGGGAGGGAGGGAGGGAGAGAGAGAGAATTGTCAGGGATCAAACAGAGTTGGCAGGGATCTTGGAAGTCTTCCAATCCAACCCCCTCTCAAGCTGGAAATATATAGTAAGCTGAAAAATGTCCTGCTTAGGAAGAAATGCAACAGTAAAAGTGAATATTTTATTCAGACTTTTTAAATATTATTCCATTAAGAATTGAAAACCAAATATTCAGTGACAGACAAAAGCAATCAACTAATTTTATATGGTATAAAAAAGATCCAGGTAGATCTCAAGATTCAACAAGATTTGAAAGATTAAAGTAAATTGGAAACAACAAATTTAAATTTTAAACCCTCTTACTAATTGCTTATGTTGGATAACAGATTGGAGTATTGCATTTTATGGTTGAACTGTAAAGACCAGGGCTGTGATGTTTCTTCATTTTGATGTCATAGAAGTAGAAAAATGCAGCCTGCAAGTGGTCAGACAATAAGTAGCATTTTAAAAAATATATAAGATAAATTTAGGAAAATAATTAGTCCAGATTTATCACCTTTTACTTCAGTATTAAGTAACTATCTTTATGAAGGAGAATATACAAACAGCTTTGACAAGTAGACAGTTCTTTGAGATTCTCTCTTCAGAATGCATCATTCTCTCCTAAAAATGTATATCCCAATATCAAACTTTTAAGGAGGCGGGGAGGAAAATATATATTGTTTGTTGAGATTACCTACCTAGTCTTCTGAAGCTGTTCTGCTAAACAGGTACAATACTTGTTCTGTCCCCATGGATATGCCCCCAAAATAAGATGCACAAGAAGGAATTTGAAACAATATTGTTTTACTGCAAATAAATTCTTAGCCAGAGTTGAGTCTTTTGAAAAGAATATCATTCATTCACAAAGTCTTTCCAGTATTTGGCTATAGTCTGAGAGACCAATTAAAGAGCCTTATCTCACCTCATGGAGGTTTTGGCGGAAATCCAAACTCTCATTAATCACAGCAAAAATGTTAACTGTTGATAATCCGAGCTGCAGATACAAGAGCAAAATGCTGAAACCACAGAACGGGGTTGTTCTCTGCAACGAAGCCCCTCATGACAGACCCTTAAATACCCTCAGGGCATGGTCAAGCCCTGCATTACTACTCACAAGGAAGCCTCCTCCTGATTAGCCACTCATGTCTTTTTGAGAACCTGCGTGCTCTGGCATCAAGAAGAGGCTCCTCCTCTTCTCCTGAGTCACTAATCTCAGGAGATGCATCAGGCTCTAATTGTTCGCCAGCCTCTGACCCCACGTCCTCTTCACTCTCCATCTCTGGTGCCAGGAACACCGGTCTTCTGTACTACCTCACTACCTCCGAATCCTCGGGATCAGCTGCTAATTGCCCTGGACTCAACCTGGCCACAACAATACTATTCCTTCCAAAAAGCTTAACAAACAACAGTTCCTCATCTTCAGGCATATAAGATCATGTTCCAATATGATTATAGATCACATCAATTAAATTTCTTTCAATGCATTGATGGTTCTGATATTTACACATAACCCAGTTCTTTGACAACCTATGATATTGTCAGACCATGAATTTTCTTCTCCTCTTACATGTTTTGACTCTCAGATTTCTGTTTCTTTAAATCACAATTTCCAGTTAAATTCAACATGGAGAACTGCAGCTTAAAGTTTGTTTCCTAACCAGTACAGACTACCAAACATCTATTTCCAGCTGGTGTTAAATGTTATATATCTCGTTCCATCTCTTTTTCAAACTCTGCAATTTCAATTATAGTATGTGTTAGTCTAAAGTTTGATATCAATATTTAAGAAGTAAGAGTTAAGATAATTTACCTAAAAGTAGACAAAAAATATCCGGTCTCTTCAGATGACGAGGATAATTAAAGTAGGGGATAGGAAATTTTGGAAGAAATAACAAAAAGAAGAAAGAAAGAAAGAAAGAAAGAAAGAAAGAAAGAAAGAAAGGAAGGAAGGAAGGAAGGAAGGAAGGAAGGAAGGAAGGAAGGAAGGAAGGAAGGAAGGAAGGAAGGAAGGAAGAAAGGAAGGAAGAAGGGAGGGGAGAGGAGAGCAGAGGGGAGGGGAGAGGAGAGATGGGGAGGGGAGAGGAGAGGAGAGGAGAAGAGAGGAGAGGAGAGAAGAAGAGGAGAGGAGAAGAGAGAAAAAAGAAGAGAGAAGAGAAGAGAAGAGAAGAGAAGAGAAGAGAAGAGAAGAGAAGAGAAGAGAAGAGAAGAGAAGAGAAGAGAAGAGAAAGGTTGCAATACCTTGAAGACTCAGAAATTTATTTTGGCATAATATTTCATGGGATAAACTCTGAGGGTTATATAATAAATCAACATCAATATGAGTTAAGATACAGATGAGTGCACATGTGTGCATTCCTAAACCACCATTTATTCTCTTCTGCCTTAGCTGTTGACCTGAACGGTCGTGTTTCTTAGCAAAGATGTAATTATTCAGGATTTATTGTTTTTGTACTGAAATAAATATTTTCTATTAGACTTTTAATCTCGGTTTTATTTCTAACTGTCTGAATTCCAAGAAAAGATCTAAATCGCCTCTATGAGATCTTATTCTCATTTCAACAACCTTTTAAAAAGAACAGGAATTTAATGCCAAAGAGACATAGAGTGAAATTTGAGTTAGGGTGCTATGGCAAAATGTAGGAAATTTTATAAAGTACCATACTACAAGAAAGAGCGTTTGTGGATCCTCATGTATAAAGGATATTATGTATGTTCTGCTTCACTTCCAACTATATAATTCAGTAAGAATATAGTAATTAGAGTCACTACTTGATAGAGAAGCCTATTGGGATATTGAAACAGATTGTCTAATTTCTTCCAGGATGTAAACCTGTTTGGTATTAGTAAGATCACCCAGTTAAGATCATTCATCTGAAAATTCATTTTCATGACAGATTGAGGTAATATACAAAAGTGATCAGTTTAACTGAATGCAATGCTTTTTATAACTTTGTATATTTGAATTTATTTCTCATTCTGCTATTGTTTTGTATGTTGATAAGGTCAATTGACTAATCAGTAGAAATAAATGATAATGAATGTACAGTATTGGAATAGTTCCGGAGAGTCACCAGCCCTTAAAAACTCCCTGACTGCACACTTGGCAATTGATAAGAGAAGAAAACCAAGACTGATCCTAACCAGGATGATGGCAAAATGAAACATGCATTGTGACCTCACAACAGAATCTCGGCCCTTTTGTAAATGAAGGAAATTAAAGAAATAAGATCAAAAAAGAGAGAAGAGAATACAGCTATAAATCTAGGTTTCACAAGTGTGCACTACACGTCTCTATACTACTTCATTCTTACAAACTATCCTTGCTTTCTCAACACCTCTAGCCATCCTCTAATACATAGTTTTTTGTTCACTGCATTTTTCATTGTACTTTTTAAAGGATGACAACACATCCATCCAACTAGAACTTTCAGCCATTCATTCTTGCTCTTATGGCAAGATTGGCGGATAAACAAGCAAAGAAATGTTGAAGCATGTATTCCATCTTTCAAACTGGTTACTTTTTTAAAAAAATGATTCCCATTTATTCAGCACTGGTTCCTTCTGACTATTGTGTCTTCTTGTTTTCCACACGTCCTATCACATTCAACTGCATTCAACTGACTTTCATACTTGTCTTGCTATATCCAATACTTTCTTCTATGTCATGAAGTGGACGGAAGTGTAAGGTACAACTGACAACTTGTCTCAATGCTAAATTTTAGGTACGGTATAGTAAATTGTGCCCACCAGGTAAAATTTGAAACACAGATGAAGATGCTGTTTTCTTAAGGTTCATTATCCTTCATAGGATTCCAAAGGGTTTTTTTTAAAAGCAAATATTTGCATTTCATCCTAGCTGAGAATGTTGCTTCTGTGCTACTGTACTACATTTGACGAAAGCTGGAAGGCTTTTTCATTGAGAGATCTTTCAGGAAATAATAATAATAATTCCCACTGCAGCGGAACTCAATCTTTTATTACAGAAGTTTCTTCCTGCTGGTCCCCTGTTTCTCTCTTCCTCCCCAGCCCTTTCCTTTGCCTTTGCTCTGTTTTACTCTCTGTGCTTTTAAGCTTTCAGATAGTTTACCTCTTGGCGGCAACAGTACTCACTACTGACAGAAGAGACAAGCAAAGAAAGTGACTGGACAGCCTTATTGACAGCCAGGAAGGACTAAATTGATTATCCACAATGAAATACAATAATAGGAAGACATTTCACTAAAAGCATATCCTTTGAACAAGCTCTCTATTAATTAATTGTTAGCCCCAGGAGATAATGCGGTGCCTAAACAAGAAAGCAAGGCAAAAGGGAAGAGTGTGTGGCAGGAGAGAAGGGAAGAGGGGGAGCAGCTCGGTCGCCTTTTAATAACTCTATCAAAGGATATGTGTCGCCAAGCAGGCTGCCCTGGCATATCTCTAAGATTACCCATGTACACTAAGTGCAGCCCATTTAGCCATTATGTCGGAATATCAATAATGGGAGAGCAAATTTTTCTACAGAAGTATCTATCCCAATTAAAGGCTTTCTGTATTAAAGGAGACTGATGTGTGCTGAAGCCTGAAAGTTCCTTTCAAATACTAAGAGCTAAAATATATGTCCATTTTTTCTCAATAAATGTCTAATATTAGAACCAACCAACTAATCATGAACAGCTAACTAACTGTTATAAATAATTAAACATACAAATACAAACCTACCATGCCAGGCAAACACTCCACTGCCAAACCTCCATCCAAAAAGAAGGAGATCTCTACTGATGATCCACACACAATTCCTGCACATGCTTCATCTGTACAGAATCTTTCAAGGAGGACGGGAGTACCATGAACTGCTCCCTATGTGACATGTTTGCTCACCACAAGTGCTTGGGGTTAACCAAAAACATAGCCCAGTCTTACAAACAGCCTCAGTTAATACCTCCCATTTTGCATTTCCACTTTTCTGCCCATCATGCAGACCGAGACTGGACAAATTTATTGTCCTATTTGAAAGGGTTGACACCATTGAAGCACGATTAGCATCCCTCAACATCCTTGAAACACAATTAGCATCCCTTAAAAAAAAAAAAAGAGATATAACACAGAAAAGAGAAGATCCAACATCTCGAAAACCTATCCCAACCCAACAACCAGAACCACATGAAACCAACAACCATGCGAGTAACTTCTCCATCCTCATCAAAAACACAATAGAATGTGAACAGAAGCGTCCCAATGCTATCTTATTTGGACTTGAGGACACCAATGAACCAGATGACATCACAAAGGTTCGCAACATCATCAGCAACTTTCAGGCATCAACCATCTCTTCTGATGAAATCATCGACATTTCCCGCGACGGCCCTGAGTTCAAGAACAGCGATGGCACTGTGGCTCCACGCTTCTGCAGAGTCGTTTGCAAGAGTGAGTCCAGCAAATGCAAATTCATCTACACAATAAACTCACTTGCTAGAAGCTGCATTAACCATAAGAAACTTTGTTCACGCCCCGACCTATCCATACTGCAATGCTCCCGCACCCGCGAGCTCCGCTCAGAGTCAAAAGACGCCGAGACCAAGGAGAGACTGACCATGCTGACTGTATCAAACGCAAGACCAATGACCCGTGTCCCAACAACCACCTCCTGAACAACCAAAATGAGGTATGCACGACCCAACCTTGGTGTCCACCACTACAGACCTTAAATGCAAACTACTTAACGCAAGA
This sequence comes from Diadophis punctatus similis, assembly GCA_023053685.1. Taxonomy (NCBI): domain Eukaryota; kingdom Metazoa; phylum Chordata; class Lepidosauria; order Squamata; family Dipsadidae; genus Diadophis; species Diadophis punctatus. The sequence continues at coordinate 3,327,342 of JALIGW010000013.1, forward strand.
AGCCTTGCAAACAAAATGCCTGAATTCCTCCTCCTCCTAAATATGGCTTTATTCGACCTTATATTTGTCTGTGAGACGTGGTTGAACATATCCTTTCCAGACCCCATTAAGTGACTATCATGTTTACCAGTCCGACCGTGAAATCTGTAAAGGAGGTGGTATTGTTATCTTCTATAAAAAGTCCCTAGATCTGAAAAAGATTCAAGTTACACAGCAGCTTGCTCTTCCTGAGACCATTATCTGTGAACTGTCACTAAATACCACATTTCGCTTCTTATTATGTTACAGAGCCCTTGATTACGACCATGATCACACGAACAAGCTAACTACATTACTAACATGGGCAGCCTCCTACCCACACCCCCTTATCTTTCTTGGTGACCTCAATTTACCTCTTATTAATTGGACTCTAAATGAATGTACAACCAAACCTATACATACAACCCTGTACAATGCCGTCACTACTCTGGGACAGGATCAATTGGTAACAAACAACACTAGATTCAACAACTGCTTTGATCTCATATTCTGCAACAGTTTAAACTCAATTTATGATCTACAAATCAAATAACCTTTTTCCAACAGTGACCACAGCATGATTGACTTTTGTCTCAATTTATGTCCCTGCAAAGAGGGTCAAAATGATGGGACACCAAATTATAACTTTAAAAAAGCAAACTATGATCTCATAGCTGCCGACTTCTCATCTCTTGATTGGCACCTTCTATTCACTGACTGCAATACTGAAGAAGACCATCATAACACTTTTTTGCTTGAAGTCAAAAGAGTCATTAAACTATGCATACCATTAATAGCCCTCAAAGCCCAAAAAAATAAAAACAAATTACCCATATCAATAAGGAAGCTCCAATAAAAAAATCCCTTTGGCGAAAAAACAAAACTGGCTACGTAGCTAACTTCAAAAGCCAATACAAAACCTTATGTCGCAGAACATACCAATTACCACTGCAAAAAGGAGGAAGAGCTGTTACACACGAAATCCACCTGAGCCTTCTATAATTTCGTAAATGCCAAACTTAATGACTTGAAAACTATCCCACCACTAAAAGGGCCTAATGGGGAAGACTGTAATGATGAAGCCATTAAGGTCAACCTCTTCAACACATTTTTCAATTCAGTCTTTGTCAACAGCAATAGTGTCTGCCCCTCATTTCCTAGTTGTACCACAACTAATTGCAACGATCTGCTACATATCGATTTTGCAGAAGATAATGCTGAAAGGGCACTACGCAACCTAAAGCCATCTCTATCTATTGGCCCTGATGGGTTATGTGCCTACTTCCTGAAAAAGCTTTCCACTGCCATAGCTGAACCTCTAAGCACTATCTATGAGGTATCTTTCAGAACCAGCTCCTTGCCCGACCTATGGTCTTTAGCAATGGTCATTCCTATCTTCAAAAAGGGAGACCCCAGCTTACTTGAAAATTACCGACCAATCTCACTGTATTACATCACCTGTAAAGTTATGGAATCAATCATAAACCAATCCATCACCCTCCACTTAGAGACAAACAACTTGCTTTCTAACAAGCAGTTCGGTTTCAGGAAAAAATTGTCCTGTAATCTGCAACTTCTACATTGTAGAAACATTCGGACCACACAACTCAACCAGGGTAAAGCAATAGATGTAATTTACCTAGACTTCTGCAAAGCCTTCGATTCAGTGGTACTCGAAAAACTACTGTTAAAACTAAGCTCTTATGGGATTTCTGGATCTCTGCACAAGTGGATAGCTGTGTTCCTGTCAAACAGGCAACAAGTAGTCAAAATAGGGAGTGCTCTATCAAACCCTGCACCAGTTAACAGTGGTGTCCCCCAAGGCAGCGTATTAGGACCCATGCTCTTTCTGCTTTACATAAATGAACTTTGTGATCATATTATAAGCAGCTGCGTCCGCTTCGCTGATGACATAAAACTATATAACACCACTGATAATACTGCTGCCCTATAAAGCGACCTTGACTATGTGTCAGAATGGTCGAACAATTGTCAACTCCAAATCTCAACTAACAAATGCTCTGTCTTACACATTGGCAACAAAAATCAGAACATCAAATACAAGCTGGGCGGATACGACCTCATAGATGACCCTCACTCTGTCAAAGACCTAGGAGTACTCACCTCAAACAATCTAAGCCCCAGAGCTCACTGTAACAGCATTGCCAAAAAGGCATTAAGAGATGTTAACCTAATTTTGTGAAGCTTTTTCTAACTGCTAACTAGGGCATACAAAACCTTTGCCAGACCAATCCTCAAATACAGCTTGTATGCCTGGAATCCACACTGTATATCGGACATTAATACAATCGAGCGGTCCAGAGCAGAGATGGGATCCTGCCTCTGATTGCCGGTGCAGTTAATCGCTGAGTTCTGCGCAGAGCCGAAGAAGCTGCTCCCGTTCGCAGAACGGGAGCTTTCCCCGGGTGCTTTCCCCGTCCGCATGGATGCCCCCAGTTGCGTTCTTTTGCCCTCTGCGCATGCCCAAAGCGTTCCGCATGCGCAGAGGGCAAAAGAACGCAATTGGTGGCATCCATGCGGGCGGGGAAAGCACCCGGGGAAAGCTCCCGTTCCGCAAACGGGAGCAGCTTCTTTGGCTCTGCGCCGAACTCAGCGATTAACCGCACCGGCAATCAGAGGCAGGAACCCACCTCTGGTCCAGAGGTATTTCACAAAAAGAGTACTCCACTCTCCTGCTCACAATAGAATACCTTATGCCACCAGGCTTGAAAGTTTGGGCTTGGACAACCTTGAACTTCGCCACCTACGGTCTGACCTAAGCATAGTATACAAAATTGTCTGCTACAATGTCCTACCTGTCAACGACTACTTCAGCTTCAACCACAATAATACACAGGCAAACAATAGATACAAACTCAAGGTAAACCGTTCCAAACTCGATTGCAGAAAATACAACTTCAGCAATAGAGTGGTCAATGCCTGGAATGCTCTATCTGACTCCCTTGTTATTTCCTCAAACCCCCATAGCTTTAACCTTAAACTGTCTACTGTGGACCTCACCCCATTCCTAAGAGGTCTGTAAGGGGGCGTGCATAAGCACACCAGCGTGCCTACCGTCCTTGTCCTACTGTCCCCATTTATTTGTACTCATTTCATGTGCTCATGTCCATGTTTATACTTACACCTATTATCTCGTACATGTTTGACAAACTAACTAACTAACTAAATAAACAAACAAACAAACAAACAAACAAACAAACAAACAAACAAACAAACAAACAAACCAACATTGTTCTTTTGAGTCAGGCTGAATGCCTCGAATCTCTTAAGATGAGTTTAGAAGGGAGGTCTCTTCATTGCTGTTCTACAGCAACTGATAATTAAAGTAAGATGGCATCATCGTTGTTCTTATTATATTTCATTTGTCCAGCTGAATTTAATACTGGGCTATTAAGACAACTGTGTATCAAAGAATTCCACTAGCTCCTGTGAAAGCCATCCAAATTGAGATCTGTCATTCCATCTAATGATCTTAGTGAAGGATTTTGTTCTAGGTTCTTTAAAAAAACAAACATGAGTAATATCCTACAACAAAATGAAAAAAAATGAACAAATAAAAAATAACAATAGGAACTTCAGAAAATTTCACATGCCATAGATCTTTAGAAAATAAATAGCAGTAATAAATAATTGTGTGGCAGCCTTCTAATTTTCTTGGTTTAAACCTTGTTTTATATTATTAAGTGGAACTACCATTATTGTCAATTACTTGCATCTGACAAGAGCAGGCTGGGGTCAGGGCATGGAGGCTGATGTTGAAGTTCCAGTGATCCCTCTTGGGTTAGTCCCACTAATATTAGCTAATGCCATTCCAGCGTGCAGGGTCAATGTCCTAGAAAACAGAAATTAATGTCATGTGGGTTATCAGCAAGGTTTATACAATCCCAAGGCTATAACCAGTTCAAACATACATTTCTGTTACATAAAATGATGTTGAGTTTCAGTAGAAGTGAACAGCTTGGTCCAGGGAAGCAGGATCTTAGTGACAAAGAATTCATACATACATACATACATACATACATACATACATACATACATACATACATACATACATACATGATGATGTTCGTCCATCGTGTTTGAAGAGGACCTTGACATCTAGGGGGGAGGATGTCAAGACTTGTGTGTGAATTGGATTAAAGTGAGGGAGAGGTGCACATAGTCAGCCTCACTGTCTCTTCCCAGATTCTATCTTACTCCAACTGTCTCGACATACACACACACACACACACACACACACACACACACACACACACACACACACACACAGAGTCCTTGGTGCTCTCTGAGCTTGTTTGTTTTCTTGCCAATGTTTCATTACCCTAACTAGGTAACATCATCAGTGCTGGTCATCTGTGCTATATATACATATAGTGATCCTCTGTATCTCTTATATTCCGGCCTTTCATACTTATTGTAATCAAAATTGGAAACCAGTACTTATCTATTTTAAGGATAGTAAAATTTATTCCTCCTCTTGATACCCAATTTCTTTGCAATCAGGAGGGCACATATTCAGCTGTACCAAGATTAATTTACGTCCGTCCGCCCGTTGCATTGCAATTATAGCAAATGCAGTCAACCTAATCACCAGCAAGGGTTATCTCTTCTCCCATTTAAGGAAGTTAAGGAATTTTCATCGGCTAGGATAATATTTTGTTTTAGCCCACTTCAAGGAAGATATTTTCAGGTCACCCATGAGAAACAGGTGATGTGAGTCTTTGCATCTAGTTGTTTTGGCATGCAATGCCCTATAGCGGCATCCTGAGGGGAGAAGTTGAAATAGATTACCGTATACTTTAATGATATAAAGTATCATTGTCATTTATATCATTATAAATGATATAAATATCATTTATAATGATATAAACGACTACTTCAGCTTCAACCACAACAATACACAAGGACACAAAGTGAACCGCTCCAAACTTGACTGTAGAAAATATGACTTTAGCAACAGAGTGGTAAATGCCTGGAACTCACTACCTGACTCTGTGGTTTCGTCACCAAACCCCCAAAACTTTACCCTTAGACTGTCCACTGTTGACCTCACCTGATTCCTAAGAGGTCAATAAGGGGCGTGCATAAGTGCACCAGTGTGCCTACCGTCCCTGTCCTAA